>JAYEVE010000674.1:0-381074 GCA_036346375.1 Guadua angustifolia | reverse complement strand
GAAGTTATAAGCGCTTGTTTCTGGGCACCGGGCCTCCTTCCCTATCTACTTTTATGTGTGTTTTTCTCACTTCTCCTAAGAAAAAAGTCTCCACCTTTACCACCCAAAGGATCGTGAACGCTCACCACCACTACATGCAACGGGGTATTTATAGACGACACATACATCATTTATTATAGAGCGACGCGGCCACCACCGCTCCCCAGACGCGGGTGAAACTGCTCTTGCTTTTCGCCATACCGCAACGCATGAGCGGCCTTAGATCGCGTACCAGCACGGTCCTCTGCCGCCAAGTGATTAATGCCACGTCAATTCGGTGACTGCAGTCTTGCCAGCAGGCGCGAGGTCCCTTCTTCGATCTGTCAAGGAGTCAAGCCTCCGAGCAAGCATGCTCGGGGGTGAGCTTAACTGAGGATCGAAGCTAGGCCCATGTGTCGGCCTACCTGAGGATCTTCCTTGGGGACACCGCCCAAGGGTAACATGGTCGGTAGACTGAGCCGCCGGGCACGATGGTCGGTATGGGGAATGCCCACATCCCCACAAAGAAGCCCCCATGTTACCTCAACGATGTAGGGCCCTCCCATTGGGGAGAGCTTGTGCCTCGCTTTTTTATTCTTCATTAGGACTGTGTCTCCTTGGAGAAAGCACACCTTTGATGTTCCGATTACAGTAGCGGCAAGCAGTTTTGGAGGTACTTGGCCGATCGGATCTCTATAATTTCGCTTCTTCCAATGGGTCGAGGTCTTCTATATTAGCTCCCGACTGCCTCCTTATAGTCCGAACCTGCGGATCCGAACATCAACTCGTAGGTAAGACCGCTTCGAGTCAGAGATTAGGGAAAAAGGTGATCGCCCAGTAGCTCTGGCTGAGTAGTTCTCAGCTCCTAGAGCACCAAGGCAACTTTTACCCATCGTAGCATAAGGCTTGAGACGGGTAAAAATTTCTTGCTTTTAGCCCTTGAAGAACTATGCTGCTCACCCGCCTCCACTTGGTCATTGCTCCTTGGGTGAGCCACGGAAGCGAAGCAAATCTTGATGCCGAGTTCATCGCACTAGTCTTGAAATTCTTCACCACGGAATTGAGTTCCATTATCCGTGATGATCCTGTTTGGTATACCGAATCTTACCACGATTTTCTGGAAGAACTCCTTGGCCTTGGCCGCTATGATCGTGGCGACGAGCTTTGCTTCAATCTACTTGGTAAATTTATCAATGGCGACGAAGAGATGGGTGAAACCACCTTGAGCCTTCTTCAAAGGGCCGATCATGTCGAGCCCCCAGACTGCAAATGGCCAGGTGATCGGGATGGTTTGCAACTCCTCAAGCAATGCACATGTATCCATTTAGCTTAAGAACCGACAACCTTCACAGTAAACAATATCCTCTCGGCTCTGAGATCGACATACGACCAGAAGAAACCTTGACAATAAGCCTTGCCCATCAGTAGTACTTGATAATCGCTGGGTGATGCCCGCAAATTCCCGAAAGTGATTTCTAAGGAGGCTCTTCCTTCTTACTCCGATATGCGCTTTAGGACTCCGGATGCACTCTTCGAAGAGTCCTTCACCGACTACCACGTAGCTTTTGCATCGGCAAGGCGACGACTCAAATTGCAGTAATCGCCTTCAGGAGCTCCATCTTAACGAGATAGTTTAGGAATGGATTTATCGGTCAAACAGGTTGATGACTAAAACTTCTCCTACTCGGTCTTTCTTCCGTTTGTCCGACCGTTGGCTTATTGAAGGTTTGTAGGAGCTTTTCGACAAATACTCCACCGGTTACTATTGCTCGACCGAGCCCAACCTTGCGAGCTAAATGCTCACTGCTTTGTTGTCACGGCAAGCACGTGGATGAGCTCCAACCCATCGAACTTGTCTTCAAGTTTTCGTGACTTCTCGGCAGATATGCCATGTTGTCACCACATTTATGACCAGTCTTTCTGCACTTAGTTGATTACCAACATGGAGTCTCCGCGGATTGTCAATCGGCTTGGACGCCGAGGATATGGGCGACACGGAGTCCTGCGGATAAGTGCCTCAGCATCATGGCGGCATTATTTGATGCCGAGAAATGGACTCAAGGACATACTTCAAAGTATCACTGCCTGGAGAGATGAGCACTCACGCCACCGCCGCTAAGCATGAGGGAACCATTGAAATACATTGTCCAATACTGAAGTTCTTTAGGAGTCGTGGGGTCTGCAATTCCACCCACTCGGCGGCTAAGTCGGCAAGTACTTAAGACTTATCACGTCCGTGGCTCAAGGAGATTTCAAAAGCTCCAAGCTTGACCACCATTTTGCAATTCTCCTGGTGGCTTCTCGACAGGAGTATATCCTCAATCGTAAAGGAGGTAACCACCAAATTGAATGCTCTTGAAAGTAATGCTTGAGTTTGCAAGAAGTAAGCACACGGACTTACAAGCGATTTCAGACCATGGATACCATGCCTTGATTCTCCTAGCACCTCGTGATGAAGTAGATCGCCATGAACCTTTCTAGAGGTGCCTTCCTTTCGTTTCACTGACGATTGCGGCGTTGACTACATGAGTCATCGCAGAATGTAAAGCGTATGGGTTCTTGCATTAGCAGACCAAAGATCGTGGTGAGGACAAGAATGCCTTGTGTCTTCTAAAGCTTGTTGTGCCTTGGCTACCCATTGAAAGTTGCCCCTGCTTCGTGGTTTGAAAAAAGGCATCCCCCACGAGACCAAGCGAGAAATGAACCTGCTGAGTGCCACCATGTAGCCCGTGAGCTTCTGGATGTCTTTCTGGCTAGCCGGTGGTTTCATCTTCGAGGATAGCATTGATCTTCTCCGGTTTGCTTCAATGCCCCATCATGCGACACAATGAATCCGGAATAGTTTTCCGAGGGGACTCCAAAGACGACTTTTCAAGGTTGCTTCATCTTTTAGGCCCTTAGGCTTTCAAATGTCTCAAATAAGCTTGGATATGAGGTCCTCCTTTGCACGAGACTTAACGATTTACATCATCTACATATGCTTCCACATTGCGCCCGATTTGGTGTGAAAGCAATCAACAGATTATGCTACCGACAGGTTGCACCAACATTTTTCAAACCGAACGGCATTGTGATGTAGCAAAATGCTCTAAACGGAGTGATGAACGAAGTCTTGATACGCTCTTCTTCTTTTCAGTCGATCTAGTGATACCCCGGTAGGCATCCAAAAACTTAAGAGCTCACACCGCAGCTGAATCTACCACCGGTCGATGCGAGGCATTTCAAACGGATCTTTCGGCATGCTTTGTTAAGATCGATATAATCAACACACATGCGCCAGCTTTTATTCTTTTTAAGAACAAGAACCGGGTTCGCTAACTAGTCAAAATGATACACTTTTTTATAAAGCCTACGGCTAAAAGCTTAGTGATTTTTTTCTCTAATGGCCTCTCACGATCCCGAAAGTGAATCGCCGTGAGTCGCTTGATGGGCTTCGCTTTCTCGTCCATTATTGAGAGAGTGCTCGATCACCTCCCTAGGGACACCGGGCATGTCGGAAGGTTTCCATGCAAAATGTCCCATGGGCTCTCAAGAAAGGTGACGAAGCGCCTTCCTATTTGGGGTTGAGTCCTCGCCCCGATCGTGAGTCATCCGAGCCGAGTTAGACGGGTCGAGGATTACCTTCTTAGTCCCTCGTCAGCTTCATGCTTGTCTTGGCTTGCTTCTTGGCCGGACTTCTCCTTCATCTTGCCGATGTGCGTCACGGATCTTCTCCTGCCTACCGCCACTTTCTGTATTTCTTTGCCATCTTGGCCTTCTCTGTCGCAGACACGAACGATCGCCGACGCCGCCGTAAACGGAGATAATTCTTCGCCGCGCATCTTCAAGACGAGGTAAGTGTAATGGGCACGGCTATGAACCTAGCTAGGCTTGGCCTTCCCAAGATGGTATGTATGCCATCTCAAATCAGCCACCTCAAAGTTAAGATATTCCGTCCGAGCACTTTCTCTCGTCCTAAACGTGACCGCAAAGTGATTCGCCGAAGGAATCAAGAGGTCCCGGATTACCCCATGGAACGGCGATGAGCCCCGCTTAGCTCGAAAGCGGGAATCTTCATGTCGCCGAAAGTTTTGGGAGAAGAGGACGTTGAGTCCACCTCCATCAACCAAAGACCTCTTGAGTTTAACGCCATGATCACTGTGGTCCAAAACAAGAGGATATCTATCTGGATATGGAATATGATCTAGATGATCTGAGCGGTCAAAAGCGATCGGGACCTCAGACCATCTAAGGTATTAGGGAGTTGCTAGCATAACCGCATTGATGTCCCGAGCGGTAAGCTTTTGCTTTCACTTGGACTCATAAGCAGCCGAGCCCTCGAATATGTAGCTGAGCTTACGCCTGCCTTCCGTAGTCGCCTCATCATCTTTGGGGATCTTGCTTTTTCTTTTGCTTGGCCCTTCGCTTCACCCTTGGCGTGGCGCTTGTTGACTCGTGGTGAAGTAATCCTTTGCGCATGTTTCTGGGATGGAAAGGGCAAGTTGCATCCATTACCGTGGTCATAATCGCCCGTCTCACAGACGAGGTCGGCCGCCGCCGCCACCGCCACCAGCCTGGCTTCCGCTTATCCCGCTGCTCGAGGACTCAGGCGTGATCCTCTTGTCTTTTACCGTGATTTATCATCTTGACGCCGGCCAAGGCATCCGAGGCCGCTGCAAAATGATCTCGCTTGTTCGAACATCTCCCTTACCGTAGTCGGCGACTTCTGGGACATCTTCTTAATCAAGTCAGGGTCGTTGATGCCCTTCTGGAACGCTGCGATGACCGCAGCCTCTAAGATATCCCGGATCGTATTCTTCTTCTGCATGAAGCACCGGATGAATTCCCAAAGAGTCTCATCCCTCCTCTTGCGAAGCTGGTACAGGTCCCACTTAGTCCCAGGTCTTTCATAAGTGCACTGGAAGTTGGTGATGAATCGCCACCAAGATCTCCCCAGGAGTCTATAGAATTCGCTAGAAGTCCTGTAAGCCAGGCTTGAGCCGAAGGGGTAATCATGACTGGCAGATAATTGGCCATTATGTTGTGATTGCCCCCGGCTGTTATGATTGCAAGGGAATAAAGTTGCAACCAAGCTTCTGGATCTTTTTCTCCGTCGAATTTGGTGATGCCTTTTTGGTTGAAACCTCAGTTAAACCACTTTGCCGAAGTCGGGAGTGAAGGCTCGATCCTTTAATTGCCTCCTTCGCCGCGCCGACGGGGAGCGCCGAGAAGGTGATCTTACTCGGCGGTCTCGCTATCGCCTTTTGTCGCGGGCAGAAGCTTCGCGGGTCGTCCTTGGCCATCATGGCGATGCCAAACGCTCATAGTCATCTTTTGTGCTCGAGACGCCTTTCATCTTCTCGATCCGCCATCCGCATTCCGGCTCACACGAAGATCACGACCGATGCTTTGTCAAGGCGTCCTCACCTCGTCGAAGCTCAAGTTCGCCACGCGCGTGTCTGATTAGATTGCTTGCTTAAGTGACTACGCGGGTACGAGAGTGCTCTTTCTCCCCTGGTTCTTCTTGATGCTGCTGGATCGTGGCTGCCGTCACCATGGCCTTAACCTAGGTCACAATCGAGTAAAATGTCTGCCGTAACCGAGCATTGGTCCCAATGTGTCGAGAAGTGTCTTCGATGCGACGATATTCTGTTGAGGAGTATGGAAAACCGATTGGTTCCCCATCTTTATCTGCAGGATGTCTTTGTTAACATTGCGGCTCCTAGCCTGGAAAGACTTCGCGCGGGTTTCTTGTGCCTCATGACAAAGGCACTCGTCTCAAGGCCCGCGACATCTTCTGCTAGGACTCACAAGTGGGTCTTCAATCACGAAGATATCGCGAAAGCCTTGAGAACCTCCTGCCCTGCTCTCTGAATAAGACAGGTTGGGCTGACCTTTAGATCCGAGTGGATTAATGGTGCCTCTCACCACTCAGGATTCATCTTTGACCGATTCCCTACCTAGACCGAGGGATGACTTTGGCTTATCGTCTGGGACGAGATGGCCATGGTTTGTCCTTGATCCGATTGGTCGCTTCGCCGAGAGAGTGATGGAATCATTTTAGATTGGATCTGGTCCGAATCTGAAAGGATAAGCTTGCCAAGATCGTCAGCGATGAAGTCCAGGTTTCTGAAATGGAACGCTTGGGCGAGAGCGAAGGTGGCCATGACTTCACTGGGGATTGCCATCGAGCTTGCTGAGATTGATCTTAACGCACCCCTACCGGCGCAACCAATCGCAACGCTTGTTATCGGCAATAATGAAAACGAGGCTAGGCGGATCCAAACTTCGATGGTAGCACAAGACACAAGAATTATACAGGTTCGGGCTCTCGCGGAGGAGATAATACCCTAGTCCTGTGCTCTGGAATTATATGTGGCTAGCTAATTTGCTGATGAGATCCTATGTTGATGTTCCCCATCCCTCCCTTTATATAGCAGAGGAGGGCGGTTACAAAAGAGAATCCTGGTCGGATACAAAGTGGGGATTATATCTTCTGTACCTGTCCGTTTTGGCAATGGTTTAGATTACGATTGTATCCTACCTTATCTCGCACGTTTTGACACACCCTTAGTAGCTTCTATTTCCCTGCAGCCAGCCCGACCTAGTCTTGTTTAGTTGGGCCTCGCAGGCCTGACTTGCAGATATCTGTGGTGTGTATACTCCACAGCGGGGTTAGATTATAACAGTGTAGATTAACCATATGTAGATATTAGACTTATTTAAGAAAATAAAAACTGTATTTCAATTACAGAAAGTAGAGTCGCATATCAAATACAACTATATCATAATATCTAGTGCATAGTTACGCGGTAAATCTGCTAATTTATAAATATGAACACTAAATCAAGTCTATCCTCGCACTGTAAATGAAGGGGAACAGGTAGGCTACTGTAGTAAAAATTCAAAATTTTCTACCACGTAACTAAGGAACCTGTCAGAACCCGCAAAAAGGATACAGGCCCCAGCTGTGTTTACCTGTACTAGTCCCTGGATCAATAGCTAGTACACACAGATCATAACAAGATGGACCATAACCATGCGATAAATAAAATTTAATTCAGAGTCTTGCCGACATGGCCCATTATTACAAAAAGTTGGACCCAGAGGTCATCTACAAATGAATGAAACATTAAACTGGCAAATAAACTTGACAAAGCGAAGTCCAAAACATCACAATCAAAAGACTGGAGAAAACGTGATCCTAGATGTCCGGATGATCCTCCTCTTCAAAGCCTTCATCGCAGATGTCAAACGGTGGAATGCAAGCTCTTGGATAGCTATCTCGATCTCTCGACCGCTTTTATGGAATAAGCGACCCAATGAAAAGCGAGGGTGAGTATGCAACATACTCAACAAGTCCGAAAGAAATGCAAGATGTAGTTGAATTCAAGGAAGGAATTGGTTAATTTGCTAAAAGCCAATTTTAAAATTTTATACTAGAATTTTGAAGAGCAGCCAAAGGTATTTTCTTTTAAGAAATAAGAGTTTCAAACTTTTAGGGACACGGCCCAACTGTGGAAAAACAAAACATGAACCACCTCACGCCATCGGCCATGGTTTTATTTCAAGAATACTTTTCCACAACACCAACCGTGGTTTTTTGAAATATTTTTCTCGTGACTCCAACCACGGACTTTTATCAAACCAAAACATTCACGGCTCCAACCGTACTTCATTTTATAAAAAATCTAATTTTGAAACCAAATAGGGAAAATCTACCACGTGACAACGCCCTTTGTCCACCCTTGACCGTGGGTACGGCTATTCGAATAGTTTGTTTACTCTGCAGAGCTTGCACGCTTTACCCGCGAGGGATATTTCACTCTTTTTGGTCATACACTTCCTTTGGTATATAACCCCAAGTGAAAATCACAAGGCCATTTCTCTAGCTACATCTTAACTAAGTCACGCCCGCTGAGGTTTCACCGCCAAATGGCTACAACCATAATGGAAGCCCCCTCTTGCGCCTGTAGGACTCCTGTGGCTACAACCACGCCTACTCCACCATCTGGCATGCCTTAATCAAGTTTTCACTAGCTACTCGGCCAGCCCGTCACATACCGAACTCATGTCAAGACTGTTGTACATTGTTTGACAATCACAAGGATCGGTCCTTAGGGTGACTAGGTGGTACATATTCAAACCGAGTCTCGTGCATTCGCACCCGCCATGCAACCTTCCACCCTATTCAAGTTTTAAATTACCAAATCTTTTCTTTTATTTTACCAAACTAGCAGCACCAACTGCCCTTTATAAATAATATTTCCACTCAATCATTTAGAATTTCAAGTAACAAGCCTTCAATTGAACATACAAATAGTATTCAAAGATAACTAAGCACTACTATTCTACTAAACAAAGTATCAAGCCATTTATATTATAATTAATCATTCTAGGTAGCCAAAGGATGAGATGGATTAATATGTAACAAGCATACATATTAACAAGGAATTTAACTACCATCTATCATAATATATATATATATATATATATATATATATATATATATATATATTTGTTTTAATCAACATAGCATGCAAGTTTGTAAATCTACAAAGCATTTCAAAACATGGATCAACACGCTTCAAGGGAATTTGCAAAAAATTGCTGGGAACTTGCCTTGGTTAGCGAGGATATCAAAGTCCTGAGGTTCGGCGACATACGACGCGCTTCCCGCATGATTTCTTGCCACGCAAAATCAAAATCTGTACCTAAATGAATAAAATAAAACAAATAGAAACTAAAAATTATAATAAAATACTGGCAGATAGAGGATGAATTTAGATGAATTTAGAACTTTGAATCACTTGATTCGGGGTTACGACGGAAGAGGACGAGCCTTTTGAACCTCCCGCCGGACTTGGCGAAGAAACAGTTGCCAGCAGAGCTCCGCCGATCAAATTAAAAATCTGATTTTACTGGATGTAAGGAACATTTAGAGGAAACTCCAGTAAAAATTTGAGGCCGAGCGGAGGTCGGGAGTGGCCGGGAGAGCTCGTCGAAAGTTCGCCTGATCTCGGAAAGAACGACTTCTATAACGAGATCCGTATGTTGGATTGGAGAAATTCTAATTGGGTTGTGTGGGTAATGATGAGAGGATTCTGGGGTTCAATTTATATGATGATCGGACTAGTAGATCGCTGGAAAATGCTCTCCGGAGTTATGGCCGGAAATGAGACGCGCACGGTGGCCAAACGAATAAAAAAATTTCGGAGCATGCAATAGCAAAGAGGAAGTGAGCATCACGTAGAACGCAACAACACGAACCTAACGGTGATGCCGGATTTCGGAGGGGATCACCGGAGTGAGAGAAATCGTCGACGAACGGAGCTCCAATCGGAAACTTTGACCGCGAAATTCGCCGCCGTCCTGCAACGAAATGTGAATTTGGTTGAAGGCTTTTGATCGTGGCGACGATGCGCACACCGTGACACGAACGGAATTGCAATCGCCTCACCGGATCAAAAGTTGCCGCGGCGATGTCGACGGAAGACGACCGACGTCGGTTTCTTCGAGCTCCCGAAAGATTGAAGTGGAGATACTGAGAGAGGATGTGGACACCGGGTAGAGGATGCCAGGATGCTCTTATAGGAGGTGGTGGCACTCGAAAAGACGGAGAAACGGCCGCGCAATCAAAGAAACAATAATCTTGTTTTGAATGCTTATTGCGGCGGTTTTGAGACGTTTCGGGGAGGGAGAAGGCCGGGAATGAATTCCCTGCGATCACACCTTCGATTTGCAACTGGTTTCATTCAATTCGGTGCAGGACTCGCAGAGTTATGGTGATTTGAAGAGAAGGTGTCCATGGAAGGAAGAGAGATCGTTTCTCTGGACTTTGGCTGGAGGTTGAAGACAGGTGAACAGTACATGACAGGTGGCAATCCCCCATTGGCCAATGAATAGTATTTCGATAAAAGCGTGCGGGATAAAATAGTAAAAATAGTCTAAAAATCTTGGAAATTTTTCTAAAAATACTAGAGAATAAATGGAACCCAATAAAATTAGTTTCATAGATTTTGGATGAATTTTGGAATTTAGAAAATTTCAGGACGAATAAAATGAATTTGATAAAATGGCGCGAGAGATAAAATAGCAAAGAGATTCTATAAATCTTGGAAAAATTCCCAAAATCATTTTGGAATTTTTGGAACCTAATGCAATAGGTTTCAGAATTTTTGGAGGATGTTGGAATGTAGGTGGAATTTCGAGTAAGGACCGGAATTTGAAATTTTGATTTTGCGGACGATAAAGGATTGAATTCCAATTTCGGAAGGATAATGATGCCAGGTTAATTAGATCATCGAGGAAAATCTAAATTTTAAATTAATTAATTTAAATTAGTTTTTGCACGAAGACCGAAAATGGGGATGTTACATAACCACTATAAGTTATAGATCATAAAATTACCATTAGACGCGTAGATCCATATCATAAAATTACCATTAGACGCGTAGATCCATATCAGAAGTAGAGTCAATGTAGTGAGTTGGTTCGGTTGTAGTCGTATTAGCCTTATACCTCCTCCAACAGCTCCACATGTCATAGATTGTGGATCATCCTCATCACCGTCACAGGTTGCAGATCGTTCTAGCATTGAAACTTCACAACAACGCCTCTAAGGTATCCACACGTATGGGACAGGAATGCCACAGACCGGAATGCTAGCGCTGGTTGCGTAGTTTTGAGCGAAGAATGTGTGACGGCTAGGGTTTCAAGAATTTTGAATTCCTATGGTGTCTCTTAACCCTAAAGACACTACTCTTCCTTTATTTGGATGTCCCATAATAGGTCTCTATATTATAGGTCTATTAGGAACTCGAAGCCCATCAAAATTCATATCACTATCCGAATTAAGTCTCAACCTTTTAAATGTATGACTCTATAAGTTCATGTATACTTGGACATGGCTCGAAACTCTTACTTGACCATTAATCAATAGCGGTCCAAAGCAGAACGTACTGACTTCCGAGTATATGTAAAGATCACATCCGATGAATCTTAGCAATACTTAGTTATATGCATTTCCTTTTGCCTCATGATATCAGTCAAACTCAAGATGAGTATATGCCATCCTTATTTAGTTAGTTTGACCACTCTTCTTGATTACATGACTTGGAATTCCTGACTGTGGTTAACTTTTTAACCACAAGTAGCATTGTCATGCATTTCTAGAATCCGACTACTCGAGAGGCCTAGAGGTATCTCTTCCGTTGTATGGAGGGGCAAATCCTATTTTGATCAACCATATCTCGTAGCATATATAATTCATGATAAATTCAAAAGCCATCTTTATAACTACCTAGTTACGAAGTAGCGTTTAGCAACCCTTAAGTAAGGCATTACACATCTCGAGTATATGCATTAACCTCAAGTCTAAGGATATAGTATACACATTATATATGAGACCAACTGATGACTAAAATGTTCTCACAGTGTCTCAAGTTCTCTAACATATGTCCATATTATTAGTTTGATATTTCCATATTCATAACCCATGAAACATGGTCATCAACCAATATATATGCAGTCTATTCATGTGTCCTTATATGTTTATCGACTAGGGATCACTTTATAATAATCATCACAATTTCATATATAGATTTTCATAAACAAGTCACATACTTAGTAATAAATAATAATGATATTATTCAAAGAACAAGATAATAAATCATAAATATAAGAAACTATAATTATTTCTATAATTGCCTATATTAATCCTCGGCCATCACCCTCCCTTCGTATGGACGTCCCACAGTGGGTCTCTACATTAGAGGCGTATTAGGAGCTTGAAACCCATCGGAATTCGGATCACCATTCGAATTAAGTCCTAACCTTTTAAGCATGTGACCCTATAAATTCACGTATATTTGGACATGACCTGAGTACTCTTAGTCGACCATTAATCAGTAGCGGTCCAGAACAGGACGTGCCGACTTCCGAGTATATGTAAAGATGACATCAGATAAACCTTAGCAATACTTAATTATATATATTTCCTTTTGCCTCATGATATCAGTTAAACTCAAGACGAGTGTGTGCTATCTTTGTTTAGTTAGTTCGACTACTCTTCTCAATTACGTGACTCGGAATTTGACTGCGGTTAACTTTTTAACCACGAGTAGCATGGTCATACATTTCTAGAATCCGCCTATTCGAGAGACCTAGAGATATCTTTTCCGTTGTATGGAGGGGTAAATCCCATTTTGATCGACCATGTCTCGTAGCATAATTTATGGTAAACCCAAAAGGTCACTTTTTTTAACTATCTAGTTACGAAGTACTGTTTGGCAACTCTTAATTAAGTTATTACACATCTTGAGTATATGCGTCAATCTCAAGTCTAAGAATATAGTATACACATTGTATATGAGATCAACTGACGACTAAAACGTTCGTGTAGTGTCTCAAGATGGGCGATCCAACTCCATATTCTCTAATATATGTTCATATTATTAGTTTGATATCTCCATATACATGCCCTGTGAAACTTGATCATCAACCAATACAAATGCAGTCTATTCATATGTGTCCTTATATGTTTATCGACTAGGGATCACTTTAAAATAATCATCACAAAGTCATATATAGAGTTTCACAAACAAATCACATACTAATAAATAATAATGATATTATTCAAAGAATAAGATAATAAATCGTGAACATAAGAAAATATAATCATTTTTATAATTTCCTCTAGGGCATATCTCCAACGAGAAATTCAGAATTCTTCTAAGGAAACACCAGCTATTAGTTAGCCTCGAATTTTAGTATTTAAAGGGATTGAGAGAAGTTGAGAGATCAAGCGGAGGAGAAACCGAGAAATCGTTGCATTTTCATGATCGGTTCTAACCTCAGAAACTGATCGTGATAAATAATTCATCACTATCGGTTCTGATATCAGAATCAATAGTTATCAGTTTCAACGTTAGAACTGATAGTGATACCAATAATATCACTATCGGTTCTGACCTCAGAGCCGATAATGATGACAATGGTCATCATTATCGGCTCCTCACTATCTGTTCTGAGATTAAATCAATAATGATGTTTTGCATCATATTTCTCACCCACGCTGAATCATATATCACTATCGGTTTTTCCTTGAAAAGTTAAAAATCGATCCAAATGAAGATATAGTGTTATATCATTTAGTAGTAAGGATAAATGTGTTCCTCCAAGTGTAAAACTTTGGATGGGTCATTAGGTTTTGTCTGTCGTAATGTAAAGTACAATAAATGATTCTATCCATCATCCTCACAATACAAATTATATAAATCTTGAAAAAGACTAAAGGATAAGTAATCATCACTTACCTTTCATTCATGTTTTAATATTTATGCATCTTTCAAACAAAGGATATATAGAATCACTCAGAAAGGTCAAAGTAAAGTCGCTATAACTATGTTTATGCGCTGGTCGATTATAATTGTATTTGCACGCATTCGCAAGAGGACACGATCTTTTGTTTATTTAGCATTGGTGAGTGAAATGGAATTGGCTTCGAATCCTATGCGATGTTATGTCGTGTTAAACTCGGTGACGGTTACAAAAACTCAAGAAGCATTTCGTTTGTCACTACGATCTTTCCTAGTGCTATGTTTTGGTAGTAGTCGATTACTTGACTGATTGATCAGACGGGCAAAAATTAGCACATCCAGGTCACATTATCTCTTTACTACTTTGGGCCTAGCGGGGGTGGGCATATTTTAACCGAAACCGAAAAACCGAACCGAACCGAATTAACCGAAAAATTCGGTTTTTTTCGATTCGCCATTCGTTTTTATTTCGCCATCGTCGGCTTACGGTATTCGTCTTGTTTTCAAACTCCAGAAACCGAAAACCCGAATAGACCGAAGAAGCAGCGACTCGCCCGAACAAGCTGGACCGGTGGACCCGAGTACCCGATGTGAGGGATGACCTAAACCTAATTCCCCTTCCCCATCCCGCCGCCCCCAAGGCCAAATCCAATTCCCCATTTCGGCGATTTCGCTCCCCCCGTCCGCCGTCCCCCGTGCCCCATCCTCACAACCCTAGCCCTAGCCCTCACCGCGCCTCACCGGCTCGGGCGCTCGACGCTCCGTCTGCAGTCCGCTGCTCCGGGCTCCGGCCGTCCGTGACTCCGCACGACCAACTCCTCCGCGAGGAGCCGAGGACCACGACTCCGCGTCTCCGCCATTCCGCCGCCGAAGAGCCCACGGAGTGCGGACCACTCCGGACCTCCACTCCTCCAGCTCCAGGGTCCAGGCCCTCCGCGACTAGCTCCTCCACTCCTCCAGGCCCTCCGCGACTCCTCCGCGACCAGCTCCTCCGCGAGGAGCCGAGGACCACGTCTCCGGCAGTCCGTCGCCCAAGAGCCCACTGGAGTGCGGCCGTCCTCCGTCTGCTCCGGCCAGTGGCAGTGAGGTAAAACTCTCACTCAGTCCTCAACCTTCAATCCTTCATAATTGATTAGTGATTACTCTATTAGATGGCTGCGATGTGCGGAAAATCGAGTTTATGGTTGCTTTCTTGTTTCGGATGGATGGATGAATGAATGAATGAGCTGGATGAATGAATGAGCTGGATGAATGAATGAATGGTTGCTTTCTTGTTTCGGATGGATGAATGTTTCGATGTAGGATGTTCAGGCTCGACAGTCCAACAAAATTAATAGATAACGTATATAGACTACTGAAATAATTTGGAAGATCTAGTGGTTTGGTGATCCCAATTCCCAAAATGCGTTAGTGCCTTATTATAGAGGTATGCCATGCTTAATAAGGCAATACTAATGATATATATGCTATGAATTATATATCCCAACAATACTAATGATATATATGCTATGAATTTCTCAGTGAGTCAGGCAATCTCATCTTAGTGTGGAATAGGCACAATGGACGCCTCAATGTAACTATCCTGCAACGATTATTCCCTTCATTGCTTTTTTTGCTTCGTCAATTGCTTTTAATTTCAATCACTACCTATTGTGTTGCACTCTTGCTGATTTTTAGATGGTGGAGCCTCGACGAGAACACCGAAACCGTGATAGCCAAATGGATGATACGGGACTGCATGACGGAGAATGAGCAGAACAACCACCACAAGAGGTGAAGAAAAGAAAAGCAATGGCACCAAGATCTCGACGTGGGAAAGCTTTAGCAAGATCAAAGTGGAGATGTCCTAAAGCCAAGTGCAAACATTGCTCCCCGTGAGCTTCATTGATCCAAAACTAATGGTACATCCTCCTTAAACTCTCACTTGAGAATCTGCAAGCGTAATCCTAATAGGAATACAGATCCTAAGCAAGGTACTTTGCAAGTAGAAGGAAATCAGGGATAGTACTCATTGTGCCATTTCCACTTGGAAGTTTGATCCCGAAGCACTTAGGGAAGCTTTTGCTGAAATGATCATTATGGACGAGCTCCCTTTTGCATTTTCTGAACGTGAAGGCTTCAAAAAGTTCATGTTTAAAGCATGTCCACATTTCACTGTCCCCTCTAGAAGAACAACTACTAGGCCCCCAAGTAGAAAGCAAGAGCCAAGGCCCTAGGGATTTTTTATTTTCGAGAGAAAGCGAATGCCTAATGTCATTTGGGTTGATGGGTGTTGGGCCTCATTAACCTAAATCTATGCGGCTCAATACGCTATCACTCTCTCGATTCTTACCTCGTTCGGTCTCTTCCCCGGGCAGAAAGTTGGCATTAGCTCATTAAGCACATCTGAGAATGAACAGTCCGAACAAGCAAGGAAATGATTATGCAGCACACATCGCAAGACACTAGAGCCTGTTTGGTTTGCGACCCCTGCAAATCATATCAAAATTTGGTCACGACCAAAACCGTAACGTTACCAAAATCGTGGTAAAATTGAAGTGTTTGGATTGCAGCTATGCCAAAACTATATATGCATTTATTAAAGCTTGATAATCAAACACTTGTAGCATTCCATGCAACCAACCAATCCCTTTGTGCTGTGGTTAAACTTTCAAAGCTTTAACTACTAATATCTTTTAAGTATTTAAACTGAATGCATGAAGAACGTATGTGTAGATTTGTCTCTAATACTTCCATAGTATTATATTTTATTGGATTTTATAAATACATTATAATAAAAATTAGTTGTCAACGTTATGTTTTTCAAGACTATCTCGATATCCAAAACGACGTATATTTACGACCAGAGGGAGTTGTAACAATAGGCCTATATCCAGTGGAGATCTAGCGTTACCTTCTCCATTATTAGTGATCAAGAGCAAACCAGCCCTTAGTTCTGGATAAGTTCAAGAGAAACTGAAGCGTAATACAAAAGCCACCATCTTCTAATAGTAGCGTTCTTGGATGGTGTGACTTAGGGTATATTTGGTAGAGTTTCAGTTTCATCAAATTCGTAGATCTGGTGAAGCTGGATATTCCTAACTCTACTAGATCTGTGGAGCTGGAGCTGTGAATACATTAAGAGTGTTTAGATGGATCATCTTGTTTATATTTTAGACCAAAAATATAAACTTAATTCACTTTATTTTAGTATATAAGTTTCAGATTTCAGATGAAGCTAAGATCTAGAGCTCTACCAAAGCAGGTCTTTACTCTATTCCACATAAATAAATAAATAACATTTGAGAATAATAAATAATAGGGTATGAAAAGGAAAAAGTTAAAACTTATCACAAAATTGTAGGATGACATGTGTTTAGAAACAAAATTTAAAAACAAGAATAATATATATTAAGAAACAAAGAGAGTAAATAACATTAAAAATAACCGAACGAGGGTTATAGAAAGAAATAAAAGCTAAATGTTACAATGATATGTATTATAAAATGGAAAAAGTAATCCATCAAACCGGAAGATGACACTGTATCTGGACTTTAGTCCGGCGCGTCATTCTCATCCGCCTTACCCACACCAATCGCAACCCGCCAAACCCCGCCTCAACCACCAAAGCCGATGCACACGCACAGACAACTGGACCCAGTATACTCCCTACCTCACATGTCAGTGATACTTATCTCCTTTAGTTTGAGTGCACGAGGCGAGCACCGGTCGGGAAGCGGACGCGCCACGTGGAAAGGGAAGAGTGATCCGCGCCAAACCAGCGGGCGGAAACGGATAAGCCCACACCGACGCCTCGGCGCCTTCCCATGACGTGTGGGCCGTGCGGTGGGTCCCAAGGAACGCGGGCTGCGTGTCGGCGCGGCGACGGTTCCGCAACCCACACCGATCCGTATAAGGTCCTGTTTATTTTAACCGATTGGATTCGCCCCAAAAGCAAAATCAAACAAAAACTGATTATAGAATCCGATTCTCACAATCCAAATTTCCACCCATATACACTAGAATCCACAATCCACTTCATATGTGCTTCGGATTTTAGCTTTAGAGAATCACTCTATGATCACAATCCGTAATCGCCATTGTAATCCAAAACCTGAAACAAACAAAACATAATAATAATTGCCGCCTCCCCCTCCCATCGCCTCTCAAGTCGCACCTCACCGCTGCCTCGTCTTACTCTCTGTGGGAGAAAAAACCAAACACAAAAGGGTGAGAAAAATAATAATAATTGCCCTCGCTCATGCCGCCACACAAATCTCGCAAGGGTTGGGGGCGCCAGCTCGATCCGCGGAAGCCCCTAGGTAGGGTTAGGGTTCGGTTCGACCTCCCGGCTCCCCATTTCGGCGTACGACGCGATCTGGCGTTGATTCGGTGGTGTGGTTGTTGCAGGTGGTGGTGGATTAGGAGGAGGGTGGCTGCGGGATGGCGCGCCGAGGAAGGAGGGTTCTCGACGCAGATCAGCGGGAGAAGCCGCGGATCGCGTGCAGAACGCGGAGATGTTGTCGCTCGCGTCCCCGCTGCGGGCGGGGCACCACCTCCGCCTCTGCATAGACGAGCAGCAGCGGCTGCTGAGCAGCCACCGCCGCCGCGAGGCGGCGGTGGGGAGGTGGTGGGTGAGGCACGCGGCGGTCGTGTCGATTCGGGAAGGCCATCAAGATGAAGAAAGGTGAGGTGGCGGCCGGTTCCTCGATCTATCTGTGCCCTGTTTACTAGCTTCCTTGTTCTTACTGAGTTGGTTCTAGTGCTTGACATGCTTGATTAGGATATAAGATGAGACCAGTGCTGCTATTATTAATTGTCGCTGGCTTAGTGGTGTACTGGTGTTAGTTAGCTTGTTATTTATGCCACATGTAGAGTAGTATCTTGTTTAGGATGCTCGGAATGTAGGTTTAACAGATGAGTTGATCTAGCTGTTGGTGTTTGTTTGGAAAATTTATGCTTGTTGTGCTAGTGTGCTGCTAGTCTAGTGTTTCGTAAGGTGGGGTTCTTGTTATATTTAGGTGGTACATTGTGGTTTATAGGTCGGACAACATTGATGAATTTTTTTTGGGCGCCGGGGGTGATCATGGATTTATTTGACTGTTCATTCATCTGTAGAATTTAATTTGTTGTAGTAGGTTGGTTAAGCAGAGAAGAGCTACATTTTGATTACGTACGTCTGGTGTTCGGTATGTAGATGGATAGCTTTGCATGTATGGTGCAAATCAGGGGTTCCGTGTACATGCTAATTAGTCCTCCTGAGCTGGCTGTAGGGGATTTCGTCAGATAATGACTATGATTTGGCCACGTAGTATTTCTTAGTGAGTTGGTTGAATACTTGGATTAGACGATTAGTTATCTGTATTCTGGTTGCATTTGTTATTCGAAAGCATGATCCATACTCTTGACGTATTCTCTTGATCTAAGTGTTACTCTAGCTTTCATCCACCCATTCTTAAATCAAGAGACATGAATCTTGTTATGAATAGCACAGGACAAAAAAAAACTAAAAAGCTAACATTATGGTCTTATTTTAAGAGCTCTTTTACGGTGAATTAAAATCAATATAAGCCATCCATTCTTTTGAATCTATTGGTTGAAATCAATTTAAATCTAGTTATACTACCATATATAGTATTGGTAGTAAAATTCAGAGAGAGGTAAAAGGGTAAAATATCCATCATACTATTTACCCTCCACGGTAAAACACGCCCCTGTGATCCCGATGAATGATGAATGAATGGATAAGAAGCCTTTGAAGATCATCAGATATTCAGTGAATCTAAAACTATGAACTAATTAGGAAAGTCTAAAATACCCCCGATAAATGGATAGAAAAAATCTAAAATACCCTTGAGGAATGGATGGTTAGATTTGATTTCTACTACCACTACTTACTTATGTTATCCGCTGTTCTCTATTTTAAATTTAGCATAGGGCCTTCAAATTCTTGGTTACTACCTTAATCGGCACACCTCCTCTCCACAGATATGATGGTAGATCTCGTGCTACCCCTGGTGCGCTGCAGTCCAACCGCTCAAACGGTGGAGATCCATGACACTGTAGAAATAATACCTACCAGTCCTTACCCGTTAGCACCTCTATTCAATAAAGATGTACTAAAAGTGGCAAAAGAGAAAATTGAGTCTGATATCTCGGATTTTAAATCCAAGATCCATAGGTTCCCTGCAAACCTACGAGGGTTCAGTAGAGACAGGAATTATATAGCACCGTGGATCGTGGCGATTGGTCCTTACTACCATGGTGCACCAGAGCTCCAATCGATGGAGGAGGTGAAGCGCATGGCAGCTTACTGCTTCTGCGAAGGGTTGGTCGAGTCGCCGGAGGAAGTCTACAAGAAGATCCTCCCCGTCGCCTGCGACGCTCGCGGCTGCTATGCCGATGCTAACGCGCTTCAAGGTATTACTGATGCTGACTTTGCGGCTATGATGTTCTTCGATGGTTGCTTTTTGGTGCAGTTTATGGTCTCATACAGCGCAGACCGGTCACTTATTAATGAGGTGATCGACTCGAAAGGCATGCATAGCTTCGTGAGGGACATAATGCTGCTCGAGAACCAGATCCCCTGGCCGGTGCTCCATCTCCTCACGGCCCTTAGGCGCACGCCGATGAGGGATTTTATTGCTCACTTCATGTCACATTTCCGTGTCAGACAGCGTTTTGAAATAGATGAAGTCAATATCGACGAAGATTTTAAGCCTCCACATCTCCTTGGCCTCATCCATTTTTATCGAGTACGCTCGAGCTTTGTGGAGAAAGAATCAAGGCTCCTACAAAAAGTGAAGGAATTCACGTTAACTACTAGTGCAGCGGAACTCGCGGAGATTGGCATCAAGCTGACATTTAGCGGGACGACACAGTTCTCTGAGATGAAAGTCGAGACGGGCCCCCTGTTCGGCACACTATCCCTAGCTCCAGTGTCTCTAGACGACGACGTCAGCGCTTGCGTCCTTGTCAACATGGTGGCGTTCGAGCAGTGCACAGGAACCAGACATAAATTAGACTACCCCGTCAACTCGTACCTCACCGTCTTGGCGCAGCTCATGCAGCGAGACGATGACGTGCGCGAGCTGCGTGGCAAGGGCATCGTGCATACCACCGTCGACTACCACCAGACGCTCAAGTTCTTCAATTGCCTGGTGCCGAACCTGCGACCGGACCTCTCTTATCACGTTATCTTGCAAGGCCTTGAGGAGTACAAGCAAAGGAGGTGGGTGTGCATCGCCATCCACAAGTTCCTCTACAAAAACCGCAAGATCATCGCCACGGTGCTTTCCATCGCTGGCGTGCTGGTGGGCATCTTCAAAGCATCTGTGTGTTTCCGTGTTACATTTCTGTTTTTTCTAAGATTACTGCTTGTACTTGTGATCTGATGTCGTACAGTATGAAGTGTCCATCCTTTCTACACTGAGGTCATGTCTTACCCTATGAATAAAACATACATTTTCATTACACGTGACCGTCCCATTGAAACAAAATGATAAAAATCGTTGTAGTGCCATCTTGTCGCCAATGAGCTGCTATCAATGTAGTGCCATCTTTATCGGTGAAGGAAGTACCCTAGGGACCTGCCTGTAATTTTTATTTTCTTCATCTAATTAGTGGATTTACAGTGCCAAATTTTTATAATACAATCAGACTGAGCTTATATTGTATTAAAATACAAAGAAAGAAATCGTCATTTTGATTTGAAGCATATCGCTCCATATATTAACGAACCTCATCCCCATGCCTACTGTTCTTCGTTAAAAAAAACTCTCAATACTACTCATTCATTCGATCTAATAGATCAGATTATCTAATATTTATTTATAATTTCTCTAATAGTAGAGTAGTAGGAAATATTTAACAAATAAAAGGCTAGATCTAATTTATACTACTCATCGTATGCTACTAATATAATACACTGTGAAATTTCTCAAGAAGAAACCTCGTGCCCTTCTTTTGTCCATTTGCAAAGAAGATTTTTTTTACAAGGACGCATATAACTCACATATACCACACTCACATCATACACGTGTGGGTGCCCTATTTACACACTAAGGGATTTTTTAGAGGCTCTATGACCTCCGGAGCGCAGGTCTATTACACTGAACATACATGTATGTGTTTTTAATGGAGATGAGCACATGTGTTTGACTGAAAATTAAACACGGGTGACCAAGATGCTCAACAATGTGCTCTGCCAGCCGAGCATTAAGGTCCTCACACTACTACAAAAGGGATTATATTAGACACCTCATTACTAACTGTTTATATACATATATATTTTCGGTCGAAAATGCTGATCCAAATTCAGCCACCCCAAGGTTGGTAGGGATTTGGGCAATTGATTGCTGGGCCTCAACATACATTGCAAATTTCATTGTGGATAACAGAGTTAAAAGTTGGGCACCTAGCGTTGGTTGAAGTGTATGGAAAAACAAAACAAAAAGAAGAAGAGCTTTTTTTATCGTACACTAAATTTAATACATGTTGCTTATTATTTTCAATCTAATGGATCAAATTAACTAGTATTTAGTAGAGTAGTAAAAACATTCTTAATAAATCAATGGCTAAATTTGTTTTCTAATACCTATTACACTATCAGTATAATGTATCATAAAATTTCTCATTGTTTAGGTTGTCACAGTTTGGCACTTTAATCTTCAGACTACGTGTCAATGATTAAACATATATATCTGACAAACGCTATTAGAAGCACAAATTGAAACAAAAGTGTTTGTAAACTTTTAACACTGTTGACTGATTTAAGTCAAATTCTAGTTGTGATATGTACGTAGAGTGGTTGGTACATGGAAATCCTTTCTTATGAACTGAATAAGAAAAAATATGATGACCCAAAAAGAGAAGAAATACCGGTGTAGTGATGGGCCCAAAGCTCCAGTCGAATGCTGCACTGCTGATGCTAATTCGAGAAGCGATCCACACCCGTTGCTGTGCTGGAGAATTCGAGGTTTCTGTAAAAGACGGAATAAAGTCCCAACTGAGGACAGCGCGGTGGGTAACGAGGGAGAGGAGGGTGGCGCTTGAGCTGAGGAAGGAGGAGGCGAGGCACTGGGTTAGGGCTGTAAAAAAAAGTTCGGTGGTGGGGCTCGTTAGCTCAGTTCAAAATTACTTCAATTACACTCATTCATTGGTTAAATATTGAAATGAATCAATTTTGAATGAAATTAGATTTTGCTCTGGCTTGGCTCGTTGGCTCGATTCTAAAAATACATTCAAATTATAGATAAAATGATATCAAATCAAATTATATCAATTACGAAAAAAGCTCAAAAAACGAAGACTTCGCTCGATTTACACCCCTATACTGGGTCCAGGCAGTGAACCAAAGCTAGGTAACCACTGTTAGGTGGGCCAGGGGCGGAGTGGGCCCCATATGGTAGAGCGAGCACTAGATTTCATTGGAATTCTCTTACCTGGATAAAGCAAGATCTTTGCATTAACTGAGCTATCAAAATTGGTCAAAAAATTTTAAAACTTTTTTGTACGAACCCAAGACAATTCTTATCATCTCATAAAAATTGTAGACCAAGATCAAGTTTGTACAATTTTTAAAAATTTTGACAAGGTCACTGTTTGAATTTTGTGTTTTTTAGATGATGAGAAATCATGTATATTTTATAAAAATTCTGACAGTGTTATTGTTGTCGAGTGTTTCCTTGATGAAATCATGTATATTTTATAAAAATTTGATGTGTCATTGTTCCTAGTCATCAAATACTATTTTTTATTAAGGCATTAAATGCTTTCAAACTCTTTTTAGATTTTTAGAAATATTCTAAAGGTATATTTATATTTAAATATATTTTCTAGATTTTATATTTATGTGATTTTTAATTTCAAAGCTTGTAAATCAATGATTCATTACCAAAATGATTTTCTTAAAACCAAAAATCCAAGAAATCATGCAGAAGATGGAAATTTCAGAATAAAACCATAATTTCAACTTAAATTTATATTTTATTTATTTTTGAATTTTTCGGCTGTTACATGTACAAAGTAAAATCTTTCCTAAACTTCACACTCAAAGCTTACAAGAATTATGTAATGTAGATATTCAGATAGTCTAGCTTGAATTTACATGCATTAATTCTTTCCCTAAACTATATCCTCAATACTGATCTTTATCCAGCATTTCTTTCCCGAAGTCATTCCAAATGTTTGGTTCTAGCTAGCTTCATTGTAAGCCCTCACTCACCTTTCTCCACTAGTCTTTTTTTTAAAAAAAAATGGCCAAGAGCTCTGGCATTTCATTATAGAAGAGAGAAACAACAGGCGAGCTACATACGCACACACGCATCCCACCTACACATGCTCACACGCACACACACACGCGCAGTCCTCACCTCCGTGCGCGCCCGCGTGAGCCAAGGTTCAAACGCAGCCGGGCGGAGTGAGCGCTGCTCACTCGCGCCAAACAGGCCGAGGCTCGTCCGCCCACTAGTCTTTTTTTGTATCAATATATTGCATCAATTTTCTTCTCCACTGACAAAATTTACCTCCACTACAGTACGCGTAGAGTAGCAAAATCAATGTAATGCAAAAGCTCGGCCTTCTCTCGAGAAGATTCGATCGTCACTCGTCGGGTACCATGCTTTGATTGCGGTTTCGGTATCGTTCTCCTGTTGATTAATTTGCAGTGAAGGCTGTGAGTGAGTGAGTGACTAATGCTCTTTGGAATTAATGTATGTTTGTATGTATGGCTGTGGTTGCACCTATTATAAGTGAAGGAATTGAAGGCTAACCAGAGCGTCCACGCGTCACCCAAGGTGATTTTGCAAAAAAAGCCTCTCTATTTCTTCGAATTACGGATAGGTCCTTCGTGATTTTTTGTGAGGGGAAGATTTTTTTCCTTAATCGCGTTTGGGTCTCTCGTGCACAATTTTACGAAAAAAAACCTCCCGTTAAATTCAAATCGCGAACAAGTTCTTTTCTAATTTTTTAGGATAGCTAATGATCCAAAAATTAACAAATGCACCCTGCTCCTTACGCCCGATCCTTTCTCCGCTTTCCTAAAAAAACAAAAAATGTGCCAACCAAAAACCAGATTCGTCAAGGTTTATAGCGATTCGTGGATTCGCCTACGTGTCCGGAGCAAATTTTTAAAAATGAAATACATAAAAAATGGTCGACTTTTCCGTAAAAACAAAAACACAGATTCAACCGTAATTTTCTAAAAAACACGATCGACCAAAAAATACAGATTCGTCAAGATTTATAACAACTTATGGATTTGCTAACGGTCATAACCGCAGCTTTTTTTAAAAAACATAGATTCGCCCAAAGATTTATAGTGACCCATAGATTCGCCGACGGGTTCTAACAACCTTTTTTTTTAACAAACACACAAAAAAATCAAATATCCCAAATGCGAAAAAACACAAATTGGTCAAGGTTTATAACAACTTATGGATTTGCCATGGTCATAACCATGTTTTTTTTAAAAAACGAGATTCGCCCAAAGATTTATAGCGACCCATAAATTCGCGGCTGGTCCTAACGAATTTTTTTAACAAACACAAAAAAAAGATCAAATATCCCAAATGCGTAAAAAAAACCACGGTTTTCCTAAAAACACATGATTCGCTTGAGGTTTATAGTAGCCCGTGAGATTAAACGCGATTCATCAAGGTTTGTAATATCCCATGGATTCGCCAATGGTCCTACCGACCCATTTTATTTAAAAATTACGAAATCGAAAATTCGACAAAATTTATCGATTTTTTCCAAAAAACCAGACTAGAATTTCCGCGGCACGACGTAGCGCACTATACAACCTATACTATATATTATAACGTGGGTTTGTTGCCTCCTAGGGGGCCACATGTCGTTCTCGGCGAGGCCCCTGAAAAACCAAAAATCACATTTAGGTCCTTTCGGGAAAAATGAAAATCGCGTTTAGGTCATTTCAACGGTTTTTTAATAAAATAGATCCGAAAAAATTGTCAAAATTACGTTTAGGTCCCTCACGATTTACATTTAGGTCCTCCTGGTGCTTTTTAGCGAATCGGGCCCTGAAAAAAAATACTTTATGCCCCTCTACAGTAAAAAAAACAGATTTGTCGAAGGTTCACAGCGACCCATGGATTCGCCTCTGGTTGTTTTTTAGCGAAATAGATCCTGAAAAAAAATAGATTACTTTTTTCCCATCTACAATAAAAAAACACAGATTTGTCGCAGATTTATAGCAATCCATCGATTCGTCGACGAGTTGTAACCACGGTTTTCTAAAAAAAACGTAGATTCATTGAAAGTTTATAACTAACAACCTATTTTTTTAAACAAATATGAAAACTGAAAATACGACCTCCATGGATTTGCCTACGAGTCCTATTGACTCTACAGTAATCGGCAGAGCGAGCGCGCTATTATTGCTAGTACTATTATATATAGCGGAAAGATTTTGGATGCAGCCAGCCACGCCACATCATTGGCTTTGTGGGAAGACCCTTTAAAAAATTTGAAATCACATTTAGGTCATCCGATCGGTTTTTAGAAGAAAGGACTCGAAAAAAAAAGAATTACGTTTGGGTGCCTCTGCGGTTTACGCTCGTGTCTCCTCGATGGTGGTTTTAACAAAACATACCCTGGAGAAAGCGAAATTATGTTTAGATCCTCTCGTGGTTTATGTTCATTTCTCTCGCGGTTTTTTTCGAATGGACCTAAAAACAAAAAATACAACTGCGATTTTTTAAAAAACACTGATTCGCCGAAGGTTTATAGCAGTCTATAGATTCCTCGACGGGTCATACCAACCCATTTTTAAAAAAAAATGAAATCTGAAATTACGCAAAAAAAAAAGTTTAGATCCCTCTATGGTTTTCTTAAAAAAGAATACTAATTTGCCGAAGGTTTATAACAGTCCATAGATTCGCGATGGGTCCAGTTGACCCATTTTTTTAAAAAAAAACACGAAAACCAAAATTACGCCAAAAAAATCCACAGTTTTCTCCAAAAATAAAAATACTGATTCTTTTTAAAAAAGGTGAAAACTGAAATTACGCAAAAAAAATGATGTTTAAATCCCTCCGTGGTTTTCTCCAAAAAACACTGATTTGCCGAAGGTTTATAGCAGTTCACAGATTTGCCGTCGGGTCCTATTGACCCATTTTTTTTAAAAAAAAACACGAATCCGCGGTTAAAACTAAATGACGTTTAAATCCCTCTGTGTTTTTCTCAAAAAAATTTCCATAGATTCGTCGACGGCTCTAGTAGCTCTTTTTAAAAAAAACAGAAAACCAAAGTTACGTGTTTTTTCAGGAATATCCGTCGGACCGAGTTTCGCACGGCGCAGCATCGCACGACCGAATTTCCCAAATTTCACACGTCACAGCGTCACGCGCCGAAATTTCGTACGACGCAGCTTAGCGCGTGATCCTGGCTAGTATGCCTACACATGTAAATGTTGGTCCCTTTTTCATATAATGAAGGCCGATGATCAAGGGCTTATAGCGAAGCTTGGAACCAAACATAGAGGTGGGTATGTGTCGGCGTATTTCAACTGACAGGTCCAAGTCTACAGACCGGGTTTGGTTCGGTAGAGGGGGTGTCTTTGGTAATTGGCTAACCCTAGCAGAGAAAAACCCTAGTACCTCTCACACTAACGAGTTCTAGTGTCTAAAATCCAGATGAACACACGATTTTACCCAGGTTCAGGCCCCCATGGAGAAGGGTAATAGCCTTACTTCCTGCTCGATCTCGGATTCAGTATTTTGGACTTGGTTACAGAGCTTGCTGGTGACCAGCTCTTCTATTGAGTCTCTCCTTTCTCTTTCCCTCCTTTCTCTCTCTCTCCTTTCTCTCTCTCCCCCCCTCCCGTATGCTCTCAAGTGCCCTTATATGCACGGGCTTACACGAGTCAGATGGAGGAGGGATGTCATCATGCTTATCTTACATGCATTTACTACACCTTTATACCGTCCCTGCTCTTCAAATTTAATTAATGCCAACAAGATGCTTTCACCCTGTTCTTCCGAATGTGACCCTCTCACACGGTAGGTGTGAGGTGTCGAGAACAGCTTGTAGCAGAATTCCTTGGGACCGACATGCCCGGTACAAAGAGCCTATTCTCGACACTCAGACGGCGGGCGGCGAAACTTCGTGATGAAGCCACCGTGATCTCACCTTTTTGCATGGCAATGAACAAACGAGGTGTGCTCGCCCGCATGCCACGGGATCGACGCCGGGCGAGCAGGCGTGGTCGCCACTGCCGCTTCGCCGCCACGTGGACCGACACTGGCGGTTTTGCGTGCTTCGCCAATCGCCGCCAGCCGCCACGGGATCGGGCGCCGGCGAAAGTGGCGTGATCGCCACCGCTACTCGCGCCACGTGGATCGACACCGGCGGGTTTTGCTGCGTTTCGCCAACCGCTCGCCAGTCGCCACGCAGACTGGCGCCGGCGGCAGGCGTGATCGCCACTGCCGCTTCGCGACGCCACATGGACCGACGCCTCAGACGGGTGTAAACACCCACCCGCCGCTAGATCGCCACGTACACGATGCTTTTGTAGGCGAAGAGGGTACCGTGCATAGTGCGCCGACAATATGTTTCTTTTTATTACCCGGGCATGTTTATGGAGGCTAAACTCTACCCGACGGCAAACGGTATAGGTATAGGGAGCTTCACCGATCCGCTCCGCCTGACACCCGCCACCTTCGACAATATATTGGCTAGAACAAATTACCAGCTTAGCCCTCGATCCCTAATTTGTGATATCTCATTTCAGTAACTGTGTATTATTTATGTGCATGTATTATTTTAAATTTTATTCTCATGTACAATTGAAATTTTGAATTATTGATAATAATTCTTCAATCCACAGAATATAGCTAATACCCTTAATTTCATCAAAAGGATTGTATTAGTACCATAGCTCATAAGCTCTTAGTGCTATTTGGTTGGAAAGATTATTGATAGTGGTGGGTAAACGAGTATACCCGCGGGTATCGGATACCTGTAGACGATAGGTATGGGCGAGATTCTTCGTCTGCGATGCTTCGCAAATATACCTATGAAAGATATTTTAGTTCGCGGGTATAGGTATGGGCGAATACTACCCGTACCCGCCGCATCTGATTGCCATCCCTATCTCTAATAGCTATAAAAACTGTAACCGCGTGGTTCCTACAATAAGTAGAGATGGCTGGTTGGTCTAAGGCATAAGGCTTTCAACCGAATGGTCGTGAGTTCACATTCCAAGTCCCACGTCTTTTGACTCCAACCCGAGTCACTGACATGAAAGACCGTCGTCCTAACCAACTAGCCCCAACCATCTTTCTTGATCTCTATATATGGCTCCATTTTTTTGATAAAGGAAGCTTTTATTAATCTTAGTAAATTACATCAAGGTGATACAATTATACTAAAGAGACTCCCGGCCTCTACACAGCTAGGGTGTACACAGCCAAACACACACACACACACACAAGAAAAGACAAAGTAACCGTCGCGGCAAACTACATCATCCAACATTGTCTTCAAGGCTATCCACCATTATAGCAACACTTGGACCGCGATAAAAGCTCTCCAATGACAACGCCTCCAAGAAGGACTCGATACGCACACGCACCGCCATTGCCATGATCCAACCAAGGAAGGCCGCATCAAAGGTTTTCACCTCGAGAGTAAATTCTCTGACTACAAAACAATGCCTTCAACAAGACCATTGTCAGGTACAACCAACTAAGATCAGACCTAAAGATTTCTCCCTGAAGTCAATTACTTCTTGAATACTACTGTCCGCTATCCCTCGTTACAAATCAATGACGAACTGTATAACCCACTGCGATTGCCAACCAACCAACCGACGGTCTTATGGACTAGCATTTTCTGTTGCAAAAGGCTGGAACATATAGATGCATTGCTTCATATCATAAGAATGTAGATTGAGATGTTTTCAAAGATAACAAATGAAGTGTACCAGCCTTAAAATGAAAAGAAAGTGAAAATTTAAAATTTAAATCGAATTTTTGGCCTTGACTTGAACTTGCACTATTTATTAGATTATCTGATCTTTTATCAATTAAAGAAAAGCTTTTAACGGTTAAAAAGTGAATCTTTAATTTTAAGTTTCAAAACCAAACAAATTAACACAAAATCTTGAGAAAAATTTATCTAAGTCATAATTCACCCTCAGATCATCCCCTAAAAGTTTTAGGAAAATTTGAAATAATTTAGAGTCATCAGAAAATCCAAAAACAGCAAAAACGAAGATCAAAAGGATTAAATTCTTTTTCCTCACCTGTGCCACTGGGCCCGGCCCATATGTCCCCATATACACAATGTCAACCTCTTACACATACTCATGTATCCGCAAACCTCCTCAATATACAAATTCATATACCCACAATCTCGGCACGACCAAAATGTGTAATCACAGGCACAGCTGCATAATCAAATGAATGCTTTAACACCACCATCTGATGTAGGGGTGAAAACGGGTCAGGTAATACCCGATCCGTATCCGTATCCGGGATAAATTTATCCGAAATTACGGATACAGGTTCAGATATTTTTGGTTCGGATACGAGTTCGAGTACTACCCGGATAATTTTTGTTCGGATACGGGATAGAAAATACCCGACGAAAACGGGTCGGATAAGGGTACAAACCGGTAATTGCAACCGGGTACCCGGTGAAACTCACTCCCAGCTTCCATCTCAAACGATCATAACTTTTTACTCGGAACTCCGATTTAGGTGATCTTAGACTCTATGCGAAGCTTATCAAGAGGGCTACAATCTTCACCTATTTTCAAGATTTAAGAAACCATAGATATTTTTAAATATTATAAAAACATAGACTCTAATGTAGTTACTCAAGCCTAAAATCTGATTTTTGAAATCTTTCACAAAGATTTGATCAAAAGCATTACTACAAGCTTGCAAGAGTCAATAAGATCCAACATTGAGCCATGTGATGATCAACTCATGACCAAAACAATTTTGCAAAACATATTTGCATATAAACCGAGAAGCTATGAGATCAATCCTCTAGCTTTGTAAGGATCAACACATGAGTTGGTATTTAGCGCCAGTGGACATGTTATTGATCCATTTCGTAGTTGTCTTGATGCTGACATTGTTGAGGCCTTAGTTTGTACAAAGGATTGGATGATTGCTTCATGAAATGGTAAATTATTATCTTGCTTATGTGGCTTTCTTTATATATTATGTATATGTCTTTGTTCATAATTACTAATTTGTTGTTTATCAATTTCGGATTCAAAGGGTAAAATAGAAACCTTAATTGAAGATATGAATGCTATGGAGATTAAGGACGATATTGAAACTTGAGAATTGAGATCTTCATGCATGCATGATGAACTTTATTTCGTTTGTTAATTGTACTCTATATGTTGAACTATGTTTGATTCTAGGTAGTTTGCGTATTACTCGACTAAATACCCGTTATCCGTATTGTACCCGTCCGTATAATATCCGGTATTCGTTTTCTACCCGTTCGTAAATACCCGGTATTCATATCCGTATCCTACCCGATTTTTCACTACCCGTATCTGTACCCATATCCAAAAAAAATAATTAAGGTAGGATACAGGATGACTTACTATCCGACCGTATCCGACCCGTTTTCACCCCTAATCTGATGACACCAAAATTCAATTCATTTATATCCATAATATAAGAGAGTAAAGAACAAGTTGCTGAGTTACAATGCGAATAATATGCATCAGACCTCATATCTCTCCCAAACATCGTACAATTTAGTGTAACTCATTTACAAATGGCAGAAAAACATAGTTACTTAAGAAAATAAATCATCACAAAAACATTCATTAAACAAAACAGTTTAAATTACAGTCCAATCCTCTCATAGTACACAATTGCATTGCAGACCATAGACTATTCCAAAATTTCAAACAGGTATGAGTCAGTTACATTTCAGTCAATGAATATTCTCAGAAATCACAAACTGAATACATTATCACAACGATTAACATTCAACTTAAACAATACTAGCCAGAATAACGCGTTACGCCGCGTCGTACACGGCGATGTAACGTGAAAAATTTGAGAAATTTGGTCGTATTTTCGGTTTTCGTATTTTTTTTAAAAAAATGGGTCGGTAGGACCCGTCGGCGAATCAATGAGATGTTATAAACCTTTGACGAATCCGTTTTTTTTAGAAAACTATGGTTAGGACCCGTCAACGAATTTATGGGGCGCTATAAACCTTCGATGAATATGTGTTTTTTTTAGAAAACCGCGGTTACAACACGTTGACGAATCCATGAGTTGTTATAAACCTTCGACGAATCTGTGTTTTTTTAACTGTAGAGGGACCTAAAGTATTTTTGTTCCAGGGTCCGTTCCGCTAAAAACCACGGAGGACCTAAATGTAAATTGCAAAGGACCTAAATGTAATTTTGATATTTTTCGGGTCTATTTTACTAAAAAACCACCGAAAGGACCTAAACGTGATTTTCAATTTTCCAGAGGGCCTCTCCACGAGGGGGGTGAGCTGGCAACAACCAAAGCTCTCCAATCCCACCCACTATAATATATAGTACTAGATAGAATGGCGCATGCATGTCACGCTTCCTAAAAAATCGACCCAAATTTTTCTACAAAAATGAAATTCAGCTTTTTCTTGGCGCTTTTTAAATTGGTGGCTAGAAGCTATCGGTGAATTTACGTAATGTAATTCCAATCTTTTGTGTCGAAAGAACCGCCACTGTGGCTGAATTTGTCGATGCGTGTTTTATTTAGAAAATAATGGTTAAATCCGTGTTTTTTTGTTTTTGTGTTTCCTAAAAAATGGGTCGTCGAGATCCGCCATTAATCTACTTCGTCGATACAAATCTTTGGACTAATCAACTTTTATATAAAACCCACGGTTATGACCATGGCAAATACACAAGTTGTTATAAACATTCATTTAATCCGTGTTTTTTTGTCGATGCGTGTTTTATTTAGAAAACTGCGGTTGAATCTGTGTTTTTTTTGTTTTTTTAAAAGAAAAGTGCGGATTTTTTTATGTATCTCCTTTTTAAAAGGTCGCTTTGACCATGCGCTAATCCATGAACCGCTATAAACCTTCGCCGAATTTGTTTTTTTTTCATTTTTGGTTTTTGTGTTTTCTAAAAAATGGGTCGTTAGGATCCGGCATGAATTTATGGGCCGCTATAAATCTTCGGACTAATCTACATTTTTTAAAAACCGTGGTTACAACGGGTCATAACCAATTTAAAAAATAGTCTAGAGGAAAAAGGGCTAAAAATTATTAGAGATTTACAACCTTCTTTTTATCGAGCCTAACACTATACGCTGCTCACCGAGTAATAACACACGCTTAAAAAAATATCGAGATCGAGATGGAAAATCGAGTTGGGGAAAAAGTCTAGACATAGAGTCACATTTCTTCGTGTTGGGGAAAAAATTTTGAAAACGGATTTTTTATGTATTGCCTTTTTAAAAGGTCGTTTCGGACCATGCGCTAATCCATGGATTGCTATAAACCTTCGACGAAAACCCGCGGTCACGCACCCATCGGCAAATCCATAAGTTGCTATAAACATTCGATTAATCTATGTTTTTTCTCGCAAGGAGAACATTTTTCCGGGTTTTTTGGGTGGCGAAAACCTTTTTTCCGGGTTTTTCCGGCGACGAAAACATTTTTTCTAGGTTGGAAAATTGAGTTAGGGAAAAAGTCTAGACATAGAGATGCACACATTTCTCGAGCTCGGAAAATTTTTTTCAAGGAAAACTGCTTTTTTATGTATTTTTTAAAAAGCTACTCGAACTCATGCTAATCCATGAACCGCTATAAATCTTCGCCAAAACCCGCATTACGATCCGTCGGCAAGAACCATAAGTCGCTATAAACATTCGATTTAATTTGTGTTTTTTTGGTGGCGAGAACATTTTTCCTTTTTTTTGGTGGCGAAATTTTTCCGGTTTTTTCGCGACGAAAACATTTTTCCGAAGTTTTGGGTGGCAAAACCTTTTTCCTAAGTTTTACGGTGGCGAAAAATTTTTTTTCGGGAAAACGGAGAAAGGACTCGAACGTAAGAAGCAAAGTGACTGCTTTGTTATTTTTTGGACCTGCTCGCTATCCTCAAAAATTAGAAAAGGGCTTGTTCGCGATTTAAAATTAACGGAGGTTTTTCCAGAATTACCGTGCTGTGGACCCAAACGCGAAGAAAAAAATAATATTTGTCTCACAAAAATCGCTAAGGACCTATCCGTAATTTCGAAAAATGGAGGGTCTTTTTAAGCAAAACGCCGACCGACATCGCGGGACGGCCTCTCCTTCCTCCATTTCTTCGGCTTGTAATAAGGGGATAATACATTACTTAAGAACACAAAATTCAATTCCATTACATTCATAATATACAAAGGGTGAAGGACAAATTTCAGTACAGATCACATATATCAGAGTTATATTATTGCTTCCAAACACTCAGACGCAGGGTTCACAAAATTGAAATCGTGATTTTCAATTATCACAAAAATTGCCAAGAAACGGAAGGTTACGAAATCAATTTTTTTTGGAAAAAATTTAAAAAAAGCAAAAAAGAACTGGTAACAGTGATAATATCCACGATAATCATGATATTTGCCTTGATAATCGATCGATCAAGTGAACTTCTTCAGCGGTTGACTCTTTGAGCGATTTTTGCTCGATACGTCGATAATCGCGATATTTGCGTCGTATAAATTTTTTTCAATTTTTTTAATTTAACTGGTTTACCGACTGGTATTAGATATCGAGCCAGCTCGATACGATCGAAAATCACAATTTTCGTCTATTTTGTGAACCCTGCGCAGACGAATTTCATGCAAACTTCACACAATAGCAATTACGGGGAGCTCTCAGGAGAACATAACCGGCTATCCCCAGACGCATGCCATAGGTGCACAAACAATTGGAGAGGAGGACAGGTGGCAAACCGCTCAGCCTGCATGCCTGCCACCACACCCTCCTCTCTCCTTGCCAATAGGGGTGAAAACGGGTCGGATACGGTCGGGTAGTAGGTCATCCCGTATCCTACCCTAATTATTTTTTTTCGGATACGGGTACGGGTAGTGAAAATCGGGTAGGATACGGATACGGATACCGGGTATTTACGAACCGGTAGAAAACGGATACCGGATATTATACGGACGGGTATAATACGGATAACGGGTACTTAGTCGAATAATACGCAAACTACCTATGATCAAAATATGTGATAACAATAATTTAACTAACACATATGATCAAACTATGTGATAAAAATATATTAAAAAGAAATTGTAATCGTAAGATAAGATATCAATCTTGATCTTGTCAGATTTGTGTAAAAATATATATATCTTTTCTGAAGCCAAGATTTTTACCATGCTGACATCAACTCGATGTACACCTCTAGTAAAAATATTAAAAATTAAAACTTATATTTGAAGCTTTTACAAATTCAAAACTGAAAGTAAATAAATATGAAAATAGCAATGTCAGAATTTTTATAAATAAAATGCAAAATATAAAAATCTCAAAATTTTATAGAATACAAATATTTTAATTATAAACCTTAATAAAAATATAAATAAAATATTAAGCATATGTTGGTCATAAATTAAATCAAACTCAGAAAATAGAAAATCTGATAGGGCACATTGTCAGAATTACTGTAATTTTTATACACAATATTTTACCATGAAATTTTTACTGGATATCAAACCTCATCTTGTCGACATGTATAAAAATTTTCATAAAATATTGACTTGATTTGATAGCTTTAATAATTACTAGAATGCTATCTGTCCAGAAAAATCTGTTTTCTCTCCCTTGCCTGTGGACCTTCCGGGTACCCGAACCCCGGGTACCCGTATCCGACCCGAGATTCTCGGGTATTTGCCGGGTAGTGCTTGCTCCGAATCCGACCCGAATCCGACACTCAACTATCCGGGTACTATCCGTATCCGACCCGAGAAAAAAATACCCGAATCCGTATCCGAAAAATCTGGTAAAAACACTATCCGTATCCGATACCCGACGGGTAGTACCCGACCCATTTTCATCCCTACTTGCCAATGCCTCCTGGAGAGAACTGCATGCCCTCCATCTCTCCATCAAGCCCACGGTAGCCCCCACAACCATAGTGTTCAGCCAGCAAAGTCGGATCTGCTGTCATATAATAACCCAGCATTTACGAACTTTTATTCCATTAATTTTGGAGGAAAAGAAATATCCAATTTCACCATCGTGTTGGATAACCAGTAATATTAGCGAAGAAACACCTTAGTAAGCTTTGTGGTGCAAACTTAGGCCCTGCTTGGTACGGTTCCAGATTCTAGTAGAAACGAAACGGTTCCGGATTCTTGGTAGAAACGTTTGTAGAATCGGATTCGAGGAACGGGTTGCTAGCCGATTCGACCACGGCGTGTAAAAATCGAAACGATTCGCTGAAACGCTCCGAGTCCTATTCCGTTTGGTTGGATTTATTTCAGATTCTAGGAGAAACAGTCTGGTTCCAAGTTGCCAAACGGGGCCTTAATACCGGTACTGATTCAACTCGTCTTCTAGGATAACAGCTGCGCCCTTGGATATGTACATAGAGTGATTGATATCTGCAAATCCCTTCTTTCTTATGGAAACTGAATAAAAAAAAGATTACACACAGAAGAAAGAGAAGAAATACCAGTGTAATGGTGGGTCCAAAGTTAGGCAGTCGAATGCTGCATTCATGATAATAACTAGGATATTTTTCGCGGCGTCACACGCCGCGCGTGTTATTTTTTCGTAGAAAAAATTTCCTATTTTTTGGCGGCGTGTTTTTTTTAAATCGTCGAGAAAATGAGCGAAACGGCTATAAGGACACAAATGAAATCACGTTTTTTCACATCTATATGGGGTTCTCTCACAAAGAATCTGCGATCGTGCTAAATCGAAAAGGCTCTTTTTGTAAAAATAGCTAGAATGATGAAAACGTCACTACGTTTTTTTCCGGTATCTATTTAGGGTCCTCTCACGAAATATCTGCGTTTGTTTTAAGGTCTTCTTCGTAAAAAAACACAAAAAAGATCAATACATAATTACGGTTTTTTTAAGGACTTAAGCGCAAAAAAATCATAAAAAATAGCCAGAATAATCGAAACGTCACTACGTTTTTTTCCGGTATCTATTTAGGGTCCTCTCACGAAAGATTCGAAAATGAGCGAAACGGCTGAAAGGACACAAACGAAATCACGTTTTTTTCGCATCTGAAGTTCTGTCACGAAGAATCTGCGATCGCGCTAAATCAAAAAGGTCCTTTTCGTAAAAAATAGCCAGAATGATGAAAACGTCACTACGTTTTTTTCCGGTATCTATTTAAGATCCTCTCACGAAATAACCGCGTTTATTTTAAGGTCCTCTTCGTAAAATAACGTGAAAAGGAACGAAGAATTGCGAGCAAGAACTGCAGCTCAGTCTGTGGATGAACAAAGCGATTTCCAGACGCTGTGCAAGAAGAGGAAACAAACCAGTCTTGTGGACGAAGGCTCTGTTAAGCAAACATGAAGTAACGAAATTTTGAACGTGTTGCATGGTAGTATCATTCATTTAAGGCAAGCCTTGTCTGTTTCCTCTTTTAATTTTTGGGCTGTTCAAGATTTTGTTTTTATCTTGCCATTTTGTTGAAGTGCTGAAGAAAAGAAAATGCGGCAACCCGTATGAACAACCTGGAAATGCAACTAAGTACTCTATCTAAAAAGAAGTTAAAATGATTCAGCTTATGACATAATGATGCCACAAATCAGAAATACCGAGGCCTTGTAGCACTTACGTTAAAAAGAGAGCTGATCTATTATTCGCACGATACTCTAATAAATCGGCATCACCAGCAGCTATACTTGTCCAGTCTGCAGTGTACAGCCTGAACCCAAATTTTATACAGCAATGGACAGACTCGTCACATACTCACATGCTACCTCAAATATATTTCCTACATAGCACCATGCAGAAAATGCAAGGGCTCCTGTGAAGTAAAGCTATATGAACTTCTGTCATGTACATCACGGTATTTATCACTGTAAAATCTTCAAATCTCAAAGCTAGTGCAAATCGTTGGAATCAACCTCTTCCCTGTTAAACTGCAAGCACGGAAAGAGTACCAATTAAATTTACTGATGGAAAGCGGCGGCGATGGGCTTCTTTAGTAGCTGGTAAATTGGGACGTGAGTAGACACTAAATTTTCCTGTTAAATTGGGACGTTAAATCAAACATGCTAATACTTGCCTAATTATGGTTGCTCGGCCTCCTCCCTCAGTGGTTGGTTCTCGTTCTTCTGGCTGTCGAGATGCATGTACTGTAACATGATCTCCATGATTTCTGAATCCATGTACCGCTGCAACAGAATGCATCCACATTCAAGATTCAATACTTGTTGACATTCGACATACTTTGGAAGAACACGTTTCTGCCAGATCTGTGAGGAGATTGTTTGATCCATACCCTGAGCCTGTGCTTGTAGAAGATGTACCCCGAGACGCCGGTGCCGACGAGGCATGACAGAACCAGTGTGGTCACCAGGCACCCGAACGTCGACATGTTCTTTGCTACATTCAGCAATAATAGTACTCTGTAAGCAAGAACACAATGAGGAGCAGCAGCAGCAGCAAGAAAACAAAGATTTAAAAAAGACCAACCAATGCAGGTGTCTTCATCCTTTATGTACATGAGATTATCCTTGCACTTGCAGTCGAATCCACCCCATGTGTTCTTGCAGGAGCAGTGAGGGCACGAGCACGCAAGCTCATCGCCGCACTCATCAACATCTGCAATGGCAAAAACGAATCAACAAGAAGAATACACCATTTGATGTAATTACCACAAAAAAATCAGGGAAGTAAACAGGGTTGCATCCGCTCAAGTCTGAACCCTGCACACGCACACCGGAAATGTCAGATCAGTCGGTAGCTAGCAACCGACACCTTGGCCCGAAGATCACACCCAAAGTGCTGTAGAAGCAGTGTGTTACTTTCGTCAAAGTACTGAGCAGGCGGAGTGAGTTTTGCTGTGTCTTGTGTCTTTCCAGCACCCGCCGTTGTTCATGGTGCACCGCTCCGGTCCGACAGCTGAAAATGCAGTCGAACAGTGTCAGAAAATTCAGTCATGTTGAGTGGCACATTGAGATGATTGTGTAAAGAACATTGACGATCGAAAGGAAAACATGAGAAGTAGTAGTAGTACGTTTACAGTCGGTGTACCCATCTCCTTGGTACTGGATACCATCTACTACGGGGCATTGGCAAACTCTTCCTCTGTAAGTGCCTGCCAATACACAAACGGAGTGAGTAGAAGTGTTAAGCACTTCAATTGATATCACCATATGTGTTTTGCTCTTCAAAGAATAGAGATGGATACCTTGCAGGCAGTGATGCTAGTCTTCTTGTCTCGCCAGCAGCCGCTGTTGTTGTTTAGGCACTCGTCAGTTTCCATATCCGTAATTGTAGAGGTGAATATTGTGAATTTGTGATCAACGATTAGCACTGAACTGAAGCAATCAATCAGGTATGACTTTAGCAAGAGGTAGAAGAACGCACCACCACTACCTCCCCAAATCTGCAAGCAGCACCACCTCCCCCATCTCTTGACTCCAACAAAATTATGCTAGTGTCTAAAAGCAAGAAAAAAGAGAGTGAGCCACGAACAGAAAAGCAAGATCAGGTTGACAGGAAGGGCACATAATAAATAGAGATCAATGGAAACTAAACCAGATCCGAACGGAGAAGCAGGCCGCCGCCGACAACAAACATACTAACACAGCTAGAGCACGCGACGCGAGGATCAAGAACAGAGAGAACTGATTAGTGGAGAGGGTAAGGAACAAAACACAAGCCATATCTGGACCGACGGAGGAGAGCGAGCATTGTGGAACCAACCGAAACTGGCGACGGCGAAGCAGAAGGCAACTGAGGCTCATCACAAATGGGGAAGGCGGAGTGCTCAAAGAGGTACCTGGGGGCAAAAGAGGCGACCGGGGATCAGCCACGGTAGGCGCACCGGCGAGAACGAACCAACCGGCGGCGAGCCGTACCACCTTAAGGCGTGGCATTCGAGGGGACGGTAGGGAGTGTGGCCAAGCAAGACGACGCACCACCGGGAGTAGCGAGAGCGAACAAAACCGAGACAGAAAGAACGAAAAAGAATGAGGCGGAGAAAAGCGAACGGGTTCTCACTTCTCAGGGCGCGGCGCGGAAGGCTCCGGAAGTCTCTAGCTTGCGTCCACGCGCCCGGTCTCCAGAGGCATCGCGAGGCACGTACGGAGGAGCCGCGAGCAGGCTCGCGCGAGGCTCGGCTCGACTCGGCTCGCGTGCGCGCGTCTCCGATCTTTTGCCGACGTGGAGTGCCTATCCTTGCGGGAACTCTTCGAAATATAGGAAAGGTAGTATGATCTTCTATAAAACAGAAATGACTGTATTAATTTTAGTTTCAAAATTTCTATGTAAAAGGCTAAGTATATTATTATGCACGACATATGCCTTAGGAAAAGTTGTGAGTTGCCGACCACGATGAGCATGTGCCGCATGACATAGAAGCCGCAATGGTCACCACCGCCTGTTGATGGCAATCGCAAGAGAGAAAAGAAATTCAGCCCACGAAGATTAGATGTCAAAAAATTAATCATATATATGCTAGGCACTTGTACCTTAAATCGCTTAAACTGCAGTTGTCTTGCCCTTTTGTCATCGTGCGGCCCTCCTTCATCGACATAGTCCGAGAAACCCCTACATACATTGGAGAGCACCATTGAGTCAAAAAAATAAACGAGTTAAATTCCTCGATGTGTTAGGTTTCAATAATGTGCTTATTCGCAAAGGAGGCTTGATCACAGATGCCATCGGTCTCTTCTCGATCGAAAGTTAAATGTGTAGATGTGTTTTCACTCGGAACGAGGACGAGTAGAACCCAATGGTTGCTTATTAAATAAAATGTAGTGCAAGGAATAGGGTACCCGCATCTGCACCAGATGCAAAAATACCCTAATGGAAACTATTTTACACTACCCGTCTGCACGCAGATGCAGGTAGTACCGGGCAGATCAAATTCGGGTTCGGGTCTGCATGCAGACGAAAATCCCGCTTGCACGGAATCGAATCTGCACCGAATAAATCTAACAATTCGGCACCCTGCGCGAGCGTAATAGCGTTATGGCCCAAGTGCGTTGGTCCATCGCCCAATCGGCGAGCATCAACTCAAAACCCAAGAAACCCTAGGAGCTGCCTCGCTTCACCGCTCAAGACTCGATAGTTCGGTCTTCGGTGATGGCTTCCTAGCAAGATCTTGCCACCGCCTCGCCTCCGCTGCCCTCGCCCGCCCCCGCCTCGCCGGCCACCCCGTCCCCGCCTGCGCTCGCCCCGCCTCCTTGCATCTACAACTGCCAGGTGCGACACATTTTGACAAATTATTTGTGCTTTAAACACGTTGGACACCCTTTACATTGTCTCCTATTTGGAACTCGATGTTTGGCAAGTTATGCAACAACTAGATATTGTAATCTAGTTGGAGTTTAGATCAGATGGGGTTTATCTGAACAAGTATCGGAAGTTGGTCTTTCAGAGTTTGAGTCTGTTAGTTATTCAATTTACCGGATGGGAACAGTTGTTATTCCAGTTGAAACTCTGATGAGTTCATTGAGTCCGTCTGGTGTTTGAAGTCCGGATTTCAATCTGTAAATCGCATATGTATTTGCTTCAGGAATGCATCCAGTGGGTATCATTTGGGATTCCAGAACTGAGAAAATCCTGTCCGTAGTTGAGGTTGTGGAGTCTACAGCTTTTTATCACCTGGATTCTCCAACTAGCACCATTCCTAAGAATAATAGATGTTGTAATTTTGTTTTAGTCCACTGTCTAATTGCATGGAAATGTGGCATACAGAATCATTTCAGCTGGAAGCCCTCAAAACCAAAAGATAGTCCTTTTTTCCCATTAAAATTCAAATTCAATTGATAGAACAAATTGGAAATGGCAAGGAGTAAAATTAGCATCTTACAATTACACAGTACAGCAACAAAAATATTCAAGTGAGTTCCAGTCAGACAATGCAACCACCAGTCCACCACAACTAACTAGTAACTAGCCATTCATATGGATCAACTAAGCATTGATACATTTTATCTCTAAAAAAGGTGCTAATATGTGGTAAGAGTTAAGAGAATAGTTGGGGCAGTGACAGTACCTGCATTATCTTCTCAAACAAGTCATTCAAAGCTTGATTAGAATGAGTTATAATCAGTGTTCTTTGTGAAGGACAGTTGTGATATAGAACATTTAATATCTGCACAGCTTGTATCTGTTTTCCCGTGCATCAGAGGACCAACAACCATTGTTAATCCAGGTTGAATACCAGATATTATAGCACCAATCTACAAATAAATAATATTATCAAGATCGAATTTCAAGTTGAATCAGATACTCATCGAAAGAAACATCATTCCATTACATTCCAACAGCAAAGGTGGTGCATTAACAAGTACAAAAATACAAGTGAGTAATAAATAGACTCTAAATTGTCATATAATGTTGATCCGGCATCTTCCTCAAGATGTGAGCTACACTTGAAGAATATGTAAACGAGCCTTTCAATCAGGCCGGATAGCTATTATTTCAAAGGGACTTGCTTAGTTACTCTATTTGCTTTGGTTGCTTTGAATGCTATGGGGATGAATGATGATGTTGAGACTTGAGATCTTGATATATGTATGAAGAAATTTGTTTTGTATAATTTAACTATATGTGTTGGACTTTATGTGTTAAACTATGTATGTGAATTTCACTTTATGTATTGGACTTTGTATGTTTATTGAACTCCATGTGTTTGATTATGTACTATTTGAACTTTTTGTTGGACTATGTATGTTTGTTAAACTATACGGTATTATCTATTGTATTATGTTATGTCATAGTGTGATAGTTTAATTGTTTTCATCGCATGTTTTGATTCTAGGTATTTCGTGCTCTCACCCGATGAAGTACCCGTTGTCTCAGATTATACCCGTCCAATACTACCCGGAACCCGATTTCTACCCGTCAGAGAAAATGCTACCTGTTACCGTGCAGGCTAATTCGATTTTTACTACCTGCGTCTGCACTGCATCTTGGAGAAAAAATAATAGGGTAGGGTATGGGATGACCTACTACCCGCCTCAACCCGAATTCGCTTACACCCCTAGCAAGGAAATAAGTTCACATACGGTTTTAAGTGCGCATAAGTAATTGAATCGAAAAGTACTACTTACTCTCGTGGTACGGCAATACAATGAAGTCCTTATTCGACTCATCTTGCAATACCCCTTGATGTAGCTAGCAACGAACCCCTTGAAGCTTAGCCATGATCGCAGAACACAAGCTCTGGGTCGACAAACCCAACTTCGTAGATTCTTCACGGCTCGTTGTCTCATTATCCCGCAACTCGTGTTGAATGTGAGAAAACATAATGCAAAATCCTATAAAAGTCATGAGCGCAAGCTATATGGTGTGATACTCACAACGTCCATGATTGTAAAGTAGAAATATCGACGGCTTTCATTTGGTACACACGGAATAGATCCTCAAACCGACGGGAATGTTCCATTCTCCTCAGGTGAAAATGTACCATTTTATACTTCACGTTGAAGTCGACTCGACGCTCTTCCCCTTCACCTTATCAAGGTACCATCCATAGAGGAGGCGAGTCCACCGCCTAGATCATTCGGTTAGGCGATGCAATCAGGGCTTTCCATGCTCGTAGGCCTTATAATCATACAGGTGCCTGTGGCTGGCCGACTTTTTCTTTCTCGGGTCAAGGAGTCTCCGAGGTCGGGCAAGGGCTTTTCAGTACCTTAAGGGCGCCAGGCTCTGTCGGCTTTGCCCTCTTGGCGGAAGGAGTCTCGGAGGCCTCCCTGTGGTTCTACGGTGTCGTGGTTTGTCCTTTTACACGCCGTGTCTCGTGACTCTGTGGTCATCGGTCACGGTTGGAGGCAGTGGGAGCAGGAGGCGAGCAGGAGGAGGCGCAAGCCAGGAGCAGGAGGCGAGCAAAGTGGCGGAGTAGGAGCAGGATCAGCGCAGGAGCAGGAGCAAAGTGAGGAGCAGGAGCAAAGCGCAGGAGGCGGAGCAAAGTGAGGAGGAACCTACGAAGCACGATATATTTAACTTATCATAAGAGTAATCGAATGGTAGAGAAGACGTGGAGGGACTTTTTTACCTTGACCAAGACGACACCCGTCGTGGGCCACTTGATGAACGACATGTGTGCTTGCCCGAGAGTGGTGATATCTTCGTGGGGGAAATCGAGCACATGTGATAAGAAGTCTTCGTGGACGTAGTCCACCGCACCTCATGTAGCCCTTCCCCACAGTCGACCATGCACAAGGTCGGCCTCATTGCATGGAAATGCAACCCGTGTGCGACCTCGACGGAAATCCATCCTCCGTCATGATGGTGAGTCGGCACTTCGCAAGCACCGCAAGAAGTGTACAACTTGAGGAAAAACATCATGAGTTACACTCGTAGCTTTAACTCAAGAAAAATTAATTATTACCTTCACCGGGACCGGTCTTATCATTTTTGGAACCGCAGCTTGCTAGGTCGGGCACGACTTCTATGAGAGTCGAGGGCATCCGCTCGACTGGGAAATCATCGCCATCATCTCGGCCCTCAGCGATCCTCACGTGCCATCATCTCCTCTTATCTCCTCCTCACGTGCCATCATCTCCCCTCATCTCCTCCTTAATCTCCTCCTCACCGCTCCCTTAGTGTGTCCTTGAGGCGCCTCACGTGCTGCCATGTCCTTGATACTGCAGACTGCAGCGTCATCTTGAAAGTAGGACTTCTTCGTGTGTCCCGCCCCTCGGCAAGCACCCGCCTTATGGTCGGACTTCCCGATCGCAGACGACAGATGTCCTGCGACCCTTGGCTCAGAAGGTCCCTGTTCTTTTATTTGGCTTACCTCTCACTGTAATAGCTTAGTACGAATTAGATTTGAAATACAACAAGTTGGGTCAATTGTATTGTACTAAGTTAGATGTCTTACGATGGTTTGCAACTACAAGCTGCCCGTCAGGGGTTTTCTTTGTCCTTGCTAATACTCAGTTGCGTGCCCGCTCCTCAGATATGTGGGAGTAAGGCATCACCGTCTCCGTGAGTGAGTGCACTCCTCGGCTAGTCGCGCCCACTCGCCTTCTTCCCTCATAGCTGCCTATACCGAGGTGGTGCGGTGCGTGTTATGCCTCGACAGCGGTGTTCCTCTCTCTCACCGCTCTGCCTCGGCGCATTCTTCATCCTCGTGAACTCCGCCCAAACATCGGGGTCACAAATGGATACCTCTCGAATGGTGTACGGCCTTTCAAGGACGTACTCGCTGTGCATAAGGGTCTTGAAGTGCCTCAAGGCCACACCCATCCTCTTCAAGGCGTACCATCTCGCTTTGGGTTCATCTTCCTCCTCTATAATCCATTTACTCTTAACCTCGTCCCACAACCGATTCTTCTGCTCAGCGCTGACTTCCTTTCTCCAATCCTTAATTGTTATGGGCACTCTCTCCCTCACCAATTGGCCAAGAAATGACCCAGATCGCCCCATGTACTTAGGAGGGCCGTCAGCACCCGTGGCATTGAAGCGGAGAACTGCGCGCTTCCCCAGAGCCCCTTTGTTTGGTCCTCGGGTCTTCCTCACCTTACTCGCCCTTTAGTAATTGGAACCATGCTCGGCCTCAAAGAAGACCTTCTACTGTCTGCGAGAGCCGATGCTCTCTAGTTGCGACATTTTGAGTTTTCTTATCGATAAGGTCATATGTGTGACATGAGAGAAAGCAATTTGAAGCTACTATATGCACTTGACAATAAATCTTGTAAAGGATCAACAGATAATTCATAGTATGCAATTGTTCAACAAAAGTCTATCTATTGACCAACTAAATAAGTTCAATGATAACTCCTAATCTCTAAATTGAATCGGATACATGTGGGTTACGCAACTTAAACTCTAACCTATGCTCGAGATAAAAAACAAAAGCCCATTCCATATGACAAGTGAATTTAGCACTAGCGGATGTTTGGAAATACCAACAAGTTTGATTTCACAACATCAACAGAGAATTTGAGCATTAATGTACTAATGCAATGGCAATAATACTTGCAAGACAATGGGAACAATAGGTCGGTTTTCGATACTTGCAAGAATAGCAACACAAGAAGGTCAAGTTAGTGTTTACATAACATGCAATATCTGTTGACCAACTAAATACGCACCAACGATAACCCTAATCTCTAAATAGGTTTGGTCCTAATCCCATTCGAGGATATGTGGTTGAGCAAGTTCTAAGTTGTTGTACAACCGGAGAAAATTTTAAGAAGATCTCCACTTGTTCTCCGGATACACGCCTCGACAACAGTCAAGAGGGTGTGTATCCGGAGAACACCGAAACGCTACCAAATCAACTCTGAAGTTGTACAACATAGCTCAGGAACTTGCCCGAACCACATACTCATCGAACTGTCCAAAAAACGTGGACAATTCGAGACTGCTTGCTTATGAATATGCTATTCCAAATATTTATAAATAAGCACTCTCGAACAGGAGACGAGGTTACGCAACCTAAACTCTAACATATCTTTGAGATAAAACAAAAGTAACATGCCGAAAGTAAACACATGTCTAAACAAAAGTAATATGCTAAAAGTAAACACATGTCTAAACAAAATTAATATGCCAAAATAAGCCATTAGCAAAAGCTGTGATTCAGTATATCTACATATAACAAAATAGAACTTAACAAAGACTTGTAAAATATAGGACCTCACAAACATGATGAATGACAATAAATTATCTTGAACTTATCTTCCTACTTGATTTGCACAGACTTATGCACCACTTAAGATCATGAAATTAATTTAAGGGAAGGACATTGTGAAGATTGATCATATCTGTGACAAATGCCAAAAAAAAAAGCTGGCAGCATACTATCCATATTCGTACACACAAGTGACGAGATTTATGCATTACTGAATTCATAAACAAGTACTCTCGAACGGGAGACGTATGTTACGCATTTTGAACTCTAACGTAGATAGAAATCTCACATATACATAGAAACTGATCAATAAAAATAGAAATCAAAGTATCAGTACATCTAGCATAAATCAAATTAATCATTTATGTTGTTCTCAGATGTCGGGTTGCCTTAAAAGGCCGTCCTCGCCACTAGGGCAAGATATTGACAAGTTTGTGACAACCTTACCACAAATTGATAGATTCAATACTTGGCGCTTTAGAACTTAATCAATTTGTCATTCTATAACAATGAACTAGATATATATATGGACATTTAGATTCAGACTTAATAAAAGAATCATTCGCGGTTAGACTACCAGCTTAATAAGAGAATCAGATTCCAATGGAAAATAGCTTACTGGACAATGAAATAGACTAAGGTATGGGCAAACAATAGCACAAATTGATACTGAATATTGACAGGAGGCTATCAGACCATCAAAACCTAATGACAGTAAGCAATCTATCATATACAATACAAATTCACATGTTATAGCCAACAACAAAATGATCTAACCAAGCATTGCAGCAGGTGAAAGATAATTTTGTTGTCACAAACTGTCAACCTTAACCCAAATCCTCACAGAACAATCAACCCCCACATGCAAGGTCCCCAAGCCGCAGATCGACTGGCCCCTTTGCAAGCCTCTGACCGGATAGATGTTCTTGCTCATACAAGGATTGAAGGAGGCTTTACCGTAGGTGAGGAAGACGGAGGCAGATGACGAGGCACCGGGCGTGAGGTGAGGGTCGTCGGGTCGTCAGGCGAGGCTTCCAGTAGGTGAGGAAGACGGAGGCAGATGACGAGGCACCCAAGCGACAGGGTGGGGAGGCGAGGCAGGCATCGGGCGACGGGCGGGCAGCGAGGCGAGGCACCCAAGATGGGCGGGAGGCGAGGCAGGCACCCCAAGCGACGGGATCGGTGGCGAGGCACCGGCGAGGCGGGCGGTGAGGCGGGCGGCGGGAGGCGAGGTAGGCGCAGGCGATGGGACGGGCGGCGGCGAGGCACCGTTAGCGGTGGCTAGGGTTAGCGTGGAAGCGAGTGCAGCAGCCTGAATGGCTTCTGATCGCGAGATGGGCCGGGTTTTAAGAAAACGATAGATTGCACACTCATTAGTATCACTCTTTTAAGAAAACCGACATCGATGTTAGTCATCGAGATCACTCTTAAGAAAAGCGATATCGATGCTTCATCATTAGTATCACTTTTTAAGAAAACGACTTCGATGAGTTATTATTAGTATCACTCTTTTAAGAAAACCGATACTGATGCTTTATCATTAGTATCACTCTTTTAAGAAAAGCGATACTAATGCTTCATCATTAGTATCACTTTTTTAAGAAAACCGATACTGATTCTTTATCATTAGTATCACTCTTTTAAGGAAAACCGACACTGATGCTTTATCAGTAGTGTCACTTTTATAATAAAAACCGACACTGATGGCAATCATCAGTATCACTTTTTAAATAAAAACCGACACTGATGTAGTTTATTGCACTATTCCTTTTCAGACATCTGCAAGTTCTGAATTTTCAGCATTTCGACAAAGAGAGAAAATGCCATAACTTTGTCATACATTGTTGAAATTATTAGAAATTTTGCAGAAACATATTTCAGGATACTGCAAAACTTTTCATAAAATAATTTTTGGAAAAAGCGACCTCATTCAAGAAATATGCCAAAATTCATTTCAGTAGACATGATTTGTGCGTAAAAGCGTAGAAAAGTCAAAACTTTTCAAATTAATCTGAATTGTATGAAAATTTCCGAAATGAACCTCCGACTATTTACAAGCTTTCCCAACAATAATTTCATCAAATGGAATTTTCTTTCACAAATTATGGCACAAAGTGCAGGCATAAGAGAAATTGCATGCATTTCCATCGAAGCCTCCAAACAAAGAATTCATCACCTTGGATTTTTACTTGAAAGCGTTGCAAACTATTTTACATACATTATAATAGTCCATTTATTTACAATCGCCCTTCATGATGATCTACTCGCATGTAATTGGCTCCATGTGTGTCGTCATCCCCGCTAAGACAAGCCCCATCGCAAATGAAGGTATCTCATCGAATTGGTTATACTCTTCTTCATCTACAACATCTTCAACTCCTACGATCCGTCTCTTGCCATGAAGAACGGCGTGCAACCTCGGATTGGCGGATCGCGACGTAAAAGACTTGAGTTGCTTGCCGCAGGACAAACGGATCATCTTTGTAGGCGAGTCTCGAGATCCACAATAGTAAAGCCTCTCTTGTCGACCTTCACTCCATGTGGAAGTCGTACCCACTTACATCGGAACAATGGATCTTGGTATATTCCGTAATCGAGCTCCCAAATTTCTTCTATCAGCCCATAGTAGGAGTTCATTGTGGTTGGGGAGACTGTTTTCGAGTGATGATCATCAGAGAAAGCATTTATATTCACACCACTGTTTTGGACAGTACTCTTGGCATCTTGACTCTCGATGTAAAAGGTGTAACCATTAATATCGTACCCTGCCATGTCGTACATTAAATCTTGGTCCGTCACCAACCATTTTACATTCTCACTAAAGGAGACCTCGCTTTTCTTTGAACCATGTGAGAATCGATCATTGTGTTCTTGTGCGATGGAAAGCTCATCCATTTGTGGATTCTCTTCCCATAATATCAACTTATCTTTGCTCGATGTATGGATCGAACCTGCGCTATTCGCAAGATCGTGAAATCGCCTTACAATACATATCAAACCTCGGACTCATTAGTTTGGACCGCGGTTCCTTTACCGCAAATCTGCCCTCATGACGAGATCTGAGAACACCGATTGCTTGTCTTTTACCCGTAGTCCACGCAAAACTCAATAACCTCTTCACCCCATAACCTTCAACAATACTACCCTCGAAGCCAATCGATTCCTCACGTCACGACTTTAATATACCCATGTACCTCTCGAGCGGATACATGTAGCGAGGAAAGCGAGTCCACATATCTTAATCTCTCGACAAGGTGAACAACAAGGTGGACCATTACGTCAAAGAACGACGTGGGAAATGCATCTCAAGGTGACACTGAGTCGCACCACCTCACTCTGTAAGTTGTCTAGTACATCGGGTCAATAACTGCGCAGAGATCGCATTGAAGAAATAACACAACTTTGTGATTGCCAACCCGACATCCTCTAGGAGAATATTTGGGATTACAACCCAGGAGCATTTGGGTCATCAAGACATGGCGGTCATGGGACTTCATGCCCAACAACTTCAAATCATCCATAGACACAAGCTTCTTAATGTTCGCGAAGTAGCCGATGGAACTTTAATACTTTGGAGACATTTGCAGAGATCTTCTTTCTCCTTCTTGGACAGGTGTAGCATGCAGCAGGATGTACTGGACCTTTTCCATCCTCCTCTATCACTTTGCAAGTCCGGCCTCGATTCCCATATAGGCCATGTCGCGGCGAGCATTGACACCATCTTTGGTCTTCCTGTGTATGTTCAGCAGGATGCCAACCAAGTTGTCGTAGACATTCTTCTCAACATGCATGACATCAATACAATGCGGACATCTAACTCCTTCGATGACGGTAAGTCCCGAATATTGACCTCTTCTTCCAAATGGTCCTAGGACGAGCAGATTCTGACTCTTTCCGTCTCGAGCGTCGATATCCTCTACACGTGAATATACTTGGCTTCCACTCATAGGTGCGGTGCGAGCGGACTTCCCTCTTCCCATCAAATTTGTCATCCATCTTACTAGATCGATGACTTCGAGGTAGAAACCTCGGTGACCCATATACACAGCTTTCTTGGAATTCGTGACCATAGACTCTCGGTCTCCTCTTCACAAATAGTACACGCTTTGGCTCCTTTCAGATCAGAACACGCCAAATTACCAAGGGCCGGGAAATCATTTATGGTGCAAAATACCATAGCTCGTAGGGTGAAATGCTCTCTTTTGTACGCATCCCACACGACGACCCTCTCATTCCACAATTTTACCAAATCCTCGATCAATGGTGCAAGGTACACATCAATATCATTTCCCAGCTGTTTGGGTCCCGAGATTAGTAATGACATCATGATATACTTCCGCTTCATGCACAACCAAAGAGGGAGGTTGTAGATACACAAGAAGCGCCGTGTCTTTGTGATCGCTCATGTTACCAAACGGATTCATTCCGCTCGGTACTCAACCCAAATCTTATGTTCCTCATTTCGCACCAAACTCCTCATGTTTCCAATCGATGTTTCTCCATTGAGCCGAATCGGCAGGTGTCTCATCTTGCCATCTTCCTTTCGAGACTTCGTAATGCCAACGCAACAATTTTGCCTCTCTCGGTTTGCAAACAACCGCTCCAGCGGGAATGATGGGTAAGTACCACAATACCTTGGCGGTGCACCTTTAGTGACCTCTTCACCGTCGTTGCCCGGCTCTTCGCTTCTTGTCGTTCGCTTCTCCTTTTGTTTGTATCGGGCACACCGTAAAGCGGACAAACGTGCAGCTCTGATGTGCGTTACGGTACAAGATGCAATCATTCTGACATGCATGTATCCTTTCTATTTCCATTCCCATGGGACATAGTAGCTTCTTCGCTTCATAAATGCTTGTTGGCAACTCGTTTCCCTCAGGAGCAGATCCGATAGAAGAACTAGTAGTGCATTGAAACTTGTATCCGTCCAACGGTGTTTTGCCTTCATTTGAACAATGCAAGGACCGAACCCAACTGGTGTATTCCGCTTTGCAACTTTGTGAACAGCGGTTTGGCATCGCTTCTATCAAGCTTTTAAACTTTTCAAACTCTCTTTCCGTGTAATTACCCTCCACATCCCGCAACATTTGCTCCAAATTATCCTCCTCAAACATATCCGTCAGAACTCGTCATCCGGTTCCACCGTATCTTCGTTGCATATCGGAAGAGTACTACCGCCTCCCGTGATGGATCCAACATGTGTAATTCCTCACGGCCACGTCGAATCGGTGGTCCTCAATTTGAGATGAGTTGTTAAATCTCCTCGATTCGTGCAATCAATGCAAGGACAATATATGAAGTTTACACCCTCCTCACCATGTCGTCTTCTGCAATTTTTTTGAACTCCTTAACACCCCTTTGAAATTCAGCACTCACACGGCTTTTCTGATACATCCATTCCTCACGGTCCATCTGCAATTAAATTTCGCACAATAAATTAAGGAAAAAGCTGGAGTGACAACTAGCTATAGCTATTTTAAATATTGAGACATCATTTCAATTAATATTACCTTTGCAAAATAGTGGATGTGTTCCAAGATATATAAATGTACTCCCGATCGATACCTAGCTTCTTCCTTGGTTTAAAGCTTCCAATTCCTACATAAGAGACATAAATTTTTAACATCAACAATGATATCAAATAATCTAATTATATAGCTAGTGCGAGAGCTTGCAAATCTTTCTACTACAAATCTAAACAAAACAAGGGTACCAACGATGACTCCTAATCTCTAAATAGGTGAGGTCCTAATCCCATTCGAGGATATATGGTTAGGACAAGTTCTAAGCCGTTGTACAACTCGAGAGAAAATTTGAAGACATCTTCACTTGTTCTCCGGATACACGTCTCGACAACAGTCAAGAGGGTGTGTATCCGGAGAACACCAGAGAGACGCTATCAAATCTACTCAACTTGTACAACACAGCTCAGAACTTGCTCGAACTATATATCTTCGAATCCGTCCAAAAACGTGGACAATTCGAGATCGCCATTATAAATATGCCCTTTCGTTTAGCATATTTATAAATAAGCACCCTCGAACGGGAGACGTAGGTTACGCCGCCTAAACTCTAATAACAGTTACCACATGATAGTAATAATAATTCCATATAAATAGGAATCGCACTACAAAAATTAAATAGATATGTGCTTGTCAAATAAAGAGTGTGAAATCTGAAAGCACGTACACATTTTGAAGAAAACCGCAAAAGAGGGCAAAAAGAGGGGAATCTCCTCAAGATAGGGTTTCAATTTTGCCCTCTTAATACCCACCCATGAGGACTTCAAATTTTCTCACCCAAGTATTGCTTCCAACCACACAATATGAGCTATTTTCTCGGGTGGCGGCGGAGAAATCTCCTCTGGAGCAACAACAGAGAAGAGTTCAGTGCGAGTGGTATATATAACCTAGCGAGGCACATCAGAATCGGTTCTTTTCAAAAAGCGATAGTGATGTGCACGGCCATCCTTTAGTGATGAGCACGATCACATCAGAATCGGTTCTTTTCAACAAGCGATAGTGATGTGCACGGTCATCACTATCGCTTCTATAAAAAGAACCGATATTGATAACCATGTGCACATCAGAATCGGTTCTTTACTACAAAGTGATAGTGATGTGTAGGTCATCACTATCGGTTCTTTTCATAGAAGTGATAGTGATGATCACGTGAGTGATGACCGTGTACATCACTATCACTTTTTAGTAGAGAACCGATTCGGATGTGTCGATCTACATCACAATCACTTATAATCTCGTAACCGATAGTGATTATTACTAACACCCTCCGGGTTACTTATCACAATTGTTTTTTTCAAAACTTAAGAACCGATACGAATCTGATGATAGTGATGTCTCGCTACGTAGTAGTGATCGAACGAGCTACGTATCACGCACCCTACACGCACACACGCACTCCACACACACTCACGCATGCACTCGCCTCAAGCACACACGCCCACATCGAGCGTCGCTCGAACGTGGACGGGCTAGCCGCTCGGCGAGCGAGCCAAACCAAATGAGCTACAAGCTCATCCGCGAGTTTTCCTGTTCGAACTCCTTTTTTCTTCTTATCGTTTCCTTCATGTCATTTTGCTCAGCTCTGGCAGGAACAAGCGTACACTTGGCCACTGTTACAGATGTTTAGCAACTACTTATCCAAAACACAATTTGCAACCTTCTCCCCTCTAAAAATAAAGAAATAATTAAATAATTGCAAACTATTGCGCGGGCCAGAAAATACTTCCTTGCCAAGAACAGTTACAACTTTGGGGGCCGCTGAAGATGGCCCATCATCACATATTCATATATCTCCCTTACCTAGTGAGCCTTGGGAATAAGGCCCAAGCACGACTCGTTTGTGCGTGCACTACAACAGTTTTGAGCTTACATGACAAATAGCTTACGGCTTTTCAACATAACGTCCTCAATCGGTTACTATATGCGTGAGGAAAATACAAAGATTGTCATAACATGAAGCAGAAACAGAACTGTGGTCAGATCATTTTGACGATCAAAAGGTTTTTTTTAATCACCGAAGATAGTAATGAATCCTCGTAGATAGTCATGTATCGAGGGTGGACACAGTAGAATAAGAATCTATGAAGAAATATGTATTTTTTGACGAAAAGGTTTTGTCATGCAATATTTTCAGTTTCTATGACGATATTGGATTTGTCCTAGTGGTAACTGTACACCTTTCCACTTCTTCCGTGACGAAGAAGTTTTCGTCACATAGTTTCTGTACATAGAGGTAAGAACCATTTAGAATTCAATCAAGCCATGACCTTCCCCATTCTAACGGTTAGAGGGTGGCATATCGAGCCATCTGTAAGTGTATTCTGACCTAGTTTTTATGATTCAGACTTGAAACAATCTAGATTAGGTACTAAATTGCAAGAATTAACCTTTTTTATTATTGTTGATGAGATGAGTATCCAATGGAAGCACAGCAGTTTGGAGAACACGAAGGAAATCTTTTTCAGGAACCTGTACGGTTGTAACAGCCCTATAAATTCAAAAATAAATAAAAATGAAAGTTTTATATTTAAAAATGGAAATGAATTAAAAGTTTAATTGAAATCAAGATTTTGATTCTAAATAATATTCTTTCCTCATTTATTCTATTTCAATCTTCATCAAATGGAAGATTTCAAAACTTAAAATCATTATTATCAAAACAAATAAAATATCAAAATGAGTTTGAAATATAATATTGATTTGAAATTTCCATTTCTGAATCTTCTTGCATCTTCTTGAACTTTTGCATTTGCAAGAAAAGTTAAAAGCAATAAAAAGGTAAAATGGTAAAAGTAAGACAGTAAAAGTAAAACATCAACAAAAATAATATTAAAATTTCAGAGCTCTCAAAATGTCTCCAGAATTAAATCATGATGATTGAGATAATTTGAATAATTAAAATAAAAAGAAAACATGAGACAATCCTGAAATAAGAAAGCTGAATTAAACCATGTCGATTTTTGTAATCAGTATCCAGATCTTACCTCAAGCTGATAATTTTATCATGCTGACCTAAGACCCATATATACCTCTGGTAAAAATATCATAAATAAAAACTTAAAAATTGAATCTTTTAGAAATTCGAAAGCAGAAAATAAATAAAGCTGTAAATAGCAATGTTAGAATTATTAGAATTTAAATATCAAATGTAAAAATCTGAAAATTTTACAGAAGGTGTATAATGGTAATATACACTCTCATAAAAATGTTCATAAAATATAAAATTTATATTCTCCATAAATTAAATAAAAATCCGAAATTCAAGAATTTAGTAGCATGTGTTGTCAGAATTATTTAAAAATCTACAAATGGAATCATCAGATGAAAATTTACCAGAAACCTTATCAGCCTATTCCAGACTTACACAAAAATTTTCATAAATTCTTAAGTCAGTTTGATAATCTTAACCGTGGAACATATCCACTGACCAAAACTTCTTTTGAGCTGGATTAGTATCAGCCCTAGATCGAGACACATGTCATCCATCCAAAGGAGTGGCACTGTTCGGCCTTCTTCCTCAGAGATCCAGAACTAACAAAGGGAGGCGTTGTTTCTCTCTGCCGCGTGCAGGGCAAGCCAGCACCGCCTCCAAATTTGTTTCTTCTGCGCCGCAACTTTGATCCTCAGACTCTCCTCCACGTCGCCATCCCTGCCATGCACCGCCCTGGCTACTGCGACCCAGAGGAACGAAGAAATCCTCGCGTACTCATCTCGGCCGCAAACACCGTCTGCCAATCCATTGCCACGGCAGGGTTTCCTTCGCGAATTCGCTGCCACGGCTCACTGTTGGCAACCCGATCAAGCATCCACCTCGCCCAGCCTTGCCAATCCATTGCCACGACAAGATTTTCCTTCACAGATCATTGCCACGACAGGGATTCTCGCGCACCGCCTCAGCCGAGTCCGTATCCTCACGAAGCAAATCCAACCCGAAGCTCAAACCGCCATAACCCTTTATAAAAACCGATGTGCTCCCTTCCTGGGCAATCATAGCAAGCATCCACAGCCTGCCAACCCGAAAAACTCCCCTCGACGCTCATCTTCTTCTTCAACTCCGGCAACAACAGAAGAAAAGGGGCAAACACCATACTCCCTTTATACTACACTAGAACCCGAATCATCTGAACCAGAGCCACCTCAACACACCCCAAACCTATCCCCACCTTCAATTCGAGACCCTCTTCCCCGGCGAGCCCTCTCCAGCGAGCTTCAATTCCGCCATGGCTACGCACGGTTGGAGCTCAATTCCACATGTATTTCCTTTGAATAAAATGATAAATCGAGATGCTTATCACTCTCTGATACTTACCCGGCCATTATTTCTTAGGAATCATCGGTAGTTCTCGAGCTCCGCCTCACCGTCCATGGCGCCGCCGCCCCTCTCCGGTGCCGACCTACCTCCCGGCCATCTCCAACTACCGTAGACCCATCCACGTGTGCGCGCTGGTCTGCTTATGCTCACGGTGGAATCCATTCCTCAGTTCCGGCGTCCTTCGTCGCCGGCGAGCCACCGCAAAGCCCTCCTCTGCTCTCTGTCAATGCCAAGCGGGGCCCATCTGTCAGCACTTCAATCCAGACCAGCCCGAAATGGAAGGCGCAATGGCTAAGTGAAGACGTACTTTCCATATTCGGTATATTTCCTATTTTCCAGTATATATTCAACCCGAATATATTCATTTGATCATATCTTTTGAACCATCAGTCTAAATGAAGTAAACTAAATTCCTAAATTCATATAAATTCATGTAGATTCAGAAAATGCAAAAATATTTTAAAATTGAACTCTGTATAAATTTTCAATTCAAATTTAAAGAAGAAATTCGAAATATGTTATACATGAATATTTTTCATATGAACTCAAAATTGAATAAAATAAATTTTTTAGACTCCTTGTATCCCTAGGAACCTGAATATGCAAAAATAATTAGGTTTCACAATAGGAAATATTTATATTATTGTAAATAGCAAGAAAGTAGTATAAAATTTAATTTAGTAATTTTAGTTTCATGAATCTGAAATAGTAAATAATAAAATACATGATATTAGTAATCTGGAATTATAGAATATAGAAATACAACTCATGAAATCATTTTCAAAAGTTGTTAAAGAAATATGTATGATAAACTAACATAAATATGTAACATCATAAACAATATTATTACTAACTATATCAAGTTAATTAAAATCCGAATACGTAAAATCATAAGAACCCAACTTTAAATCATGCCTGCTTTCTATGATTTATTTATATTTGGATTTTATCTGATTTCTTTTTGTCCCTATTGAAACTTGTTATTTGTCATTTGTTATGTTCTTTGATTCGCAACGTGTAGAACCCGACGTAATTACCTTTCATCGTCGATTGCGACCTCAAATTCGTTGAAGACATCAATAAGCCAGGCAAGCACCTCCTTTGACCATGTTGATCCCAGTTTTATAAATGTTTTCATTAAATGTTTTGATTGCATGCGTATATTCATTAAACTCTGCTATATTGTGGGTAATGGTAGTTATACCTGTTGATTCCTGAAACCTCCTTGATATAACTGAATTTGTGAACCTTAATACCTTAGAATCATGGTTAGACAATATATGATGTCAATCTGGGTATACACGATGTTGCTTAGCCATACTTTAGACTTAGTATACATCGAATTGAGACATTGATCAAATGATATTTGGATATGCTGAGGCATAATGATGATTCTTAAATATGTCGAGACATGATGGTGATTTTTGGTTATTTTAATTAAAAATGAAAATAAAATTATAATGTTGATGCGGGCAATTATTGGCAATAGCCTGGTGTGCATGGATTTGCACGTAGATTAGGGGGAGATTATTGCCCGTGTCGGATTAAGGACCGAACTAATTGTACGTTATATCCAAGTAATTTCTGTACAACCACAAGTGCTGGTATGGGACAGCCTTAAACCAATTAAGTTGTCTAAGTTTAACTTTGCACATTGGTAGGCAGGAGTATTACGAGCTTCTTCAGTGACTGGTTGTTCGTAGGTGTACGCCATGCTATGGGATCACGATTTCACGTACAGCGAATGTACAAGTACTGCACTATTTCTCGTACAGTGACTTTACGATTATTTTCACTACGCTGGTGCAAAGTTAATCTAGGTAATGTAAAGGTTTTCGTCATGAACATCCTGGCCACACGCTAAGAGTGCGTGAAACATGCGGCAAAAAGGAAAGGGCATGACTTGTGGGTAAAGCTGTACACCTCTGCAGAGTGTAAATCTTTTCGAAAAGCCGTTCCCGCGGTCATGGGACACTTGGTGCGCCTGCATTAGTTAGTGTTTTATTTTACAAAATGTGGACTTTGATATGTGCTGTCTAGCACCATGATTTGGATTGGATATTCTTGTTGGAAAAGAATTATTCCGGATTGACGTGATGTCAATGATTGATTCATGGAGATGAATTATTTCGGATTGATATGTGATATCAATGATTGATTCATGAAGATGATCGAAAGAACTCGAGGTTCGTGAAATTTCTTCGTTTCATATTTATATATTAAACTGCTTTTACTTAAATTCGTTTATGTTCTACAATTAGTAAAATTCTTTACAATTTAGCTTTACGCAAATTAACCATGAAAGCCTTTCCTTTGAATGGCCTGCATATATAATAGGATTCGCTAAAGTCTTCTTGAAGTACGCAAGTACTCACCCTTGCTTATATGTTGTTTTTAGGGTGAAGAATCGAATAGCTCGATAAAGTTATTCGACGCAGATTCGGGAATGTTGACTGAGATTTTCTAGGGATTATACCTTATCGGTTGCTCGAGGATTGTATGGGCATACTACAAGACTTTAATTCTTTCCACGCATTTCTCAAATTGTAAGACTTTATTATGTACATAACCTTTATCATTTGCAATAAAGAGTATGGATGTGATATCAATTGTATAAATGTGCGTACTAGCTACTGATCCAGGGACTAGTACTGTGTGCTCATGAGATTTTCATTTTGCACTTATGTAAAAATGGGGGTCACTACAATGGTACAGCCAGGAGACATGCAGAAGCTAGCATCGGGTTAACAACATGGATTTCGAAAAGACTGCTCGAAAATCAAAATTCAAAAATAAGAAATATCAAGTCGAAAATGATAAAAAATCGAACCGTTTTGAAATCAAAATTTTTAAACAAAAAATAAAAAATCGAAAATCGACCAACCAATCGAATTTTTTTGGCGGCTGATGTTTGAGCGATTTTCAACAATTGGGCGATTTTCACCGATTTTCAACTGGTTTATATAGAATAATTTTTTAATTTTTTTTAATTGGACCGGTTTACCAACCAGTTTCTAAAATCGAACCACGTCGATACTGGTGATTTTCATGCAAATCGAACTATCTTCGTCGGTTTTGTGAACCCTGGCTACCATCCCTTTCTCAAAAAAAGAAGAAGAAGAAGAGAAAAAAAACATAGCTCACCCTAGGGACATAATGCAAATCCCCACATCCAATCTACTATAAATGTGCGTTAGTGCTGTACTTAGGGTGTGTTTGTTTAGGTTTAGATTTTTTGGTTTATAGATTAAAACCAGCTTTTGGATTTAAAAAACTTACAAGTAATCGACTTTTATAAGTGTTAGAGGTGAATAATTTTACCCTAATTTCAGTGGTATTAGTCTAAAACTAACCCTCAATAAAAAAAATACCTCTTCGGTGACTTTTGCCTTTTAGTTATATAGAGATTTATGACTTTTAAAAAAGCTTAGATAAAAATCCAACAATTTTGTCAACGTTTGGGAAACAGCTCCCCGCCGAGCTTACTTGTTGAATGGAGGATCAACAAGGCCCTTTTTCGTGAAGGTTTGCGTCTGAAGAATGCACTCAGGATGATAGGACACTCGGAAAGTAGACACAGAGTTTATACTGGTTCGGGGCTCTCACGGCGGAGATAATAACCCTACTCTAGTGATCTCACTATTGGTGTTGAACTCTTACAGGAGAGCTTGCGTATGCCTGTATGTTTTGTTCGTGTTTCATCTGTCCCCCTTTGCTGATCTACCGGGGGTTCTTATAGAATAAAAGATAGTTGAAATAACTGCAGCCGAATAATACGTGATTACTGCATTAACCGTGGCCGTAACCGTAGCCTTGACTCTCGCCATACTCCCGTCGTGGGCGTAACGGCTCTAGATCGTGGCGTAATTATCGCCACGTAAACGTTGTGGAGTGGACACGATCTTCCGATCATGCTCGAGGATTCCTCCAGCTTTGACCGATTCTTGCGGATTCCCAAGCAAGCATGCTCGGGGACGAGTTTGGATGCTCGTGGACGAGCGCTGAGCCTGGTTGGGCGTACCCGTCGGCTAGAATATCCGAAGATCCTCCTTGGGGACACCATCCAAGAGCACGTATGGTCGGCCAAAACTGACTACCATGGTATAACAGTCTTTATAGAAATTATCCAATCCTCGACAAATTTATTTAGACTTTGATTTTTTAACTTTTAAATTGGTGAAAAAGGCTAAAAAAAACAGAGCCTCAATGTCGTATGAATGCTGCCATGCATATTCTTTCCTTAAACCTCCTACTCGAACATTTCTTATTAGGAAGGGTGTCTTTCACCTCAGCCAATCGGCGGTTCTAACGTAAGCAGGGTCTAACGTATGCGCGCAGTCTTATACTACAACCCCGGATTCGGAATTCATCGGTGTGCCAGCCGCAAACATGTGCTACATACCGTACACCGATCATCAATCAAGCTTAATTTATGCAACATTCTTTGCCCAAAGTATTTCCTAATGTTTGGTTCCTAGCTTGATAATAGCTCAATCATTGCCTGTTAGTCCGAATGGAGGAGTTGTAATCTTTTTAAAAAGCTATTTTTTGATTTTCTAGATTGAAATGCAGCTATAGATTTTTACAAGAGATCGTTTGACAAATAAATAATTTTTCTTAGCAATAAATTGCAAAAATAGTTCTACTTAGCTTCCAGCTTTTGGTTTTTTTTAGTTATATGTGGTTTCTAGATTATACCAAAAGATACTTAAAAGCTTAATTGTTTAAGGGACTTACCAATTTTTAAGAAATTGAATCTGATTTTAAGCCCCCATCAAACAAGGCTGAAGGTAGCAATAGGGATCATCGATTTTTCTTCTCAACCGACGAAGTTGTTTTCTTTGTAGTACACATCTTTTGAACAAGTACGGTGTGGTGGCTGGATTTGCTACGAATCTTTTAGCATCAAATGGCAACTTATATGGTTTAAAGGCAACGTATATAGTGAAAATCTCTTTTATCATAAAAACTTTGTAAAATCTATTTATGCAAGTTTTAAAAAATTCTCAAAAAAATTCGATACATAGGAAAGGTGAGCTTCTACAATCTTGCAAAATTTAAAGACCAAACTTAATCACATTTGAAAGAAATGAAAAAGACAAATTCAACATAATTAGTGATTATTCACTGTTTAGCACTATTTATTTCGCAGTTTTTCTTTTTCATATCTTTCAAATGTGAATTAGTTTGGTTTTCAAATTTTTCAGGATTGTAAAAGCTCACCTCTCCTACATATGGTAATTTTTTAAAGAAATTTTCAAAACTTGTACACATGGATTTCATCAAGTTTTCACGGTAAACAGGTTTTCACTTGATATGTTGCCTGGTTTAAACAAATAATACATATCTTAAGCTCAGAAGAATGCTCGCACAACCAGTCATGCCACATAATTTCTTTTGCAAAAAAAATCCTCGAGGTGTCATCCGAAAATGAGATTTTAAACCTTGAACATGATGCACATCCCACGTCCTCAGGGCCCGTTTGTTTAGGTTTAGATTTTTTGGCTTATAACTTAAAACCAGCTGGAACAAGCGTATGAATGCTGCCATGCATATACTCTCCTTAAACTTCCTACTCGAACATTTCTTTTTTAGGAAGGGTACCTTCCTGGATTCGGAATTCATCGGTGTACCAGCTGCGAGCATGTGCTACATACCCCGCACCGGTCATCAAACATGTGCTTTATGCAACATTCTTTGCCCAAAGTATTTCCCAATGTTTGGTGTGAAGTCTAAGAAGTCTAACTAGCCGTATGCCTTATAACTAATCTATTAAAGCCGAAGGAATTCGAGTTCATTCGGCCGGCCACGTCACCCGAATTTTTGCGTACTGTCCGATCTCGAGACGAGGCGTCGGCCGTCCGCTCACAAGCACTCCAGATCGACGCCCTAGCCCTTCTCGTTTCCATCGCGCGCCCCGCCGCCTCGCCACGCCACCCGCTCCCTTCCTCCCCTCCGTTCCCCTCTCCCATTCCTCGCTCTTCCCTTTTCCCCATCGCCATCGCGTCCCTTCTCCTCGCCATCTCCGCCATCGTCCTCCTCGCCCGACGCCTTGGCCGTCTCACCATCGCGATCCCTACTCCCCGGCCGCGCGCCCCCTTTGCCCGCACCTTCATCGCCACCTCCGCGCCCATCGTTGCTCTCCCCCACCACACGCTTCGCGCGGCCCACCCCCGTCGCCGTCATCTCCAGTCTCCGGTCTTCGCCATCCCCTTCGTACGCGCCGCCCTCGCTATCTCCTCCATCATCACTCCTCGCCCGTGCGACCGTGGTGGCCTCCTCGCCTCCGATGCTCGGCTCGGCTCGTGCGCACACATCCTGCGCCCTTCTCAGGACCCCTTCGCTTTTCTCCGCCTCGTGCTTTTCCATTCTTTTTCTCTCGGTTTTCTTCACTTAGTTCACTAGGTTGGCTTGGGGGTTTTGCGTTGCAGGCGACGGTTGTGGTCGGGAAGGGCGGTGACGCCGTGGAATTGCGGTCCACCCCTGCAATGACGAGCTCATCTCGCACTACGGCCAAGGGCTGCAGTGCGTGATCCTCCTCTCTAATTAACCGATCGATCGCTTGTTGTTGATGAACTTTTGAGCTGGTTAGGCACTTCAATGATGGATTAGAGATTCTGAGTTGGATGTTCGTGCCCTCATCCAAGGTTGTTTTTTTGAAAGAGCCTCATCCAAGGTTGTTGAATTCAGCTTATATGGCGGTGGTTAGTTGTAATGCGTAACGGGCTGGTGGGTGTTTTCATGCGGGTGTTGGTCTATTGAGGTTTGCAAGGTTCTCTTTGGTCATCAATTTGTGACTTATTAGATTGATGTGTGGTCACCATGAGTGTTGTTCCATTGCTTGAGCTAATTTTCCGCAGATTAGTTGCTGACTTGTCGTTCGAGGAGGTTCGCTCGGGGCTCACTGCGCAGTAATCTAGAGAAACATATTGCTTTGGTGCTCTGCGATTAGTTTTATGTGAAAAATTTCGATTGAAGTTAGTTTTAATGTTAGAATCTAAACTATAAGGGCCATTTGTACTTTTTTTTTGCGAAATATTTTATGCCCTTGGTATCGAATTTTCAAACTTCTAGAGAAGAATCCTATATGTGGTTTCAGTTCTTGATGTGGAGGTGCCAATTTTATCATGTATAGTTTAATTTCCATGCCCTATCACGATACGCTGGAATTGAGTTTTTTCATGGTTCAGGATAGATGGATCACCGATGCCTAACGTATTTCTTATCTGATAGCGTTGCTCTTCTAGATGAACTTTCTAATATCTTTGTCGCTTCATTTATTTTATAGTTTTTTGTGCCAATGTAGGATGGGCATCTCAGATATTATATGGGCCAAGCATGAATGTACTCTTAGATGAACCCAGAGCTCATAAGTCTTCCTAAGATATGGATATCAGATTAGGGTAGGTAGGGGCGCAATTTTTTTACCCTTATGTTTTGCAAAAGAATACCATACTATTTCATATTTGGATGAACTAGACTATTGATGTAAACGGACAGTCATGTAGTCGCTTAGGCATTGTGTTACAAAAGGATCCAAGAACACTAATAATGTTGTAGTAATCTCAGATCTACCATGTCTGATATGATTCTATTGCCTTTTTGCTTGTGCCTTTTAGACTCGGAGTTTTAAGTTTCAACGTTCACTGATGCCTTTGCAAGGATATGGAAGATAGACAATGGGTTAACATTGGTCAGTTTGACTTGATCTTCGGTGAGCTATGATAAACTTCTGCGTTTCATGTTTCCTTGTTGAGATGGCTGAAATTAGCTTTTTGCGCTTCTATTTTTCTATGCATTATGAGAAGATTGGCTGCAGACACTTCTAGGGATGGCACAAAACAATTCTGTTTTCATGCCCTAAGCTAATTTCCTGCAGTTGTTCTTCTGTTGTATGAGCTTCTGACGAAACTGAGGTTTTGCTTTACCGTCACAATTAATCTTGTTAGTATGCTTGCTATGCCTCTGAATTTTTACTCAGCCTTTAAGCCTTTCCAATGTGAATTTAGAGATGGAGTAGGAGGGATGGTGATGCGCTGTGCTACTACTAATAATTCCCACTTGTGTAGTCTTGAGTTCAAAATTTGTTCTTTATGCAGATTGCATTAGTAGTTTAGTGCATTGTGTGTCTTAATTTTACTCATTATCTGAATTTACCCAACAAGTTCATGTTGTGTGCTCTTGGGTTCAGAAATTGTAATTTATAGAGATTGCGTTACTGTGAAAACCTTCGAATGATCTTCTCATTGTATTTGAGGAGTCCATCTATTTATTTCCTACGGTGAAACCCTTCCAATTGATTTCAACCATATGTAAAAAAAACATGATTTCCTCTAATCACTTCATTCTTTAGTAATCTACAGTAGCTAGCAAATCGGACATTAATGTTGAGCTGAATACAATAATTTCTTTGGGAATTCTTTGCAACTGAGATAATTTTTCACAGGTTGATTCAGTTGATTGTCAACCGAAAACTCCAAGACTTGCTAATGTGTTATGGATCGTAAGCAATGGCAAGTTATCCTGTACTTTCCTTTTTATAAATGCAACAATGCTAACAAGTGGGATTTGACTTTTCACAAGGCCCACTGTGTAGGACTTGAAATTTGTACAGCAGGTCTGATGTTTGACTAATGCATAGTACCAACAACAGCAACAATAACCAAACCTTTTGTTCCAAACAAGTTGGGGTAGGCTAATGCATAGTACCGTTGTTTCAAAATTGAAGTGCCCATCCACTGCTTTGCTCTAGGTGATCGATGATTCCTTGTCCGATCATTGGGTCATTTGTTGTCTCTAAACACCTATTTTTCTCTTCCTGTGCAAAATAATACAGAGCTACAAAGTAATATGGAGTTCTACGATTTTGTATCAATAGGTCTCAGCTTAGCTCTTGCATAAGAATACAAAGAATTTAAGCATAAACTGTCCATTTTATCGGCTAAATAAACTCTCCGGTTTCTATAATATGGGGTACTTTGTGATCTAATTGCTGAAACAAAGCATCATCGATTCCGACTTCAGCAGTTCAATCATGAGCTTCGGTCTTTGAAAATCTGGGTTTTGTAGGCATGCGTAGTTGAAGGAAATAAATGCAATATGCAAAATGATGATTTGTTTGTTGACATAACAACCCTTTCTGCATTTTTATCTCTTAGGTGGCTGATATAGCTGACCCATATGAAGCAGTTGTTATTTCATTGCCTTTGGCTATCAAGGAACTTCATATTCTACATCTTGGAATTGACACTCGAAACGATGTACGTAATTTCTACATCAAGGTCTCCATTTACACTTTTTCCGAGCATATGAAGCAGGATACTACTTATTTGCCCAGAAATCCTGGAATGCAGAGCAAGCAATTCCCACATCAAGATTATGATTACACACCATCCAGGTAGATCTTCTACTTTGCAAGGACAATGGAACAAAAAAGATATATTTATATTCTTGTTTCTCTCATCGATATTATCCTTCCTCATCTTATGTTGATGATCTAACAGTGTCTCAGTCAAGGATTAGAAGATATGCTGAATAAAGACCTGCCGTTGTAAGATATCCATAACTGAGATTGCGATAGAGAAATAACTAGCATCGGAAGATAACCAGGACCAAGATTGGCACATGAGCCAAGAGAAAACACTAGAAGGAATCAAGATCGAAGATACATAAGCATTTGACAGGTGAAGAAACAGATATTTGTGCTACAAATTTTCTTGCCAAAATTGGTTTTATACCATTGAAATTTCATGACTTTAGGAATTTACACACAACTGCCTTCTACAATAAATAGATAATTGATTTACTTGAATTATAAATTCCAAATTAACTTATTTACCTTCCTTGGTTTGATAGAAAAATAGTATGGATTAACAGTTTTTATAAAGTGTGCAATAGTATTCTACGATATTGCTTAAAATAGTTTTATGTGTCTAGAACAAAGTAGTGGCTATCCTTTTGGGCACTAGATATAATTCATCTGGCCACAGATTTACCGATAGGTTAACAATTTTTGTCAATTCGTAGGACTTGTTAATTAGTACTTCTCTTTATGCTAGGGCAATAAATTATTGACTAGGCTTGCGTTGCTTGAAATTCTTTAATATGTCAAAATGGCTTCAAAAGGTGAGAATGCACTACACATGTCTTCAAAAGATAAAAAATGCTAAAATTCTACTAGAGTTGGTGTTAAGCCTGATGTCTCAGTTATACATTCTGAAGATATAAGGGGAGCAGACCATTTCATGTTACCACTCAAAAGGGTAATACATCGGTGGTGAATCATATCTCAGGAACATGTTCTATTTTTGACCATCCTTTTAGTCTTCACGTTAACAGTTTTATTTCTGGTTGACCCTATGTTAGCCATGAACAATACGAAAATAGAAGCTCACCAGCTCTTTCACTTATGTGATGTTGCTCTCTTAACACCGGCAGTGTTATATCTTCAGAACATATAACACTGCCGGTGTTAACAATTCTAAAAGATAAGCATAGATTAGAATGCAACTAACTCTTTACATGGTGCATATGCATTTCCCAAAATTACATGGGTAAAACAGCTATATTTACTTAAAAAGACAGGTGCAATTCTCAAGAGGAATATATAATTAAGCAGTTAACAAAAGCATTAAAAGCTAAAAACACAATCTGAAGCATATTAGGATATGGGAATGGCTATACCTTTGCAATTCAATAGACTAAATAGAATATTGCGTTGATCGCATAATCGAATGTCCTATATAATTTGACCTAGCTTGTTCACCTTACATGTGTATGATGTACCTTTTAACTTTCCTTACATCCATGATAAAGATTTCCCTACATTATGAAGAATATGAACACTACTGATATGTTTGTCAAGGTTGATGACAAGTACCGGAGTTTCGGACCGGAGGACCTCTCAAGTAGAACTCGACCTCTCATCTCGGACTCACTATGCTGGCCATAAGTTTAGACATTATGATGACCTAGAATGTACAGAGAGACTGAAATTGAGCTCGGATTGTTTGATGATATGCACCTATCTTTTGTGCAAGTTTTTTTATTTGATTTCAGATGTTTCTTAGTGCTCACTATGATGGGGATGACCTTTCAACCAGGTTCACGAATAGAGAATATTGGAAAAGGTTCATGGACCAATCTTGATGTACTTAAATCTGTTGGGATGAAAGTGACCCAAGTCTACTCTCGAGAGGATGCAAAAGTTCGGTGATTTCATATTAAATAAGTGCTTAAGGATATGACAAGTCTGTTTCATGCAACATAAGGACAACCATAATCTATTGAGTTGGTGAACTCTTTGTTCTCGATTAAGACCGAGTAATTAGTTCGCTTATCTAAAGTGTCATTAGCACTCTCTTAAAAAACAAAGTGTTGTGGCCACATCCTCTAAAAAAGGTATTATGAACACTTCGTCTCAAATTTATTTAAAAACATATCTTATAAGCACTAAAGTAACTTGGTACTTACTTTTCTCTCTTTTACCTTATGAAATCAGATGATGATTGAGAAAGAGAGGTGGTCATATTGTTTTGCACTTTTAGAGGATTTTCAGAGGACTGAGCAAAGAGGTTGTGTCTCCGTAGATTCTTGGTTCAAGATAGGTATTAAGTACATTCCCATTTTTCTCTGACTATAGTAGTGAGAACTTTTGATTTACCCAAGATGTGATTCAGTGTTATATATATATATATATATATATATATATATATATATATATATATATATATCCCTTATATATATATATCCTTAGTAATTAATTCATCATGTCATTTAGTTATTTAGATAACGAGTAGGTAATGCATGCTATATACGCTCTTCTTTTACAAATGATATGCATCAGTATATTATTAGACTATGAATGTTTATTCTCATAAACCGCAATGTCTGCAGGATACCAATTTCGGTGTAGAGTAGATACAAATGGAAGCTTCACATAAGGAACGTTGTAACCAGGGACTACAACCTTTATGCGTGAGTTCCAGGTTTTATAGGGGACTACAAATTGGATGGTACGCTAACCATATCTTCAGGTCAGCATGTTACTAGCATGTATACTCTTGCAAGTTGCAACTTTTTTATGTGATGTCCTGAGATATTCAGAATTGTTGTTGAGGAGATTGGATATAAATGATAGTATTGTGCAAGATATGATGATAGCTGAACCTATTTCTATGCTATTGTTTTGAAATGTCTTTCTGCTTTCAGTATAAAAATAAAGCATGATGCTTTCCTTTAAGGGGTTTTCTATCTTCGTCTTTGAACCAATTCGATATTTAGAGGTTATTAGGAGGCAGGATTTTACTTTCAGGATTCAGGCTGTTAAAATGATAAAATTTTAATGCATTTCCTTTTGTGCGCAATTCCAGAAACACCTCAGTGATCACTTTTTTCCCATTATTTATTGCTAAATGCCTTATCTTATTTTCTATCTATTTTAGGATGTGACTATTTGTAGGAATAAAGATCAGAAGCTAGGAAAAATTGGTGTTCTGTATGCATTGTGCAACTAGCATTGGAGTTGTTCCTCATTTGTCTGGACCCTCCACAATGACTCCTATGTCTTACTCTCTTCGTCTCTCATTCTCCATCAATTTGGGGTTTGATTTCTTCATCCGTACGCCATGTGCTCCGGCCCTTGTGTCAATCTGAAGTACCTCTTAAACCAACAAAATTCGACACTGAGGGCTGTATCACTCAGAATCAATCCACCTAAATCCCAAATAGTGTGGTGTTGGTCCAGTCCTCAATCGATTTATCACCGGAGGCATTACTCTTTAATATTCTTGGGTTTTCGGTGGATGGTGAATGTAATTTTGAGTCGAGGTATCTCTGAGTCTATGTACATAATTTTGAGTCAATTAAAGAAAATCTCAGTTTATCATTACTATTGTTTATTCAACCTATTAGCATTAGAGAATAAGAAAAACATCTTCATTTGCATATGTTGCCAATCTTCTAGCTACTACAGTAAGCCCACACCTATTGCTTTCTTTGTTCCGGTCAGCATGTTGTGATGTGATCGGCCAAGCACATACTTGGGATGCTTCCTTAGCTTCGATTTTGCTAGGATGAGGTGAGACTTGGTGAGTCATTGGTTTTTGAGAGATTTGGTTGGTGCAGGGCATGTTTGATGTCTCATAAAAATCTGATGAATCTAATTTGTTAGTTGTATTTAGGTGGTGTACTGAAATTTGTATACAACTGAATATGTACCGATGTCGGCATATTGTACAACAATACCATCATATGTAATTTGAGGCTATAGATATCATTTCATCAATTGTGTTCTGTCTAAACTTAAGTCTTGTTTTAGGAGTTATATTACTACTCATAGATTAGAGCATGAATTTCTAATTTTATTGCAGAAGCAATTATGTCCTTTTTGCTTGAGTTTATTTAATAATTTTAAACCTGCATGTTCATAAATTTCTTAAGGTATTACACTTGTATTGTCATAAAGATAATCTTTTATGATGAATGATTGTACGGACGCAGCGTAGCGCGCCTTTCCTATCTAGTAAATTTGAAGTCAAAGAGGTTCAGAGCTCACCTCAACCTACCTCGTCGGCGTCGTGCATCCCGCCTTCGATCCACGCATTGGATTGGCGGTCATGATCGTGTAGCCGCCACCGCCTCCAACACAAAGCCCCAAGAAACGCTCCAGCTGGTACCTTTTCCCTCTTCAAAGGTTTTTTTTCTGACTTCACATCCGATTTTTCTGGGTTTCGCGGCCGGCTCCATATTCGGATGATAGGGACCTAAATATAAAAATTTTTACCCATATTCGAGGTTAGGGATCTAAATATAAAAAACACCGTAAAAGGGTTAGGGACATACTCGGCGATAGGTACTTAAATGTAAAAATTTTTACGGTGTTTTTTATATTCAAGTCCCCAACCTCGAATATGAGTAAAAAAATTTACATTCAGGTCCCTATTGCCCTATATCCGGGAGACGGGTGCCTATTTTTGCAAAATAAATTTTCCGTTGATTAGTTTTGAAAAAAAGATTTAAAATAAATATTAAATAAAAAATAATTCCAGGAGCAAAGTGCACAACTGCACAGGCCTTCAAAAGTTAGGGACCCTTAATTTTCATTTAATCTTCAATTACTACTTGTTTAATATCTTTAGAAAAATTACTTCTCTAACTGTAGCTAATCTTGTTTGATCAAACTTTTTATCACCCCGAGAACTTCCCACTTCTCTATTGCTATTTGATTCCTCTTTTGCTTTCATGACTGTTAATATTGCTATATATATAGAGAGAAATGTGCTTCCAAGCTTTTCTTTTTTTCAGTTGCATAAATATTAAAGCATAAATGAAAGGTAGATGATAACTACTTACATCTTCGCTTAGTTTAAGATTTGTGCAACTTGTATTAGGAGCGAAAACATTGAAGCACTGCTCATATATTATTTGCATATGGAAATTAACCCCTTTGTTCCTAATTCTCCTCCAACTAACTAACTCTTGATTTTCCTAAAATAATTCCGATGACGGTGATGAACCAATCCGCTCTATTTTCATCCATCTATTTGGTATTCTTGGTTATTCAAAAGCATAATCAATACTCTTGTCGTATTTTCCCGATCTAAGTGTCACTCTAGCTTTCATCCACCCATTCTTAAATCAAGAGACATGAATCTTATTATGAATAGCATAAGACAAAAAAGAACTAAAAAGCTAATGTTATGGTCTTATTTTAAATTTAGCATAGGGCCTTCAAATTCCCAGTTACGGCCCTGCTAACTAGCACACCTCCTCTCCACAGATGTGATGGCAGATCTTTGTGCTACCCCTAGGTGTGTGCAGCTCCAACTGGCTCAAGCGGTGGACATCCACAACAATGTAGAAAGAGTACCTACCGGTCCTAACCCATTAGCATCTCTATTCAACAAAGATGTACTAAAGGCGGCAAAGGAGAAAATTGAGTCTGATATCTCGGATTTTAAATCCAAGATCCATAGGTTCCCTGCAAACCTACGAGGGTTCGGTAGAGACAGGGATTACATATCACCCTGGATCGTGGCGATTGGTCCTTACTACCATGGTGTACGAGAGCTCCAAGCGATGGAGGAGGTGAAGCGCATGGCTGTTTACTGCTTCTGCGAAGGGTTGGCCGACACGCCGGAGGAAGTCTACAAGAAGATCTTCCCGTCGCCTCTGGAAGTCCGCGCTGCTATGCCGATGCTGATGCGCTTAAAGGTATCACCGATGATGACTTTGCGGCTATGATGTTCTTCGATGGTTGCTTTTTGGTGCATTGTATGTTCGCATTCAACGCAGAGCCGTCACTTATGACAGAGGTGATCGAATCGAATGACCCCAGTAACATCAAGAGGGACATAATGCTGCTCGAGAACCAGATCCCCTGGCCGGTGATCCAGCTCCTCACGGCCCTTAGGCCTGTGCCGATCAGGGATTTTATTGATCACACCACGTCACGTTTCCATGTCAGATGGCGTCTTAAAAGAGATGAAGTCAATATCGACAAAGATTTTAAACCTCCACATCTCCTTGGCCTCATCCATTTTTATCTAGTACGATCGAGCTTTATCGAGAAAGAATCAAGGCGTGCGCTCCTCCATAAGTTGTTAGAAAAGACAGGAGCGAAGGAATTACCGTTAACTACTAGTGCAGCGGAACTCGCGGAGATTGGCGTCAAGCTGACATCCAGCGGGACGACGCAGTTCTCCGATATGAAATTCGTGAAAGGCCTCGTGTGCGGCGTGCTATCCCTAGCACCACTGCTTCTGGGTGACCTCAACGGTTGCCAGCTTGTCAACATGGCGGCATTCGAGCAGTGCACAAGGACTCCAGGGAAAAACGTTAACCACCGCGTCAACTCGTACCTCTCCGTCCTGGCGCTTCTCATGAACCGAGACGATGATGTGCGTGAGCTGCGCGGCAAGGGCGTCGTGCACACCAACTTCAACTACCACCAGACGCTCAACTTCTTCGAACGCCTGGCTCCGCAGCTGATAAAGGACGATTCTTATTACGTTGTCTTGCAAGGCCTTGAGGAGTACAAGCAAAGGAGGAGGGTGTGCATCGCCATCCACAAGTTCCTCTACAAAAACCGCAGCATCATCGCCACGGTGCTTTCCATCGCCGGCGTGCTGGTGGGCATCTTCAAAGCCCTCTTCTCTCTCAAGCAGCACCAGCCGTAAAGCTCAGGGTCGTGCCACCCACCCTATAAAGCATCTGTGTGTGTTTCTGTGTTCCATTTCTTTTTGTTTTTCCTAAGATTACTGCTTCTACCTGTGATCTTGTGTTGTACTGTGTGAAGTGTATATCATTTTCACGCTGAGATCATGTCTTACGACATGAATAAATCATATCCATTGCATGTGGCCATCCCATTTAAAAAATAAAATAAAATTCGTTGGTCGTTCTCCGCCGCCCTTTTCTCCACTTGAGCTCTCTTTGACCTACCCAGATCCGGCCCCCTCCACTTCTTCTCTAGCTCACAGCTGACGATACATTACTACTAGTGGATTTAGGTTTAATCTTAGTTTCTAGGCTCCTCCCGAGGTCCAGTGGTTTCCCCCCTTGCGGATCTTGGTGTTTATCACCGTCTCTTCGAGCCCTAGGATCTCGCCACTGGCTAGTTCTTCTGCCAACATCGACTTCTCTTCAGTGGTCTTCCTCCCTACATTTGCTGGTTGGATTGTTTCAAACCCGAATCCCCAAGAGTTTGACTTTGGATCTAATCCTCTTTACCCACAAAAGTTTGCAGGCGCATGGTTGGGAGCCTTCTCATCATCGATCCATGGCGGAAGAGAGCGTGCCAATGGTTCGAGACTACATTGTCGCCGATGAGCTGCCATCAATCTCTATCTAGGGGTGAAAACGGGTCGGGTAATACCCGACCCGTATCCGTATCCGGGAGAAATTTATCCGAAATTGCGGATACGGGTTCGGGTATTTTTGGTTCGGGTACGGATTCGGGTAGTACCCGGATAATTTTTGTTCGGATACGGGTCGGATACAGGATAGAAAATACCCAATGAAAACGGGTTGGATACGTGTACAAACCGGGTAATTGTAACAGGGTACCCGGTGAAATGTGTGGGCCAACTGGGTTACTGGGCCTCTCCTGCCTGGGCCGCCGCGCGCAAGTCCCATAGGATTGCTCACGTACCGGAGGTTCTTCCCACTAGAAACATATGATCAATGAATAAATCCCTTCTTGTGTTCTTGTTATGTTTGTTCTCATTGAGCTTCTGTTGATTAATTCGTCTATGCATCGACTGAAACCAATTTCGAACTTGTTAATTGCCCAACCTCTGTCCTACCTCCTCCTCCTCTCTCTCTTCTTCTTAATTTCTTTCAATCTTTCTTTCGTTTTAACTTTTTACTGGGACATATGATGAGGTGTACCGTGTACTACTCCCACATGATATGTAAATAAGAAGTTACCGCACAATTTACAAGGATCAAACATCAAAGTAGTACTACTTCACTAGCTAGAGATGGACACAGACACAGTACTAAACAGTGAAGCTGCTGCAGGCATAGGCGCATAGCATCATAGTCCTTAGATAACCAAGTCTCATCAATAATTCTTGCAAGGCAAATCTTGGGTGGTAGGACAGGAAAAAAAAGGTTATTTTGCAATGCATGGCTAGTAATCTTATCAGTATCAGAAACAAGACGGTGTACTTTGCAATAACCCATAAATTGTATAATGAAATAATAACAGGAGTACAAATGTACAACATAGCCACTAAAATGCTCAATTCCTTACGTCTTTTTTTGTAATCTTCTAATTAACTGTGTTCTTTTTGGTAAATGTTAGCACAAAAAATCAATCATACAATATCGATCACTAATAGTATGACACTGACAAACTTTTCTTGTTTTATGACAAACAGCGAACAAAGGGGGAAACGGCTTCATGCATTCATCAGTAGACAGAACTTCCTGTTTCTTGGTTATAGAGCCATGCATGTGTGCGAGCATCTCCAATAATTAAGCCTTAAAATATAGTCTTATACCTCAAAATAGGGTCTAAACTAAAAAAATTAGGACCCAAGATAGCTATTGACTCCAGCAATTAGACCCTAAATCTCCAATCCTTCATTCATCCCTTCATTAGGGCCGGAGAGGAGAGTTGCTAAATATAGCAACAGGGCTCCGAGTCCTAAACCTATTTTGATAATTTTTCTCAAAATACAACCTCTGTTGGAGTGCTTTTTTCCATCAAAACCCTATAATTACAATTAGCAACCTATTTAGGGCTCCTCTTGGAGATGCAATTACTATACAATGCAATTTAGATGTAAAACTACCTTGATTTCAAATGCTGGAACTCATGAACAACTACTCTAACTTTATTACTATATACATGTCTGACAAATTGTAAACATTGGAAAGTATTCGGATGAGTTAGCCCTTAATTATGTTGACAGCTTGACAGTATCTTCTGACAAAAATGTTGAACATGCTGCTGAGTTCATGCTGAATGATGGACAGTCGGATTGGGGGGCTCTGAAGCTTTTTGATCAATCTGGGGTTGCTAATAAGGGTGACTGGGATTTTGTTTCTCTCCGTGGGAAAGTTGCTGGGATAACTAAGATGAGGATGTTGCCGGCTGATATTCAGGTTGGAACAGTTAGCGCAGGTGGACTTGGTTCTGGGTTTCTTTGTGTGCAACCTGCTGGGGCGAGTATGCAGGAGAAGTTGCCGGTTGATAGTCTGGTTTTGGCTGGTAATGACCAAATGCATACGGAATCGCAGCTTGTAGATGGGGGGTCTGATGGTATTCAGGACATGATTGAGGTGCTTCAGCCTGGCTCTATTGGCAAGACGCTCCATGATCTACCTCGCCGTATTCTGCAATCACTATGTAAGAAAAATAATATTCGGGCTAATATGTCCAATAAGGCTATGGTGAATGCTCTTCAACTTCTGGATAGAATCAATGGTTGGGGGGAGTGTGAGGTTCTTATTTCGGCTGGGTCTGAGAAGATTGAGGTGCCACAGGGAAGATCAAGTACGAGAATAGCTGCCATGGGGGATACAAATATTCTAGTGAAAGCTATGAAGCTGATGAATAAAAAGAATACTTTGGTGTCAGGTAACTGTTCTTCTTTCACATCCTTTTCAGATTCTAATATTTCTTGTCGAATTGCGAAACTGGGTGTTTCCATGGGTAGAGATAGTAGTGCTATTTCTTCTGCTATTACCTCTATTAAAAACATTGAGATTGATAGGCTTCGGGTCTCGACTAAGAATAGAAGTACTAGTCATCAGTCCTCCTTACCTAAAATTTACTTGGATGAGGAGGACGCGGAAAATTTAGATGTTCAAATCACTCACAATTGTGATGAAGTGAATGTGTTTGAGGAAGGTTTAGATCATATTTGTAGTGAAATTATTGCTACACCTCGTAGAAAAAAATTCAATTCAAGAAGCATCAGTAGAGAGGGAGGTTTAATTAAAAAACCAAAAACTCCATCTAAACTGTGTCTCAGATGAGGGGCATTTTCTGGAATAGCAGAGGTCTTAGAGACTTAGCTAAATATGGGTACTTAGGGGATATGGTAAAAGAGGAGCAAATTAATTTTATTGCTCTTATGGAGACGGGTCGGGATCAATTCCCAGATAGGACCTTGAAGAAAATATGTGGTGGCAAAGAATTTATTTGGCACTATATGGCACCTCATGGGCGCTCAGGGGGATGCTCCTGGGTGCTGATTTAGCGGTCTATGACATTGGAGCCATTGATGAAGAGGACTTTTATATTAAGTTCACACTTCGTAATAAAAATGATGGTTTCAAATGGGTGCTGATAGCAGTTTATGGGCCAGCGCAACAGGATTATAAGGGAAATTTTCTAACCGAAATGGCTTCTGTTTGTAGAAATGAATCATTACCATATATTATTGGTGGGGATTTTAATATTATGCGTGGTCCAGAAGATAAAAACAAAGCTAATTTTAATACGAAATGGCCAGATCTTTTTAATATGGTTATTCAATCTCTTGAACTTAGAGAGATAGCGTTGGCTGGTCGGCAATATACTTGGGCGAGTAGTGGGGATAACCCAACTTTTGAGAAGTTAGATCGGGTCTTGGTCTGTACTGAGTAGGAGAAGAAATTCCCACTTACTATAGTGCAGGCTAGAGACAGAAGTAACTCAGATCATACACCATTGTTATTGGATACTGGTGTTTCATTTCATAACCAAAATCCACCATTGTTTAAATTTGAATGTAGTTGGTTGATTAGAGATGGTTTCTATGATATGGTTGCGAATAAATGGCAATCAGAGATAAGGGGGAGTAATGCTATGGAAAGATGGCAAAACAAGATAAGGTCGCTTAGGCAATTTTTAAGGGGTTGGGCCAAGCACATAGTGGGTCAAAACAAAAAAGAGAAGAAAAAGATTATTTTGAGTCTTGAACTCGATCGAAAGGCTGAAAATGGAGTTCTTTCAGTTCAAGAATTAAATTTGCAGAATTCCCTCAATGAGAGATTGCTGCACTTGTTGAGGGAAGAAGAAATTAAATGGCATGAGCGAGCTAAAACTAAAGACCTTTTGGAGGGAGATGATAACACCCAATATTTTCATTTGGTCGCTAATGGCAAGCACAGAAAACAACGAATTTTTCATTAGAGAATGACGATGGTATGATAATGGGTGATGCTGAATTAAAAGTGCATATCACAAATTATTATAAGGGCCTGTTTGGTTTGCCTGAAGAAAATAATTTTAGTCTCATCGAGAATAATAATCATGACTTACCTCAGGTTACAACTGAGGAAAATGATTCTCTAATAGACCATTTTACTGAAAAAGAGGTTAGAGAGGCGGTCTTCCAAATGGAGCACAATAAATCGCCAGGTCTTGATGGATTTCCAGCAGAATTTTATCAGGTTTTCTGGGATATTATAAAAGGAGATCTAATGGCGCTGTTCTATGATTTCTATACTGGAGATTTACCTCTGTTTAGTCTCAATTTTGGAATAATTACGCTCCTTCCAAAAGTGAAAGATGCAACAAGAATACAACAATATAGACCAATTTGTTTGCTCAATGTGAGCTTCAAAATCTTCACAAAAGTGGCTACTAATAGACTTATGGGGGTGGCCAATAAAGTTGTAGGACCATCTCAAACTGCGTTCATGTCTGGTCATAATATTATGGAAGGGGTAGTAATACTACATGAAACTATTCATGAATTACATTCAAAGAAGCTCAATGGAGTGATTTTAAAACTGGGTTTCGAAAAGGCTTATGATAAGGTAAAATGGTCTTTTCTTCAACAAACTCTTCGGATGAAGGGATTTGTCCAGCAGTGGTGTTCATGGGTCGAACAATTTGTCACTGGTGGTAGTGTGGGCATTAAAGTGAATGATGACATTGGACATTACTTCCAACCTAAAAAAGGTCTCCGTCAGGGTGATCCTATGTCTCCTATTCTGTTCAATATTGTGGCTGATATGCTCGCTGTTTTGATTCAACGAGCAAAAGAGGCTGGCCAGATTCGAGGAGTTATTCCTCATCTTTTGGATGATAGTTTATCGATTTTGCAGTATGCTGATGATACGATCCTTTTAATGGATCATGATATCGAGCAGGCTAAAAATATGAAGTTATTGCTTTGTGTGTTTGAACAATTATCGGGTTTAAAAATTAATTTTCACAAAAGCGAGATTTTTTGCTTTGGTGATGCTCGACAGCATGAACAAGAGTATACTGACTTGTTTGGTTGTGGGATAGGATCTTACCCATTTCGATACTTAGGTATTCCGATGCATTATCATAAGCTCCGTAATGCGGATTGGGGTGTTATTGAGGATAGATTTAAAAGAAAGTTAAGTACATGGAAAGCCAAACATCTCTCTTACGGAGGTCGTCTGATTTTATTAAATTCAGTTTTAAGTAGTCTCCCTATGTTCATGATGTCCTTCTTTGAAGTTCCCAAGGGTGTTGTGCATAAGCTTGATTCCTATCGATCTCGGTTCTTTTGGCAAGGTAAAAAAGCGAAGAGAAAATATCGTCTTGCTAAGTGGGATATCATTTGTCGTCCTAAAGATCAAGGAGGACTGGGTATTGTTGACCTTCAGCTTAAGAATAAATGTCTTCTCAGCAAATGGCTATTTAATTTGTTAAATGAAGATGGGATTTGGCAGACTTTGCTTAAAAATAAATATTTGAGTTCTAAATGTTTGTCCCAAGTTCATATTAAACCAGGGGACTCACATTTTTGGAAAAGACTATTGAAGGTCAAAAATGATTTCCTGGGTTGTGGTTCATTTAGGATAAGAGATGGTTCTCAAGCTAGGTTTTGGAAAGACACTTGGGTGGATTCTACTCCTCTTATGGTGCAATTTCCAAGTCTGTATAACATTGTTCATTACCCACATAGTACTGTGGAGAAGGTTATGTCCCAAATGCCACTAAATATTAATTTTCGTAGAGCATTAATAGGGAATAAATTAACAGCATGGTATAATCTAGTTGCTAAATTAGCACATTGCCAGCTTACAAATGGAAAGGATATTTTTCACTGGGGTTTACATAGAAATGGTCAGTTCTATGTACGATCTATGTATGCACATTTAATGAATCGGGGTACTCCTTTCAATAGTAAGTTCATTTGGAAGTTGAAACTTCCTTTAAAAATTAAAATTTTTCTTTGGTATGTACAACGAGGAGTAATTCTAACAAAGGACAATCTAGCTAAACGCAATTGGTATGGGAATAAAAAATGTTGTTTTTGTAATTGCAATGAAACAATACAACATTTATTTTTTTATTCCCATCTCTCTAAGATTATTTGGAGAATTGTGCATGTTGCTACTGGTTTATCGCCACCCACATCTATGACTCATGATTGGTTGTTGGTTATCGGGTATTGCTCAGGGTGAAAGAAGATTGATTTTTGTGAGGGGTGCTGCTCTTCTATGGGCTATTTGGTGCACTCGCAATGATCAAATCTTTGAGAAAAAACAATGTTCTTCTTTTATGCAGGTTATTTTCAGGGGAACGTATTGGATGTGGTTTTGGGCGCTCTTGCAGCATGAAAACAAAAGGGAGCTTATCCATCTGGCAAGTAGGTCAATGGAGGTTGTGGCGATGGAGATCTTTGCCAAGTCTAGATGGAGAAGCAACTGTAGACTTTGCTTTTAGTTTTGAGTTCTCTTTGCCCTTTTTATTCCTTAAAGTTAGATGGCTATGGTATTTGTAAAACTCGGTTGTGTGCAATTGCAGAGACCGGATGTTTATCCTTTATCAAAAAAAAAACATGTCTGATGTCTCAAGTCGCAATGGAAAGTGAGCAAAATTAGCTTGATGGCAGCGTATTTAAGTTCACTGGAATTCAATGAAGCATGTAGAGTCATATCATTTGGTGGTAGACAATATAGCATAATGCGTTAACAGCTATAGATGTTTGAATGGCGCTAACAGAAGTATGATCTGTATTAGTTAAATTATTTTTATCACATACTTTGATATTAGATAGTTTGCGTACTATTCGACTAAGTACCCGTTATCCGTATTGTACCCGTCCGTATAATATCCTACCCGGCCGATTTTCCACTACCCGTATCCGTACCCGTATCTGAAAAAATAATTAGGGTAGGATACGGGATGACCTACTATCCGACCGTATCCGATCCGTTTTCACCCCTACTCCATCTTGGTCGGCGAAGGAAGTACTCTAGGACCTGCCTGTAATTTTTGTTTTCTTCATCTAATTAGTGGGTGTACAGTGCCAAATTTTTTATAATACAATCAGATATGATTGAGCTCATATTGTAAAAAAGAAAGAAAGAAGTCGTCATTTTGATTTGGAGCATATCGCACCATATATTAACGAACCTCATCTGTAGATAGCATTACCGATCGTGTATTTTGTGCCAATGAACTTACTTTCTTCCAATTGTTGGTCATGCGGTATTGGCAAGACAACTTTCACACAACACTTATGAAGCCATTTCCAGGTCCCAATCTGGATATGTGTCTCACTCAATTTCAATGCAAATAGATCAGCATGAGAGACTGTGAAAAGAGACTTTTTACCATCCATAACCTCATCTCCATGCCTACAGTTCTTCGTCAAAAAAATCTCTCTTACAGACACTAAATTCAATACGGATCACCGTTCATTGTTTTTGATCCAATAGATTAGATTATCTAGTATTTATTTATACTTCCTCTGATAGTAGAGTAGTAGGAATATATTTAACAAATCAAATGCTAGATCTCATTTATACTATTAGTATAATCCTGTGTGAAATTTCTCAAGAAGAAACCTCGTGCCCTTTTTTGTCCATTTGCAAAGAAGATTTTTTTTACAAAGACACATAACTGACATATGCCACACTCAAGTCATACATGTATGGCTGTCCTATTTACACACTAAGAAATTTTTTAGAGGCTCTATGGCCTCGGAGCGCGGGTCCATTACACTGAACATACACATGTGTGTTTTTATTGGAGATGAGCACACGTGTTTGACTGAAATCAAATATGGGTGACCAGGTCGCTCAACACTGTGCTCTGCCAACCAAGCATTAAGGTCCTTAGTTGCCAAGAAGATTTTGGTTTCATTGGGCATATGCTTTGAGAGTTGGGACCTTTTTTTTAAGGTACATGTTGGACATAACTAACCTACGCACCACAAGCACTACACGCATGTGTGTTCTTTTATTATACATGTTAAGAAAATGATTAGAAGCTCTACAGCCTCTGAAGCGTAGGAACGCGCTGTCCTATTTAGCATGTACATATGTACATTTTCTTTTTTTATTATTTAGATAAGAGGCGCTAAGTTCAAGGATCAATCCAGACCGACCGGGGAGCGACTTCGCTCCCACCGCTCAGTCCTCACTTGGGACTAATATTCCGTCTTACAGAAACCTCGAATGCTCCAGCACAGCAACGGGTGTGGACTGCTTCTCGAATTAGCATCAGCAGTGCAGCTTTCGACTGGAGCTTTGGACCCATCACTACACCACTATTTCTTCTCTTTTTGGGTCATCATATTTTTTCTTATTCAGTTCATAAGAAAGGATTTCCATGTACCAACCACTCTACGTACAAATCACAACTAGAATTTGAGTTAAATCAGTCAACAGTGTTAAAAGTTTACAAACACCATTTTTGTTTCAATTTGTGCTTCTAAGGCCATTCCCAGTACATAGTTTTATTTCTCAGTTTCCAAGAGTGCCACATCAGCTTTTATCTAGGTAACTGTGTATTTTAGGTTTCATCTAGATGAAACTCTTTCACCTCCCATGAAACTCTCTCTTCATAATTACATTGCCATATCACCAAATATGATGATGTGTCATATCATTTAATGAGAATGAAACTCCCATTGTGAATGGCCTAAGGGCAGTCCCAACCCTCCACTTCAGCTGGTGTCCATAGAATTAATTACGCTGCCAACTAAGCAAAAATCTAATGTGGCATAGGAATTAAGGAAGGGAGAGAAGGAAAAACCAAGAAACCGTGTCTCATGCAAGAAACTGGGTCGGCGCGGGTACCAAGACGCAAGAAACGAGCAAAATCAGGGTTGGACATTTCTGCGCACTGACCAAGATGTGTTTGTGGTACATGCATTGGTTTATTGCTCTCCCTCTCCTCTAGTGTTGCTCTCTCTCTCCTCTAGACACTGCTCATGAAAACCATGGGTTGGGAAACTATGCATTGGTTTATTGTTCTCTCTCCTTTAGATACTGCTCATAGAAACCATAGGTTGGGACTGCTCTAGCCATGTGATCTTTTTGTTTTTTTCCATACACTTCCACCAACGCCAGGTGTTCAACTTCTAACTCTGGTACTTATCCACAATGAAATTTGCAATGTATGCCGAGGCCCAGCAATCAATTGGCCGAACCCCTACCAACTACCATTCAATGTAGTTGGGCCTGCTACAATCGATGCACTGTTTCATTGAAGGGGATGCAAAACTACCTCATTTATTTAGTGTTCGATGATGATGTCGAGATTAAATGAGGGTCATGTCTGGATGGGAAATTTGTCATAACTTTTCGTAATGATTCTCGGATAGTGCTGATTACAATATAAAATTTTCACATCAAAATAATCTTCACAAAATTTATACAAAATTCTAAAATGCACTGCTGAAAATTTGCAATGTATGTTGAGGCCCAGCAATCAGGCCTAACCCCTACCGACCATGGGGTCTCTGAGGATTTGTTTGTTTTAGTTTTTTATTTTGAAATCTGGTCCCAAAAGTAGAAAAAAAATAAACAGTCCGATTCTAGAATCCGATTATCACAATCTAGCTCATCCATATACACTAGAATCCACAATCCACTTCATACGTACTTTTAGATTCTAGCTTTTGGAGAATCAGTTTCTGTGCAACCACAATCCAGAATTAGCTTTTAGAGAATCCAAAGCTGAAACAAATAGGCCCTGAATTTGGCCCATTAGGCAATTACATTGGCCGGCAACATATTAGCGGATGCAATTCTCGTGTAGTACGAGAAATTGGCAACGTGGCAATAGATGCATCAGAATTTTCGAGCAAATATGTACGTATGTAAATAAAAATAACCGATGATATTTGAGACATATTTTTTATTTTAAGGACAAGAAAATCTTACAATAATACTAAAAAGAAAAAATCATATAAATTCTCACATTAATTGAAAGAAAAAGAGATGGATCTCCGCCAATTATTTTGATAGGATCAGATTATAACGGTGCAGATTAATCATATATAGATATTAGAATTATATAAGAAAATAAAAATGTATTTCAATTATAGCAAGTAGAGTCGTATATTAAATATAACTATATCATAATATCTAGCTGTATAGTTACGCAGGTAAATTTACTAGTTTATAAATGAACACTAAATCAAGTCTATCTTGCACCAGAAATGAAGGGGAACATGTAAACTACTTTAGCAAAAATTCAAAAATTTCTACTGTGTAACCAAGAAACCACTGCAAGTTATAGATCACAGAATTACTATTAGACGCATAGATTCATAGCAGAAGTAGAGTTGATGTAGCACGTTGTTTCTATTGTAGTCGTACTAGCTTCACACCTCCTCTAATAGCTTCACGTGACTATCACAGGTTACGGATCGTCCTGATCACCGTCACAGGTTGCGAATTGTCTTAGCGTTGAAGCTTTGCAACAACACCTCCAAGGCATCCACACATACAGGACAGAGACGTCATAGGCCGGAATGCTAGTGCCGGTTGCACAGTTTTGGGCAAAGAAGGTGTGACGGTTAGGGTTTAAGGAATTCCGAATTTCTATAGTATCTCTTAATCCTGAAGCCATCATGCCTCCCATCTTATGAACGTCCCACAATGGATCTCTACATTAGAGGCCTATTAAGAACTTAAAGCCCACCAGAATTCGGATCACCAGTCGAATTAAGTTCCAACCCTTTAAGTATGTGACCCTATAAATTCACGTATATTTGGACATGACCTGAGTACTTCTACTCGACTATTAATCGACAGCGGTCCAGAACAGGACGTGCCGACTTCCGAGTATATGTAAAGATCACATCGGATAAATCTTAGCAATACTTAGTTATATGCATTTCCTTTTGCCACATGATATCAGTTAAACTCAAGACGAGTATGTGCTATCTTTGTTTAGTTAGTTCGACTACTCTTCTCAATTACGTGACTCGGAATTTCTGACTGCGATTAACTTTTTAATCACGAGTAGCATGGTCATGTATTTCCAGAATCTGACTACTCGAAAGGCCTAGAGATATCTCTTCCGTTGTATGGAGGGGTAAATCCCATTTTGATCAACATGTCTCATAGCATAATTCATGATAAACTCAAAAACCACTTTTTTAACTACCTAATTACGCAGTAGTGTTTGGCAACTCTTAATTATGTTATTACACATCTCGAGTATATGTGTCAACCTCAAGTCTAAGAATATAGTATACACATTGTATATGAAACCAACTGATGACTAAAACGTTCTTGCACAGTCTCAAGGTGGGCAATCCAACTCCATATTCTCTAACATGTGTTCATATTATTAGTTTGATATATCTATATGCATGACTTGTGAAACATGGTCATCAACTAATACGTATGCAGTCTATTCATATGTGCCCTTATATGTTTATCGATTAGGGATCACTTTAGAATAATCATCACAAAATCATATATAGAGTTTCACAAACAAATCACCGAAGATAGTAAAATCCTTGTAGATAACCATGTACCGAGCGTGGGCACAGTAGAATAAGAATCCACGGCGAAATATTTATTTTCTGACGAAAAGGTTTTGTCATACAATATTTTCAGTTTCTATGACGATATTGGATTTGTCCTAGTGGTAAACGTACACATTTCCAATTCTTCCATGACGAAGAAGTTTTCGTCACAAAGTTTCTATACATAGAGGTAGGAACTGTCCCCATTCTAACATTTAGAAATCATTCAAGTCATGACCTTTGTAACATCCCATCCCAGGAAAACGGTTCAGACCCACTTTGCACACTAAGTAGACCACACCTACACCGCAACCTGCTTACACTTTCATCCTCGCTTGGCGTAAAAGGATTAACCCAGAGTTGCAATGCTTCCTAGAGGTGGTTATTTAAGTTGGCCTCACTCACTCTTGGCTAGCAATGTGGGACTAAATCCCACCCTTGCTACCTGGTGGAGTAGACACATGGCCATTTTTTGCCCATGGGCCTCACAACACTCCCACCCTCAAAGGACTCGACGTCCTCGTCGAGCGCCAACTTACCCTTGCAGGACAAATGTACAGGATCGCCCCTGTTAGCCACGTCGGTGCGTCTAGTGTCGGCACATATGCCATACCATGTGACTACTCCGGGCTCACATGCACCATGCGCCATATGTCCGCGCCCCTAGCCCACACACGCCCGTGAAACTGTGAGGGTCGGCTCTGATACCAATTGTAACATCCCATCCCAAGAAAACGGTTCAGACCCACTCTGCACACTAAGTGGACCACACCTACACTGCAACCCGCTTACGCTTTCATCCTCGCTTGGCGTAAAAGGATTAACCCGGAGTTGCAATGCTTCCTAGAGGTGGTTATTTAAGTTGGCCTCACTCACTCTTGACTAGCAATGTTGGACTAAATCCCACCCTTGCTACCTGGTGGAGTAGACACATGACCATTTTTGGCCCATGGGCCTCACAACCTTCCCCATTCCAACGGTTAGAGGGCGGCGTATTGAACCAAATCTATAGGTGTATTAAGACCTAGTTTTTATGATTCAGACTTAGAACAATCTAGATTAGGTATTAAATTGCAAGAATTTACCTTTTTTATTATTGTTGATGAGCTGAGCATCCAATGGAAGCATAGCATTTTGGAGAACATGAAGTAATATTTTTCAGCAGCCTGTACAGTACAGCCAGAAGACATGCAGCAGCTGCGTCCCTTTCTAAAAAAAAAAAAACAGCACAGCCCACCCCGACCCTAGACATGATGCACATCCCCACATCCAATCTACTATAAATGTTTGGTTCCTAGCTTGATAGCAGCTCGATCTTTGCCAGATTCGATCATCTAATATGTACTCTGGGGGTAGCAATAGCAATCATCGATTTTTCTTCTCAACCGACGAAGTTGTTTATTGTAGTACAAATCTTTTAAACTAGTAAGGTGTGGCGGCTGGATTTGCTACGAATCTTTTAGCATCAAAGGGCACAACTTATGTGGTTTAAACTAACTTTTTAATAATATTATGGCAATTTGCACCACGCTGAATTAACCATTTTTTTAAAGGACTTGACCTAGCTACCACTTTCTTTGACTTCAGATATCGATACGTGATTCAGGCATGTTTCTTGAATTTCCCGCTCAATTACATAACTAAATACTATAATGCAAATGTTTAGATAGTATAGAGTTGTACTTGTTATGTGATTTTTTTTTGCGAGCACCGATTCTAATGCTTATGATGTAAATACAGTTATAACATCTCTCATATCTTATACCTGTTTAATCGCACTGCAATAATATAATATAGACCTAACAAAATCGACGGTGTAAATTTCTCTCTTTTATCTTCGGCTAACGTGGTATTTTCTAGCCTTTGTGAGCAAAAAGAGTAGATAGATGGATCCGGTTCCTGCTACAGTAACTGAGCAGTCATGTGCAAGCTGTTGGATCGAAAAGCAACGGTTAAGATTGATTTGAAGTAATGTCGCAAAGTACCTATAGTGATTCTGTACTATAGCATATGGATTTAGAAGATCTGGACTGTTCCTTCGCTCGATCGAACGGTCAACACCTATGGGGATATTAGATCTCCCTCCATAGATAGATAGATAGATAGATTTGGAACACACCTCTTTAACGCTGAACATTTGAAGTGTCAATAAAATTTTGAAGCCAAAACACATCTTGAGTTAACACCCTGTAAGCTTGACGTTGATCCTTGGCAGTTTCTATGTACGACGACGATAATATGGTAGTAAAATTTTGAGTTGAATTTGTTTAAGTTAAAACTTTCTATTTAAAATGTAAGTTAAAATTTTCTAATTTTAAATTTTATATTAGAGATGAAAGGAGGTAAGGGAAGTGAGTAGGGAAGAAGAAAGTGAAAGGTGAAGATAGATAGAGATGATACGTAACATCCCAGAAACATTGCCTTAAATTTGAAGTCTAACCAGCTGTACCTTATAAATTTGAAGCCTAAGAGGTTCGGAGCTCATCTCAACCTACATACGGTGCCGTCGCCGCTGCCGCACGACGTGCATCCCGTCTTCCATCCGCGCTGTCTCGGCGGTGGCGTCTCGCCGTGCCGTTCTCACCGCCGCCGGATACGGTCACCGGCGTCCAGGCATTGGCGCCGTCTCCAACACAGAGCCCTCGCAGACGAGCCCCAAGAAACGCTCCAGCTGGTACCACACGACCCAACCGCTTTCTCTGTTCTCTCTCTCTATCCAAGCTGGAGGCCCGAACTAATTAGCAGGCCCGTGCCAATAGCAGGAGCAAAGCTCTCAACGGCACAGGGCCTCGAAAAGTTGGTGCCCTCATTTTCATTTAATCTTCAATTACTACTTGTTTAATATATCTTCAGAAAAATTACTGCTCTAACTGTAGATAATCTTGTTTAATCAAACTTTTTATTACTTTCTTACGGAGAACTTCCCCACCTCTCTATTGCTCTTCGATTCCCCCTTTGCTTTAACTAGTTCAATGCCCGTGCGTTGCTACGAATAATAAAATTGGTAACTGAACATAAAGATCAAGCAATAAAAGAAAATTTCACCACAAGATCAAACATCTATATCTCTCAATTACAAAAGTTTTTATGATTTCTCCTCCAACATGAATAAAAAGCAAATATATTGTACATAGTACATAAGGCATTCATGTCAATAGAATATATTTGAAATGATTTTCTTGGTATACGTCCCAAAGATCTAAAAATAAATAGTTACATTGCAACACGACTTGGATATCATTCCGATCAAACCTCGTCTATGATGTGCCATGGTTTGTTCGTCTCCCAGTTATTAAAAATCTGCAAGAAGACCATTGACTTTAGAAACCTTGTATATGATGTGCCATGGTTTGCTTCGTGTATTTAGAATTCAATGACTTCATTTTTCTTATCAGGAAATCTATTTGCAATATAATTTATATAAAACAAGCATGTAAGAATTGTGCATGTTGGCATGATCTGCATCTTGAAATACTTCAGCAACAGCATCGAGAATCCAAGAATATTTGAAAAACAGAGAGTAACAGTTCAAAGAGAGACTTTTTCTGTTTGTTACAATATGTTTCACCAACGACTACCTTTTCCGAAGTTTTTCTGTTGTTACACTATACTTCTCCAGCAATGACCTTTCTTAGTAAATATCTTGTTTTCAAATCAGACAAACTTAACAGAGCATGCATGCATATAACGAATGCTCGCACTTTTTCTTTCTGAAAACAAGTACATTTTACATCATGACAGATTTCACATGTACATCTCCTTTCTCATTGCACCATCGCTGTACACAAGCCTGATGAGCATACTGCACCACACAAACTAAAGATATGCGAGAACATTATCCATGCACATTGCACGATGCCTGTGGGATAGATTCCATTTTTTTTAAAAAGAGTTTCAGAAACAAATCAGACAAGTATGACCACAAGAATCAACTTGAAGATCCATTCAGCTAGAATGTAAGGACTGGTGTGGACACAGACAGAGCTTGATTCCACCTATATATCCGAAAATTTCTATCATGAGCCAACCAATCTTTGAGAAGTCAAATTAAGCTAGGAAGATACTTACTTTCAGGTTCTCTAAGTTAGCTGACACGCCCTCACTTGTATTCTCCTTCCCGCTTCCTTTGGTCCCGTCATTTTCAGTAGCATCTTGTAGCTGAAAGAAAAATGTTTAGATACAATTGAACTTAAAAAGTTCACAGCAGTGATTCAACATATAAATTGCACCATCATGAATTTTAGAAGGGTAATTACCCCCAAATTCTTCAAGCTAATTGACACATCTTCCTGTTGCTTCCTAAGGGTGGTCCTCAATTCTTGGAAACCCTAGAAGGGGGAAAGCAGAGGAAACAGTTTGTAAAAAGAACAAAAATTTGGGGATGAATATTTGAAAGCTATTGCAGAACATCCGAACTTATCCTTACTGATCTCAGCTGTTCTATTTCGCTATTGAGTGCACTTTTGATATCAGAGAGTTCCTGCAAGACAGATAGAATGATAAGTAAGCTGGTGTATACAAATCACAAGAACTGCGCCATAGCACAAGCGCTAGCATGGAGTTAGTTTGCCTTTGCTCAAGGTGGACCATGTTTTTAGGAACACATGTACTTAGTACTTACAACTAATTCTAGAACTAAATGGAATCATCAAGGTAGAAACTTGATCACTATAGGTATTATTTCCTTCATTCTCCCCTATTGAAGGGCTCCTAGATAACAGAACATATAACTTTATCGTACTAACAGATCTCTATGGAGCTTCAAATTGTTAATAAAAATTAACAGAATCATCTACCAAACCAAACCTGATTGACAAAAAAAAAGTAAGCTGTCACTCAAATTGTCAAAATACAATAATTATTTTGATTTCTGAAAACCAAGTGTGGATACAATAATCCTGAGGCCACCACAAAGAGAAAGAAAATAGGTAGAATTCAGGGCTTTCCAATTTCCATAACGGCATCAAGTGAAGTGCACAGAAACTCACAGTTTTGTATTTCTTCACTTGGGTGTCTAAATTGTTCCTCCAATTCTGCAAATCCTGAAAAAACAAACCAACAAGATACTTAAATCGACAGGTCAGCTCCATCACTTAACAGTTCCAAGCGATGCAACGAAGTAGTTTACAAAAAATGCAAGCATGCCAACATTGAAAAAAAAAATACAAGCACACCCATTATGCATTTGTAGGCTGTGCTCTGAAAAATATAACAATGTCTTTCATACCCTTCCGAAATTTATGTAGTAGGTATTACAAATAAACACCACAAAGATACAATGTATTTTCCATTTATAATGAGCCCACTCTCCTTGAGGCTTGCTATTCAAATGGAAAAATAAAACATGCACATGCAACAAAATATGCCATTATACTCATGAGGAGTGTACGACAAATATAGAAAGCACTAACGCCTAATTGGTATCCCAAACACTAACGCCTAACTACCCCTGCGTTCCAGTTGCAATTAGTAAATTATTCGCCATTTTTTATGCTCACCAGTGTCACGCAAATATAGCAAGGGGTCTTTGGGCAAAAAGAAATTACCCCGCAAATAAAGGAATAATTGCTGCATCTTGTGATTTATGGGACGATGAACCTGCCTGATCTCCAGCTTCCTTTCCATCACTGCTCCTGTATAATGCATAAGAAACAACACTATACTCCTGAGAAACTCAATAGTGGGAACTAAACTGACAACAGTCACATAGCACCCTAAAATTTTATCAAGGGTTAATGTCTACTGCTTAACTGCCAAATTGAATAAACTTGTATTAGGTGAATCGTTGACAGAGAAATATCAAGAAACGGTCATATTATTTATTGCAAAACTGAAACTCTTGTTAATGTAGGAGCTGCGCAAAGGGAAAATCTGATGGCAGTTGAAGATCACCAAATAGACTAAATTTACTAAGAAATGATTCATATAGATTACCGAAAAATAAATATTGCCCTAAACACCAAATAGAATTTCCTTGTGAATTTGCCACTACATAACTAAGAGCACTGCAAAAAGAGCAACAGTATAAGTGGAATATACCATTTATGTACAATTTATAGCACTGTACACGAAGTATGGCATGATAAAGGACCAAACATGGACAAGCTTCGCTGGTTTTCTTAAAACTACCTCAATAAGAGGCGAAGTGGCACTTTGACAAAACTTGCTACCAAATGAAATTTGTCAATGCTTCACTCAAAATATGCCACATAACAGACTCTTGAAATGAAAAATTAGCTTCACTCAAAATATGCCACTGAACTATATATTGAAAGAGTAATAGATCAAGATTGCTTACATTCATCTTTGGAAAAAAAATGGTTTCATACACTTTAGCAAAACACCACTCAAAAGCCTTGGTACACTACAATACCATCCAAAGATGTCACAGTTACTGTTATTACCACTAAATACAAGGGCAGGAAAATATTTTAGTGGAAAGACTTAATGCGAAGTTCCAAACTATGCATTGCGCCATCTCCATCAGACATGGCAATTGAACAAAAGTACAGTAACTGGAATTTCGCAACAAATCATGAAGCTGAAATTAAGGTTGAAAATAGAATTCATGCATGAGTAAAATTGCCAAATGCCCTTAGTTTGTTAGATCTTTATATAAGCAGCCATGTGCTGCAACTGAATTTCTTGCAATCAGATTCAGACCTTCCCTTTTCTTTATCCTTTACATTTTTTCCACTTCGTTTAAAAAGCTGGAATATACTACTTAGGAATAGAATGGGAGACCTTCTCATTTTGAAATGCGCCTTATTGGCTGCGTTCTGTGCTCAAGCTCAGATTGGGCTTCATAGTGTTCAGGCCTAGTCCAAGCCATGGCTGGCTTTCAGGCTCTTTCTTGACTGGTGTTGCATCTGAAGGAGAAGCTTGATATGGTGTCTTTGTGTTGAGACTATAAGAACATAAAAAAAAAACACATGTTAGATCCAAAAGGTACAATGGTAAAAACACTTACTGTGCAAATCATGATAGCAAGAGCAACTCACCGATCCTTTCTCTTCTCAAGGAATCGGTTAAGTGACGCCTTCCTAGCAATAGGCAGATCTACACAAAGAAGGGTCCACGAATAATGAACTTGACAAGATTCACCAAGTAATATGTTGAATACCCCTAATAGATATGAACAACAACAAAGAGCGGAGTAATCACCAGAAGCATTCGGACGAGCCGGCTTCTGAGCATCAACCTGGGCGCCAGGCAAGCTACTCACTGGGGCTGGCACAGCAGTATTGACCTTGGTGTTGTCAGTAGCAGTTGTGGGTGCAAAGGCATTCTAGACGACAGTGCTGCCCTTGTTGGCCAGCTGCATCAGGCCCTTTGCCTTGTCAGCTGGGAAGTCGTTGAACACGAGAACCTTTCCACCATAGAAGATGGTCAGTTGATGCTTCTCTTGCTCCCTGAAATTTATTTGCACAGCAGAACTCTTAAGATTACTTACAGACCACGACCCCAAATTTTGAATCAGCTACCTAGTCTATTTTCACTGGCAAGCGAGAATTTATTTCTGAAACTTCTTTTTGGTTCATGGATGAACAGCTCCAGTTCAAATCAATGTTGTGTACCAACAAGGATCCAGTTTAAGGTCCATTAACTACTCTCTGAAGTCTGAAAACCTAGTAGTACAACTCTAAGAATGGTTGATTGGTTTATACCAAGGAAAGAATTTCAACCCAGGCAACAGTTTGTTGCAACTAAAAGGATTCAGCTCTGACATTTCAACCAAGAAGAATGATTGATTGGTTCATACCACAGAAGGTGAAGCTACATTATTTTGACACCAAGGTAACAGCACTGGATAGACACATCTCTTAGATCCATTTCTTCTGGTCCCAATTCAATTGCTAAGAGTTCGTTGCTATAATGGATGGCAGATTTACAAGGTGGATACTCTGGTCTTGTACAAGGAGAGTGGGATGAGTAGTTGAGTAGTAGTTAAGTCCAGAAGCACAAAGCTCTGCTAGCTAGCTAGATTTCAGACCAGAACAATACTACCTTGTTGCAACATCTAGTCCTCCTGATGCAGATAAATTAAGCACGGCTAAAATGAAGAGCAAAGTGGCGTGGTGCAATACCTAGTAGCGGCACCAGGGGTGGCAGCATCCTGCACACCGAAGCTGGCGCTCTATGGGAACAGCTCCATGGTCTCCTTCTTCCTCTCTGCCTCCTCGCCATCCACTCCGGGCAGCAAGCTCGTGGTCGCCGGCGCCCTCTGCAGCTCGGTCTCACCTGAAACCAAACAAAGCTCGGATCAAAGGGCTGCACATTTAAGGGCTGGATTCTTCATCCCCACACATACTCAAAAACCATAAACCATACAACACATTTAATCCAGACCCATAGTAGCAGTAGAGGAACAAATCCTTTGGCTGATCACCATCGAATATATCATCTTCTAGGACGCTCAGGCCAGCCTTGTACTGCTTCGCCAGCAGGCATAGGAGAAGGTAGTCTGCGTGGATGGGGGTCAGCTACTCAGACGAAGTCTGGATCTTGTGGACCGCCGCCCGCAGTGGAGCAATCCCTGTGATCGGCGCATTGAGCTGCATGACCTCGTTCTTGAACAACTTGCACACATTCAGAACTACAATACAGGGAAAAAAATTGAGAAATTTTAGCCTAATGCGAAACAAAACGTAGTGCATCAGAATTGGATTCGATTTGCTGATAACACAGCACGGACATTTGTCGGGCACCATGCGTATCTGGTTGGCCGAGCAGGAGGTGAGGAAATTGGCCACAGTCACCAGAAAGTCGCCGCCGCCGTGCGCCCTCAGATTGGCCTTCGACGAAGTGAAAACCTCCCTACAAAGAACAAATCGGAGTCATTAGATTTGCCGGAGACAGTAGGGCAAAGCGGAGCGATGGATTCGAAGGGGATTAGGGCTTCGAGAGGTTAGGAAGGGTGGGGTTGCGTACAGGAGGTAGAGGAAGCGAGGGAGTGGGTGCTGGGGTCGAGCTGGGAGAGGAAGGGGAGGAGGCCGGCGGAGTGGGCCTGCAGGGACTCGCCGTCTGCCTGCTTGAGAAGATTGTGGAGGTGTGCTAGCTCCTCCATGCTGCCGGAGAGGCCCTGGATGTGCGCGATGAGCGCCTCCATCGAAGCTAGTGCCGCCATCGCCGCCGCCGCCGAGAGGGGTGGGGTTTTGCCCTTGCCCTCGGCTTCTCTCTCGCTTGGGTTCGGTTGGGGTTTGGTACTTCGGCTCTAGTTCGCGTGCCCGCCGACGCGTGTGGGTTTAGGGTTTGTTCGAGTGCGGGGTGGGGAAACGCGAGGCGATTACGGCGCGGGGGATGTGTATGTGAGCTAGAGGCTGTAGAGTGGGCCCGTCGAAGCCCTACTGCTGCCATCAACTGCTGCATTATAGTAGTGTATAGACAACTGTTATTCTTATATATTTTTTAAATGCATTTGAAAATTAACTCCTTTATTTTTAATTCTCCTCCTTCTGACTAACTCTTTATTTCCCTAAAATAATTCCGATGCCGGTGATGAACCAATCCACTCTATTTTCATCGATCCATCTATTTGGTATTCTTTATTATTCAAGCATAATCCATACTCTTGTTGTATTCTCCGGATCTAAGTGTTACTCTAGATTTCATCCACCCATTCTTAAATCAAGAGACATGAATCTTGTTATGAATAGCATAAGACAAAAAAGAACCAAAAAGCTAATGTTATGGCCTTATTTTAAATTTAGCATAGGGCCTTCAAATTCTCGGTTACGACCCTGCAAACTAGCACATCTCCTCTCCACAGATGTGATGGCAGATGTCTGTGCTACCCCTAGACTAGCTCAAACGGACGAGATCCACGACATTGTAGAAATAATATCTACCGGTCCTTACCCGTTAGCACCCCTATTAGACGAAGATGTACAAAAGGCCACGAAGGAGAAAATTGAGTCTAATATCTCGGATATTAAATCCAAGATCCATAAATTCCCTCTAAGGCTACGAGGATTCATTAGAGACAAGGATTACATAGCATCCTAGATCGGGGCGATTGGTCCTTACTGCCATGGTGTACCAGAGCTTGAAGCGATAGAGGAGTTGAAGCGCATGGCAGCTTACTGCCTCTTTGAGGGGTTGGTCGAGTCACCAGAGGAAGTATACAGGAATATCCTCCCCGTCGCCGGCGAAGCCCGCGGCTGCTATGCCGATGCTGACGTGCTTGAAGGTATCACAGATGATGACTTTGCGGCTATGATGTTCTTCGATGGTTGCTTTTTGGTGCAGTGTATGGCTTCCGAAATCAGCAAAGAGCAGTCACTTTCTGAAAAGTGTGACCACCTCGAAAGGCCGCATTAACATCGAGAGGGACATAAGAGCATGTACAACAGTCTAGACAGTTACTGTCTGTAAGTGTATGCCATGTCACATAAAGACAACAAAACAGACAACTTCTACAATGGCTTGTCTGTCAGGCAGTCTATAAACTAATTAATTTATGCATGGGCCCATAAATTACCGTGATCAAGCATGAGTATATAGACGGCTTCTTTCCTACAACGGGCGACGAAGCCGTCATTTTACATCGGAGCACGGGCCACTGCCGTCCTCTCGCGAAGAGACGGCAAACGCCTCTCTCCTCATTAATTCTATGCCACATAGGATGATAAAGATTACGTGACAACTTGCAGACGGCTCATTAATTACTGTTGTACATGCCCTAATGCTGCTCGAGATCCAGATCCCCTGGCCGGTGCTCCACCTCCTCACGGCCCTAATTAGGCCCTCGCTGATAGGGGATTTTATTGGTCTCATACTCTCATCGTGTCAAGTTTCCGTATCAAACAGCGTCTTGAAATAGATGAAGTCCCTATCGACGAAAATTTTAAACCTCCACATCTCCTTGGTCTCATCCATTTTTATCGAGTACGCTCGAGCTTTGTCGAGGAAGAATCAAGGCTCCTCCATAAGTTTTTAGAAAAGATACGAGGAGTGAAGGAATTCACGTTAACTACTAGTGCAGCTGAACTCTTTTCTTAGAGGTTACCTATTTGTCTTTGCTTATATTAAAGTACTAGGAAATTTTCCGCGGCGTAACACGTCGTGTATGTCATTTTTTTGAAGGAAAAATGTTTTTTTAGCGGCGTCTAATTTTTTAAATCATCGAAATAATGAGTGAAACGGGGGAAAATAGAGAGATATAGTTGTAGAAATATCTCTTTCGACGAATTATTTGAAAAATATTAGAGATCGAGCTGGAAAACCGCGGTGGGAAAAAAGTCTAGAGGGAAAAGGGTGAAAAATTATTAGAGATGTCAACCTTCTTTTTGTCGAGTTTAATACTCTACGCGTTCGCCGAATAATAATACATGGTTTTAAAAATATTAAAGACTAGGCAATAACCGCGCGCCGTATTTTTTCAGAGAATTTTTTTTCTCGGCGTTTTATTTTTAAATCATCGAAATGGGGAAAAAAATAGAGAGATAGAGTTGTAGAAATATCTCTTTCGACGAATTATTTGGGAAATATTGGAGACTGAGCTAGAAAACCGCAGTGGGGAAAAAGTCTAGAGAGAAAAGGGTGAAAAATTATTAGAGACACAACCTTCTTCGTCGAGCTTAACACTCTGGCGTTCATGAGTAATAATACATGTTTTAAAAAATATCGATCGATCGTTCATGAGTAATAATACATGCTTTAAAAATATCAGAGATCGAGATGGGAAATCAAGGTGGGAAAAAAGTCTAGAGATAGAGCTGCACAAATATTTTCAGCGACGAAAACATTTTTTTTCCGGGAAAACAGAGAAAGAACATGTTTTAAAAAATATTAGAGACTCGCGGCGTAACACGCCGCGCGTGATGTTTTTTTCGTAGGGAATTTTTTTCGGCGGCGTTTTATTTTTTAAATCGTCGAAATAATGAGCGAAATGGGGAAAAAGTAGAGAGATAGAGTTGTAGAAATATCTCTTTCGACGAATTATTTGGACAATATTGGAGACCGAGCTAGAAAACCGCGGTGGGGAAAAAGTCTAGAAGGAAAAGGGTGAAAAATTATTAGAGATGACAACCTTCTTTTGTCGAGCTTAACACTCTACGCGTTCGCGGAGTAATAATACATGTTTTAAAAAATATCAAAGATCGACGCGTTCGCGGAGTAATAATACATGCTTTAAAAAATATCAGAGATCGAGATGGGAAATTGAGGTGGGAAAAAAGTCTAGAGATAGAGCTGCACAAATATTTCCGGCGACGAAAGCATTTTTTTCCCCGGGAAAAACGGAGAAAGGACCTAGACGTAAGGAGCAAGGACCTGTTTATTACATTTTTGGGCCTGTCTGCTATCCTTAAAAATTAGAAAAGGGCTTGTTCGCGATTTGAATTTAACGAGAGTTTTTTTCCTTAAAACGGCGCACGAGGGACCTAAACGCTATTTTAGCGAAAAATATTTTGCCCTCACAAAATATCGCAAAGGGCCTATTCGTAATTTTTAAAAGAACCAAAACGTAAAAACTTTTTTGAGCCGAGCCGGCCGGCCGGCTTGAGTCAAGCCGCCGGCTCGGCTCAAACGGTCCTCAGCACAGCAATTCTTCAGCCTTTAGGAAAGGCATTATACGCTGCCTTTCATACTAATAGACGGTGCATAGTGTATAGTTTAATTCACATTTATTTCTAGCATACTTTTCGTTTTAACCAAAAAATGCCTTATTCAACCAGCTCTTTAGTATTAATTTTACCGAAATAGATGCCTTTAGGAAAAGGCAACGTATCTAGTGCAAATGGATGTTCAATGCTAAAATACTAACATCTATTGTGGGCCATCTGATCTATCATGTGGGGCTCGGATTGAAAGTGGTGGAACCCCTTGTCACTTAAACGGTTTTGCGAAAAAACCCTTCTATTTCTCTCCTCATTCCATGAGGAGCTTCCACCACTCTCAATCCGAACCACACATGAATACATGATAGATCGGATAGCCCACGATAGATGCTAGCATTTTAGCACTGAACAGCCATTTGTACTAGATACGTTACCTTAGGAAAAAGTATTACCGTTTTCTTCCCCAGCATAGTTATAGATTTCTGCATTATGCTGATTGCTTTATTTACTTGTCATCAAATAATTAGCCAGCTGTGTCTCTTTGCTAACCGCTTTCCATGTCTACGTACATGCTTTCCCCTTCTCTTATCGTCAGATTGCAGCTCCAAAACATAGTATACGATATTAATTTCTAATTTATGTTTAGGAAAAAGGATGTTACTATCATATTTCTGCTAGCCAAACTACTGAAGGCATCTGAATAGTGGATTGCGTTAGTAATGATCCTTACACTGTAGTGTTAGATTTGAAAGAGACTAATAGAAGAGGAAGAGGACAGGTATACTTAGGCCCTGTTTGGGAGAGCTCCAGATCTCAGCTCCAGCTCAGATCTGAAACTTATAGGCTAAAATAAAGTGAATTAAGTTTATATTTTTAATCTAAAATGTAAACAAGGTGATGTGCCTAAACACTCTTAATGTACCCACAACTCCAACTCCATAAATTTCTGGAGTTAGAAATACCCTGCTCCACCAACTCCACAGATTTTGGTGGAGCTGGAGCTGTCCCAAACACCCCTTTACTTTTTAGCAAAATTTTTACAGCACTAATACACAATGATAAAGAGTTGTTAATTATGCTCTATAGATCTGATGACTATAGCAGTTCTGATTATTTTATATGTTTTCACACAGCGAGCACCGAGCACTGATAGGTAAACCTAATTCAGATAAGAAATATATGACCCTATATAGCCTTTTTTTCCCTTTCTTCAAGTTTTTATTGCCACCGTAAAAAAATTATAGCTTCCATAGAACAACACAGATTTAGGAAGCGGTTTTTTTGAGAGGTGCTTCTATCCTTTTCTTTTTAACAGTTGCACAAATATTAAAGCATAAATAAATGGTAGATGGTGATTACTTACCCATTCGCTTGTTTTAAGATTTGTGCAACTTGTATTGGGAGGGAAAGCATTGAAGCACTGCTCGATTTTTATCATCTTCTGTACTACGATACCTGATATACATATAATCACCCTCACCTAATATTGCTTACTATTATAAATTATATGTATTTCTGTTTATCCAAAATATGTAAAACAGAGGTCTTTAAAATATAGCTCACCAATCAATAATTTTTTTAGCGCTATTGCTGCCTGACTGCGTCTGTTGTGATTTATTCTTTTACTAAATACTTCCATAAAATGCGTATTCACACAACTGTTTGATATAGCCGCGTAGACCTATGTCTAACTACAATTCATTTGTATAACATTCAGGATGTATAAAGCATTTTTACTCTATATTTAAACAGAAATAAACCATGGTTTTCGCTTCCGCTTTATCTTTTCCCTTATCTTATATTTACAAACATGTTTTCCTTATCATCTTTTGTCGATACCAATTAGCTATTTTTTTATATTCTTTAGCGAAGTACTATTCCTATAATACTAACTATAGCGACTATAAGTCAGATGACTACAAAAATAATATAAAGTGATTATAGCCGACTATCCTCCCGTTGCTTCCCACAGGATAGAACCATATAGCTGGCACAATAGTTTACCATTTAGATCTGCGCTAACCAAATATTTTTTTAACATGCATAGAAAAGCAACTAACATGGCGTGGCATGTCGCGATCACATTTCTAGTTATTGCTAATTGAAATGAACTCGAGGTGCTTCCCAGTGACAAGTACGATAATATCTTTAACTGCAAAATTCGGTATAAAGCTTGTTGCACGATTCCAAATCGATACTTGGTTCGGCACTTCACATATGAGGAAGGAATGCACATTGTTATCACGTATATATTCGTGATGAAGAATAATCAACACCAATATATTCACCTCGATACGAAACTGATGGTTTACAAGACAACTTAAAAATTTGAAGACAAACATGCATGTAACTTTTTATTTGAAAATTTTATATTAGAGAGGAAAGAATGTGAGATAGGGGAGGTGGATGGAGAAAGCATATGACATGTAACTTTTTATTTCAATACCATGGGATATTCTAGAGCACCTTAGATTTTTCTAGGGCTCAAAGCTTAAATATCGGTCAAATAGAATGTGATAAATCATCAATTACATATCAATTTTATGGTAAATAATCAATTATGCTATTTAGATTGGCCGAGCTCTTGGGCTGCGTCACCACCGGGCGGAGGGAGGGCACGGCATCGGGGCGCCGGGCCGCCACGCTGTGAGGCCGTACCGTTGCTGAGACGAGGGACTACTCTCTAGGTGACTACTCTTCGCTTCAGCGTCTTCATCTCTTACTAGCGTTGTTCATACAATTCTTTTGACCTATGTCATCTTAGCATCGATTCGCGGATTCGCTTTCTTAGGCGACACAACTCATTTTTTAGATGCATTCTATGGACTTGATGATCGTGTGCCTATTGGCTAGCTCGCGAATCTGTCATCGTGGAGTCGAACATCTAAAAATTGTTTGTCTGGCCTTGAGAAGGTGGCCGTTGCGATTGGCTAAGATTAAGTGGTATGGCGGCACTAGCTCAGAATGAGGGTGGTTGCAACACTGGGATCTCCGGTACTTCGACTTCAGGGAGAAATCCCTAGGTCTGACCTTAGTTGGTTGTGCCTGGCAATGGCCTTGTTGAAGGCATTGTTTTGTAGTCTGAAGATTTACTCTCCGAGGTGAAAACCTTTGATCTGACCTTCACTGGTTGGATCATGGCAATGACGGTGTGTATGCGTATCGAGTCCTTCTTGGAGGCGTTGTCATTGGAGAGCTTTTATCGCGGTCCAAGTGTTGCTATGATGGTGGATAGCTTTGAAGACAATATTGCGTGATGTAGTTTGCCGTGACGGTTCCTTTGTCTTTTCTTGTGTGTGTGTGTTTGGCTGTGTACACCCTAGTTGTGTAGATGCCGGAAGTCTTCTTAGTATAATTGTATCACCTTGATGTAATTTACTAAGATTAATAAAAGCTTCCTTTATCGAAAAAGATTGGCCTCCTCGGCACACCTAGGAGACTTCTGCAATTTCACCGCTCTATTTTCCTCTCACGTCTGCATGCGTTATGTCCCTCTGACCAATGGTGTTGCGAGCCGCAAGATAAGGCTGCAAATCTGGAGCACATGCTGGCCTCCTTCCACCGCCACAATACAGTACTCCATCCAAGCTCACCCAGCAACGCCGGCCATAGCTGCTAATACCAGTAAGATAGTAGAGTTGTTGCAAGGGAGAAGAAACCAACGAGGCGTCATCAAGTGGCGACCATAGCCATGATGGCTCGTACCATCACACTAATGTCTGTGACTGTGTGCTCTCTATCCAAGCTGGAGGCCCAAACCAACTAGCAGGCCCGCACCAATAGCAGGAGCAAAGTTTCAACTGCAAGGCCTTGAATAGTTAGTAACCCCTCCCTAATTTCATTTAATCTTCAATTACTACTTGTTTAATATCTTCAGAAAAATTACTTCTCTAACTGTAGTTAATCTTGTTTAATCAAACTTTTTATCACCTTCTTAAGGAGAACTTCCCCACCTCTCTATTGCTATTCGATTCCCCCTTCGCTTTCATTATTGTTATTCCTATATATATTTTATTTGCATATGAAAATTAACCTCTTTGTTCCTAATTCTCCTCCAACTGACTGGTTCTTGATTTCTCTAAAATAATCCCGATGGCGCGGTGATGAACCAATCCACTATTTTCGTCCATCTATTTGGTATTCTTTGTTATTGGAAAGCATAATCTATACTCTTGCCGTATTCTCCCAATGTAAATGTACTGTAGCTTTCGTACACCCATTCTTAAATCAGGAGACCTGAATCTTGTTATGAATAGCACAAGACTAACAAAAAAACAAAAAGCTAATGTTATGGTCTTATTTTAAATTTAGCATAGGGCCTTCAAATTCTCAGTTACGACCCTGCTAACTAGCACACCTCCTCTCCACAGACGTGATGGCAGATGTCTGTGCTACCCCTGGACTGTCTCAAGCGATGGAGATCGAAGAAATTGAAGAAAGAAAACCTACCGGTTCTAACCCGTTATCAGCGTCTCTATTGAACGAAGATGCACTAATTGCGGCAAAGGAGAAAATTGAGTCTGATGATTTTAAATCCAAGATCCATAGGTTCCCTCCAAACCTACGAGGGTTCGGTAGAGACAGAGATTACATAGAACCCTGGATTGTTGCGATTGGTCCTTACTACCATGGTGTACCAGAGCTCCAAGCGATGAAGGAAGTGAAGCGCATGGCTGCCTACTACTTCTGCGAGGGGTTGGCCGACTCGGCGGACGAAGTCAACAAGAAGGTCCTCCCCGTCGCCTGCGACGCCCGCAGCTGCTATGCCGATGCTGACGCGCTTAAAGGTATCTCTGATGATGACTTCGCAGCTATGATGTTCTTCGATGGTTGCTTTTTGGTGCAGTTTATGGTTTCCGCATACAGCGCAAAGCGGTCACATATGAGCGAGGTGATCGCCACGAAAGGCCGCGCTAACATGCTGAGGGACATAACGCTGCTCGAGAACCAGATCCCCTGGCCGGTGATCCAGCTCCTCACGGCCCTTAGGCCCGCGCCGATGGGGGATTTTATTGGTCGCATCATGTCATTTTTCAATGTCAGACGGCGTCTTGCAAGCGATGAAGTCAATATCGACAAAGATTTTAAGCCTCCACATCTCCTTGGCCTCATCCATTTTTATCTAGTACGATCGAGCTTTGTCGAGAAAGAATCAAGGCGTGCGCTCCTCGATGAGTTGTTAAAAAAGACAGGAGCGAAGGAATTAACGTTAACTACTAGTGCAGCGGAACTCGCGGAGATTGGCGTCAAGCTGACATCCAGCGGGACGACGCAGTTCTCCGAGATGAAATTCGTGAGCGGCCTCGTGCGCGGCATGCTATCCCTAGCGCCATTGCTTCTGGGTGAACTCAACGGTTGCCGGCTTGTCAACATGGCGGCATTCGAGCAGTGCACAGGGACTCCAGGGGAAGGCAACTACTGCGTCAACTCGTACCTGTCCGTCCTGGCGCTTCTCATGAACCGAGACGATGACGTGCGCGAGCTGCGCGGCAAGGGCGTCGTGCACACCAGCTTCAACTACCACCAGACGCTCAACTTCTTCGAGAGCCTGGCTCCGCAGCTGGCAGTGGACGATTCTTATTACGTTATCTTGCAAGGCCTTGAGGTGTACAAGCAAAGGAGGTGGGTGTGCATCGCCATCCACAAGTTCCTCTACAACAACCGCAAGACCATCGCCGCGGTGCTTTCCATCGTTGGCGTGCTAGTGGGCATCTTTAAAACCCTCCTCTCTATCAAGCAGCACCAGCCGTAAAGCTCATGGTCGTGCCACCCACCCTATGAAGCGTCTCTGTGTGTTTCTGTGTTCCATTTCTTTTTGTTTTTCCTAAGGTTACTGCTTCTACCTGTGATCTTGTGTTGTACAGTGTGAAGTGTATATCATTTTCACGCTGAGATCATGTCTTACGACATGAATAAATCATATCCATTGCACGTGGCCATCCCCTTAAAAAAAAATTCGTTGGTCGTTCTCCGCCGCCCTTTTCTCCGCTTGAGCTCTCTACTTCTTCTCTAGCTCGCAACTGGCAATACATTACTCCGTCTTTTACAGAAACCTCGAATGCTCCAGCACAGCAACGGGTGTGGATTGCGGATTGCTTCTCGAATTAGCATCACCAGTGCAGCATTCGACTGGAGCTTTGGACCCATCACTACACCAGTATTTCTTCTCTTTTTGGGTCATCATATTTTTTCCTATTCAGTTCATAAGAAAGGATTTCCATGTACCAACCACTCTACGTACATATCGCAACTAGAATTTGAGTTAAATCAGTCAAAAGTGTTAAACGTTTACAAACACTTTTGTTTCAATTTGTGCTTCTAATAGCGTTTGTCAGATATATATATGTTTACTCATTGACACGTAGTCTGAAGATTAAAGTGCCAAACTGTGACATCCTAAACAATGAGAAATTTTATTGTGTGTTATACTGATAGTATAATGAGTGTTATAAATTAAATCTTTCTATTAATTTGTTAAAAGTGTTTTTACTATTCTACTAAATACTAGCTAATCTGATATATTGAATCGAAAATAATGAACGACATATATTAAATTTAGTGTATTGTAAAAGAGCTCTTCTTCTTTTTGTTTTTTTTATACATTTCCACCGACACCAGGTGCTCAACTTTTAACTCTGTTACTTATGCACAGTGAAATTTGCTATGTCGTCTGTTGAGGCCCAGCAATTGCCCAAATCCCTACCAACCTTGGGGTGGCTGAATTTGGATCATTAGGCAATTACATTGGCCGGCAATATATTAGCTGATGCAATTCTCGTGATGTACGGGAAATATATTGGCAATGGTGGCAATAAATGCATCAGCATTTTCGAGCAAATATATATATGTAAATAAAAACAACCGGTGATAATTGAGATGCCTCTTTTATTCTAAGAACAAGAAAATCCCACAATAATACTGAAAGAAAAAATATATATAAAATCTCACATTAATCGAAGGAACAAGAAGAAGGATCTCCGCCACTTACTTCAGTAGGGTCAGGTCATAACAATATAGATTAATTATATATAAATATTAGAGTTGTATAACAAAATAAAAACTGTATTTTAATTACCAAAATTAGAGTCATATATCAAATATAACTATATCATAATATCTAGTTGTATAGTTACGCGGATAAATCTGCTAGTTTATAAATAAACACTAAATCAAGTCTATCATGCATTACAAATGAAGGGGAACGAATAGGCTATTCTAGCAAAAAATTCAAAATTTTCTATTGTGTAACTAAGAAACCACTGCAAATTATATATTATGAAATTATCACTATACACATAGACCATAGCAGAAGTAAAGTTGATGTAGTACGTTAGTTCGGCTGTAGTCGTACTAGCCTCACACCTCTTCCAACAGCTCCTCGTGACCGTTACAAGTTGTGAATTGTACTCATCACCGTCACAGATTGCGGATCGTCCTAGCGTTGAAGCTTCGCAGGAACGCCTCCAAGGTATCCACACATACGAAACAGGGATGATAGATGCCAGAATGTTAGTGTCGGCTATGCGGTTTTTGGGCGAAGGAGATGTGATGGGTAGGGTTTCAAGAATTTTGAATTCTCATGGTGTCTCTTAACCCTAAAGTCACCACCCCCTCCCTTTATATGGACATCCTCACAGTGGGTCTCTACATTAGAGACCTATTAGAAACTCGAAGCCCATCAGAATTCGAATCACCACCTGAATTAAGTCCCAACCATTTAAGCATACAATCCTATAAGTTTACGTATACTTGGACATGACCCGAATACTTTTACTTGACCATTAATCAATAGCGGTCCCAAGCAAGATGTACCGACTCCCGAGTATATGTAAAGATCACATCAGATGAATCTTAACAATACTTAGTTATATACATTTCTTTTTGCCTCATGATATCGATTAGAATCACCACGAATATATGCCATCCTTGTTTAGTTAGTTCGACCACTCTTCTCGATTATGTGACTTGGAATCCCTCAGTATAGTTAACTCTAATCATGAGAAGCATGGTCATGCATTTTAAAATCCGACCACTCAAGAGGCCTAGAGATATCTCTTCCATTATATAGAGTGGTAAATCCTATCCTAATCGATCATGCCTCATAGCATAATTCATGATAAAACCGAAAGCCACCTTTCTAACTTCCCAGTTGCGAAATAGTATTTGGCAACCCCTAAGTAAATCATTACACATCTCGAGTATATGCATCAACCTCAAGTCTAAAAATATAGCATATACATCGTATATGAGATTAGCTGATAACTAAAATGTTCTCGCAGTGTCTCAAGGTGGATCGATCCAACTCCGTGTTTTTAAAATGTGTGCATGCATATTATTAGTTTGATATCTGTATATTTATGACTCGTGAAACATGATCATCAACCAATATATATGCTAGTCTATTCATATGTGTCCTTATATGTTTGTCGAGTAGGGACCACTTTAGAATAATCATTACAAAATCATATATAGAGTTTCACAAACAATTCACATACTTGCTAATAAATAATAATAATATTATTCAAGAAGAAAGATAATAAATCATAAATATAAGAAAATATAATTATTTCTATAATTGCCTCTAGGGCATATCTCCAACAAGAAATTCAGAATTCTTCAAAGGAAACAGCAGCCATTAGTCCCTTTCTAGGCAATAGACCCACATGAAAAAAATCCTGGCAATCAAATATACATAGAAGGAGGTCAGGAGGCTCCATACATAATATAATTTGAACTAGGACTCTGTGCTTGAGATATAACATTTTTTGGGATTAACTTGCGATATAACATTCAGAATGCAACTCCATGGTGTCCTGGTATCGAATCAGCTAGACGCCTAGACCGTTGTGGTAAAATCTACTCGATTTCCTCCAGCTAACAAGAAGGAACAGCGGCGTCAGGGAGAGCTCGCCGAAGAGGAGGACCCCCTTGACGCTCATATCCCCGAGCCACGCCGCTTTGCTGGACATCAGCTTGACGCCGATCTCCGCTAGCTCGATGGCGCTGACGGACATAGACTCTTTCGACCTGTTCGGAAGCCGGGGTGGCTCCCTGATAATAACGAGGAGAATGATGTGGTTATGTGGTAGAATCGGATGAGGCCGAGGAAATGCGGCGGCCTGTAACTGTAACTACTCTCGCCGTCGCCGGCGGCAAAGCGTGTCGGCACAGGCCCTGCAAATTCACAAGATCACTTGGATACACACTCGGGAAAGAACAGAGGAAGAACAGTACTCAAAATTTTGGTGTCCTTTAACTCTGTTCGCGACGTTTTCTGTTCTTATTTTTTACTTGGCGACGTTTTATGTTCTTCTTATTTTTCACTTGGTGCCTCGGAATAAATAGTCTAGCTAACCGACTGGCCCCTAATCTTGTGCCACACGCGCATGATCCAAACAGCAAGGAACAACGTAAACGCACAATGTGCGCTCATGTACGTTCCACACCAGCACCACGTGCACTACTACTCAACACGACTCAGACATAACCCGAACACGTATAGAACTCAAATATTAAAGTATAAATAAAAAATAGGTGATGATTATTTATACTTTTATTTACTTCAAGATTTATACAATTTATATTAAAAGAAAAAACATTGAAACACTGTTCCTCTCTCTCCCTCTGTCCTATGGAGGCCAACAAAGCCATCCACGGGTGCGGGCCAGAAGCTCACGAGGGCGTCAAGCACCACCCAAGGGATCTGGTTCCCCAGCAGCATCATGTGATGTCCCTCAGCATGCAGGGGCCCGTCGACAGGCTGATCCGGTTGTCCAACATGCATTCCGTGGCCCGTACTACGCGCCCATCAGAAAACTGCAGCAGGAAGCAGCCGTCTAGGAACATCATGACCGCGAACTCGGCGTCGCCAAAGCAGCCGCGGGCGTCGCCCACGACGGAGAGGATCTTGTTGTAGACCGCCCTGGTTGAGTGGCCCGAGCCTCTGCAGAAGCAGTGGGCTGCCGCGCGCTTCACCTTCTCCAATTTATCATATTTTTTTACAAATTTGGCTCTCTCAAATGAAATTTGAAAAAGAAATAAAGGGAATAAGCTCGAAAAGTGATCAATTCGACCTCTATCTCTTGCAGGTGAGGAAGCCCACGGTGGAACGGGCCGAGGACTACGACGCTCGGGGCGATGTAGCCTGTTAGTCATAATCTTGTTGTATAATAAATTTGCATCAATTAGAATTAGCACGTAGTATGGTTTTTATGTCCATTAATTCATGCATTAGGAAGTCATTTATGTGTGTACGTTGCATTAGGCTAGGGAGTAATTAGTTGCATGCATTTAGGTTAGCTAATTAGTACGTGCAGCTGCATGCATTTGCGCTGAAGGAGATCGTGGCCGATTAAAGTCGCGCACTAGGGGTGAAATGGGTCGGGTAATACCCGACCCGTACCCATACCCGGATGCAAAATTACCCTAATGGAAAACTATTTTACACTACCCGGAAGATGCAGTCTGCAGGTAGTACCGGTGGAGGTTAGGTTCGGTTCGAGTAGGGTGCGGGATCGGCAATACCGTGAATGCAATGCGGATAATTTTAACTATTCTGAATTGCCGGTACTACTAATTCGAAATTTTGGCGAAATTGCAATCGATAAAAAAATAGTTCAAACGATGTTGAAAAATTTTGAATTTTTTTAAAGGTTCCTGACACATCAGAGATGTTCTCATTAAATTTTCAGGTGATTATCAAATCTGAGAAAATTTTTAAAATTCAAACATTGCTACTATCCTGATAAAACGCTGACCGGCAAGTTTGAACCGAATGAAAATTAGAACAAACGAGGTTATAAAATTTTGAAATTTTTTATGGATGGTCCTGACATATCTATAATATTGTCATAAAATTTTCAAATGATGATCATATGTCATGAAGTTTTAAAAATTCAAACAGTACTACTGTCCTGTTAAAAGGTTTATCGGTAAAATTGAACGAAATGAAAAATTATCCAAACTATGTTATAAATTTTTTAAAATTTTATATAATAATACTGATAAAATTAGTAATCTCTAATAAAAATTTGAGATCATGATTACACTCAAGAAAATTTATAAAATTCTGACAAGGTAAATATCTCAATTATGTTCTACTTGCTATCAACCTAAATAAGATGAGAAGCACATGACCTAGTTTCCTAGACTACAGACGCTTGTGATTTCACGTTGTCCAAAACTATTATCAATGCCTCCTATTCCTTTGGGATTGCCCTAAGTTCCTCTCCTCCAATTCAACTATGTGTTGAACTATGTATGTGAATTTCACTTTATGTATTGGACTTTGTGTGTTTATTGAACTTCATGTGTTTGATTATGTACTATTTGAACTCTTTGTTGGACTATGTATGTTTGTTAGACTATACGACATTATCTATTGTATTATGTGATGTACTAGTGTGATAGTTGGATTGTTTTCATCGCATGTTTTGATCTTAGGTATTTCGTGCACTACTTGATGAAGTACCGTTGCTGTATTATACCCGTCACACTACTACAAAACCGATTTCTACCCGTTAGTGAAAATGCTACTGTTACCGTACCCTACCCGATTTTTACTACCCGCTGCATTGCATTGCAGGAGAAAAAATAATAGGGTAGGGTATGGATGATCTACTACCCGCATGCATTCACATTGCTTACACCCCTATCACAAGACGTTGTGGGCGTTGGCTAAATCTCCAGGAGATGTAAGCCTGTGCATGTGTATATATTCTTTGTACAAGCAATAGCTCAGGAGTAGAAGAGAATATCTAGGGGTAGAAGAACGGTGCAATATTTGAGTCCGTTGTAATCTCAAGTCCGACGCCTCCAAGAGTGTTACTCCTTGTATTCCTTCTAGAGCTAAGTACAAGAATATACAAGTGTGTTTGTTCTTCGTGTATAGCTCTCGTGTTATCTATCTACGTGTTCGCGTGTGTTTAATCTTGAGAGTTCCAACAATTGGTATCAGAGCCGTGTATGCCCAAGATCCTCGCTACTATCTCGACTCCATGGCGTTGGTTCCATAAGTGCTTGGGAGGAAGCGTGCGTCTCGCTCGCGTGCCGCTCCTCTCCCAACGAACTACACCGCGTGGGCTATCAAGGTGGAGGCCATTCTTGATGCCTGGGGCCTTTGGGAGGCCGTGAACCCGGCGAAGGCACGGCCGTGGGCGCCGCGGAAGGACAAGGCGGCGAGGCGCAACTTCTCCAAGCACTGCCGGAAGACATCCTCTTGCAGGTTTCACAGAAGAAAACATCAAAAGAGGTTTGGGACAACCTCAAGACAAGATTCGTCGGGGCGGATCGTGTCAAGGCGGCGCTGGCAACCTTGAAGGAGAGTTCAATGCTCTCCGCATGAAGGATGGCGAGGTGTTGGACGACTACGTTGGAAAAATCGATGGCATGGCAGCAGGTATGCCAACCTCGGTAGCGACACTCGACGATGCCGCTATGGTCAAGAAGCTTCGACATCGTCCCCAGATCGGCTCTACCACGCGTTGAGAGGATCGGCGATTCGTGATGTTGAGACGATGCCGTTTGAGGAGGCGCTTGGGAGGCTAAAGGCCTTCGACGAGCGTTCTCGGCGCCACACTTAGGCTAGCGAAACTGGTGATAGCCAACTCTTGCTCACTGCGGCCGAGTGGGAGGCTCGGCAGAAGAACAAGGATGGCAAGAAGAAGTTCGACAAGGCAAAGGTGAGGTGCTTCAACTGCAATGAGTTGGGACACTTCAAGTCAGAATGTACCAAGCCCAAGAAGAAGAAGCAGGCGGAGTTGAATTTCGCAGATGCGGATGAGGAACCGGCGCTCCTGTGAGAGGATGCGACAAAGATACAACAAGATTAGGGGGTTGAATGTTAGTCATAATCTTGTTGTATAATAAATTTGCATCAATTAGAATTAGCACGTAGTGTGGTTTTTATGTCCATTGATTCATGCATTAGGAAGTCATTTATGTGTGTACGTTGTATTAGGCTAGGGAGTAATTAGTTGCATGCATTTAGGTTAGCTAATTAGTACGTGCAATTGCATGCATTTCTTGTTGAAGGAGATCATGGCCGATTAAAGTCGGCACGCGTTGTGGCGTTGGCTAAATCTCCGAGGAGGTGTAAGCACTGCATGTGTATATATTCTTTGTACAAGCAAGAGCCGAGAGTAGAAGAGAATAGCTAGGGTAGAAGAACGGTGCAATACTTGAGTCTGTTGTAATCTCAAGTCCGACGCCTCCAAGAGTGTTACTCCTTATATTCCTTCTAGAGCTAAGTACAATGTAAGGACCCCTATTTTTACACAGCATGCAAAAATGGAAATCTAATGTGCTTGCAAGACTAGTCCTCGGATCAAGAGCTAGCACGCACATTTCAACATTCGGAATCACAACCATACAACATATTAATTAAGCGAAAACGAATAATTACATAAATAAATATTATAACTCAGAGAATACTGTAGCAAAGAAGCAATATCCGTAGTTTGCCCAACCGATCCCAAGAGTAACCGACTGCATAAACTCCAGATAGATCACGCCGAAGAAAAACCCGCAACCTGCGATGAACACTTCGAAGCTTCGCTTTCTAAACCACCTACATAATAATTAAGCAAGGGTGAGTACTTTACGTACTCAGCAAGACTTGAGCAACACCTATCATATATGCAGGCCATTTCAAATGAGGCTACTACAATTCATTTGCATAAAGTGAATTTGCATTTGTAAATCAAGTTATTTGCAAACGGAATTTAAAAGAGCAAGTTTAATTGATAGCAAGTAAATAAAGCATAATAACACTCACAGTCCTCCATGACGTGAGCGGCGAAACATTCACATTCCTGAAATTCCATCAACGTCAGCCCTTCGACATAAAGCACAATTTGCAAAACAATTGATACCAACCCATTTGAGAAATAATAAAACATCTAACATTGGAATGACTTCACCGAGTGCTCATGACCGCGAGCGCGGCTAATTAATTAGGTTTAAACTCTGCAGAGGTGTACAACTTTACCCACAAGTCATGGTCTTTCGACCATACATAGTCGTTACATTACCTAGACATGGCTTAGACCAGCCCGGGACGTTAACCCCCGCCGTAGAACCAGAAACACACACGCGAGTCGTGGATCCACTTCGATACCCCAACACAACACAACGTTTCAACACGGCGGTATGCATACACGTTGCATTAGCAAGTAGACCTGACCGGAATACCCCGTCAGGGTAGACCTGACCGGAAAACCTGTGCGAGCTCCCGCCTACCAATGACGAAGCCATGTCTAATTAACATAACAAGCTATGGCTACCCCATAAATAGCTCTCGTGGTTGCACGGAAATCTCGGATCAATAGCGTCCCATTGCTCGGTCCTTAATACGACACGGGCGACACTCCACCCTACACTACGTGCAATTCCATTCGCACATCCGGCTATCGCCAATAATCGCCCGCATCAAAGCATAGTTTCATTTTGGGTTTTTACTCAAAGTACCCGCAACCAACAGTGACATTTTCAATGTTTTCAGGAAAACAAATACTGATTTGATCATGTACATTGCTGATTCTAAAGCATGGCTAAGCAGGTTAATATGATCGCATATACCCAAGATGACACTAAAGATGTCTAACCCTATTCTGTGGTTATCAAGGTTCACATTGTCATAATTATCAAGGAGTTTCATGTGACAACAGGTATATCTACCAATCCACAAAATAGCAATTTACAGAAAGTAGACGCATGCGTAAAACAATTTGATGCACAAAAAGGAATATAAAATACTGGGATCAATATGGTCAAAGGAAGCTTGCCTTGCTTAATCGACGCTTACGACGAAGACGAGGATTGCGGCTGACGACGACGATGACGGAAACTAGAGACGTCGGGTTCTACACGTCGATCAACGGGAAAATAAAGCAAACAAAAGACTCCAATAAGGCAAAAGAGAATAGATAGAAAGAACAAGTAAAATTCTTCAGAAGAAACATGGATTGCTCTTTATGAATTTATTAATCTTAATTTACGAATTCAAGACGCAAAAATAGTTTAAGATTAATAGAATTAATCATTAGTTGCAAGGTTAATAGATTTTATTATTCATGATATGAGTTCTGCTAATACTTATCACTTACGGGTTTTGCTCTATTAGGATTTAGAGTCAAAGCAAGGTAAATTAAGGATATTTTCTTGATTACTGCAGATTATATCTTAGAGATCAATTCTAGGTTATTCTTTACTAAATTCAGATTTAGATGAATTGCTTTGCGAGTTAATGAATAGGCTTAAACGATCATGTTATATTATGAACGATTAGTTATTTATCTTTGATTGATTTCGCTTAGCATTTGTTTTACGCGGGTTAGATCTTCTGATTTAGGCTACTAATATCATTTCCATGATGATTGAGAAGGTTCTGGTGATACAAATAACTTAACTACAGGTTTCCTTCATTATTACCTAAAGTTTACTCATTCGCATTAAGGCCTAAAGTAATGTGGTTACTTAGGGTTGTTCAGTTATTAGGATTGCATGCAACACATGATGGATTTTGGTTATTTCTTCATAATACGATGATTTATACTTTGTATAACAATCCTAAGTTATTTCCATAAATTTTAGGCTTTTGGACAAGACTATAAACTTCTCGCTAAAATGGTTCATGCTTCACTTAAAGGCTATACTATTCAAAATCGGCAGGAAGGGGAAAAAAGGATTAATGCTTAAGGATTTTAAGCTATATGGATTAATATGCAGACTTTGATAAAATAAAGTTATTTCTTTAGGACATGGTAGAATGGACTTTGCCTAGTGATTCTAAACTAGATTTATAAGTTTTAAGATTTAGACGAGACATTATGTTCATTGTTGAAAAGGCTTACGTGGCATTGCAAATTGACGTTATTCGGAATCGGCGAGAATATGAAACAAAAGGTTAATCACTTAAGGGTTTTGGACTAACCATATTAATATGCAAACCTTAATGGAATATGATTCTTTTTACAGAATATGGTAGTATAAACATTGTACAGTGTTACCAAACTAATTTTACTGATTTTAGTATTTGGATGAGTTATTTTATCTGTTGTTGAAATAGTCTAAATGATCACATTTGCAACCCTAAATCGGCCAAGTTTCATATTGAGTTTCTAACTACACCATACATGATCTTTAATTCATTTTTCAGGCATTAGCAGGTAGCAATCCTAGGTATGTTTTAAAGTTGGTTTTGCATTGTTTTGACTTAAACTACAACAGGTTTCCTATTTTATTATTATTACATTTGACATTTCTTTATGATCAAGGAATTCAAGTTAAACTCTATTCTAAATATTTTCACATATATATGGCCTCTCTGGTTTTAGGAACTTGACACAAGTTACTTTATCATTTTATGAGCTATCATGCTACTATTCTTACTAATGTTCATACTAAGGTTTATTAACGGTCACAATGCAATACATAAACTTAGTTCCAAATATTTAATATCTGTGAGGACCCGGATTACCAAATCCGAACCCTCCTGTGTTTCAACCGCGCTAGTCCAGGAACAGCTAGCGCACACAGCATACAGTGATGATAACCCAGACATATCATAAAGTTCATAATAGTATTTAAGCAAAAGAGTGCAACAACATCATCACATTATTACAAGTATGAAGCCTTACAATTTGAAGTGTAAATGTAGCAGCGGAAATGTAGAACAAAACGAGCCAATCAGCTAGCCCACAGGCAACCGACTGGGGTGCGCTCCCTAGAAGAACGAGTCATCCTCCTCCTCAAAGTCTTGACCACAGATGTCAAGCGGCGGATCACAAGCTCTTTGTTCACCCTTCTCCCATCATCTCGCTTGATTGAATAAGCGACCCATAATGAAAAGCGGGGTGAGTATGCAACATACTATAAGTCTAGGAAACTTAATGCAATTATCTAGATGCATGGCTTAAACAAAGGAAGCATATAGGGTGATTTGCATAAAGCGAAATTTAAATTTAAATACGTAGTAAATTCATAAAGCAAATTACAAAATGTAAATAGCATAAATAATTTAAATTGAAGTATAACAATCTTCCGGTTCCAACTACTGGTGGCTCCAATCGCCAAACTACATCCGGAGCTCTAGCTAGCTCATGATTCCCAAACCACATTTTCATGTTCAACCAAATCCATCATCTTCCATTTTAAAAGCAAAAAAAAAACCGGAGAAATCTACTATGTGAAAGCGTTCCACGCTTGCCCTTATCCGTAGGCTGGCTACTTAAGTAGTTTTAAGACTCTGCAGAGTGGTACACTTTACCCACACGACATGATCAACCCTTTGCGCCATGCAATTAACACACTTCCTATGGTGTGTCGGCGAGGAGATCATGACAAGGCCTTTACAATGCATATACCGCTACTGACCCCGCCGCTAAGGTTTCACATTGTTAGGGCATCCCACCCATCTGAAGCCCCTCTTGCGCCTTGCAAGTACCATCCGACCGCACATCCAAATGGCGAAGTCAAATAACGATACATGCAAATTACTTAGCAGTCGTACCCATATAGACATGTGGTTGTCTTTGTATAGCATGGCCCATGGTAACACACAATAGGTCCTTACTTGACTAGGCGGACAATCACATTCCAAACATTTTGTGCATCCCGCACCGCCATCCAACCAATCCGCCTGGTCTAAATCGGTTTTCACCTTTTAATTTCAAATTAATACTGGCAACACCAATTGCCATCATTTTTCACAGTTCAATTTACATCAAAATGAAATCATTTCCATAATGGTAAAATCTTGGCGTGATTAAGCATGACTAAGCATTTTCTACCGTTCCCATAGCAAGATTAATTACCATTAACTACAGTAATTAGTTTTCCTAGGGTGTCAATGGTTGTCAACATGAATGTCAATGTGGTTATAACAATTTGGCATTTATCTAAGCATTTAAAATGACATTAAAATACAATCCTAATTCAAATAGCATGCAATAATTTAAAGACAAAATAGCATTTCATAAATTTGGGTTCAATATGGTCAAGGAGACTTGCCTTCACACTCAACTGCTGCTGCAACCTCCGCTGGACGCTCCTCCCGCTCAACCGGTGCGTCGTCTACTCGCAAAACACGCAAATCGAGGCAAAATAATAAATAACAGAAATAAATAAAATTCAAAAATTCACAAAAATAATACCAACAGACAGATCTTGATTTTAGATGAATTTAGAAATTTGAATCGTTCGAATCGGAGTTCGAACGGAGGAGAACGGGCCTTCCGAAGTTTTAAATGGGGATAAAATCAAAGTTAAATAGAGGTGACACGTGTCGCTGCGCGATTGGTTGGATTTTCGGATTTTCTCAGATTTTCCAGCGATTAAACGAATTAAATTGTTTCGCTGACAGGCGGGGTCCACTCGTCAGCGGCACTGTTCATGGCGTGATAGTGGTGAGGTGGCGCTGACGCAGCATCGACGTAGCGCCACATGGCATATTAGGTCCGACATGGTGTACACGTGGCGGTGACATGGCGAACGTGTGGCGTGTACGTGGCAACAATGTGGCGTGTAGGGCTGACGTGGCCGTGATGTGGCAAACACGCATGCTACAGCGATGTGTTGGCCAACTCGTGGCGCACATGTGGTGATGACGGAGCGCCATGTGGCGGTGATGGCAACACACAGGCGACAACATGGTGATGACAAAGCGGTGACATGGCATCCACGCAGTAGGGACACGAGAAATCGGATCGGGTTTCCGGTGGAAGCGTGTGTAGCGGATCGATCCGATCGTCGATGAAGAATCCAACGGTCGCTGGCGAAGAAGGATCGACGACGAGGTGAAATCGCGCACCTTGGGACTTGAGGAAGAAGGTATGCCAATCAGCGGAGGAAGGATGGATTAGCTACGAGGCGGTGCGGAACCGAAAGAACTTGACATGAAAAACTCAACGGCACCAACAACTTCACCGGAGGCTTACCGGAGAGGAAGGAATACGGCGTAGAAGACCTCACGCCCGATGTCCTACTCCGGCGAGCTCGTATGGCCTCTACACGGTGTCTCCGCCGGCGAGATTTGAGGGAAAAGGGTGGCGCAGGAAGGAGAGCACGGCGCGGGTACCGGTGCAGGCTTATATAGCCTCGGTGTGCGGGCAAAAGGCGTGGAAGCCGAGGTTCACCAGTGCGGCTAGGTCTCCTGGCGGCGGCGCTGAGCGGGTGACGTGGCGCGCATCGGTGACGCCCACGCGGAGAGATCAGACGGAGGAAAACACGGTTGAGCGATGACCCTTGGATCGGGAATCCAACGGCGAGAAAAGAACACCGTTTAGGTTTAGGGTTCCGATGGAGATTTGGGCTGTGCTGGCGTTTTGGGCCGATGGCGAGGAATTGGGCCGGGCGGAAAGTGAAGCGGAGCGGGCTGAGAGGGTATGAATAGTGAAATCAGCCCGAAGGATATTTGAAGATTTTAAATACTTTTCCGAATTACATAAACTATCAGAAATTCAAATAAATTTCAAATAATTCAAATAAATAGCAAACAAATTCGAAAAAATCAATTGAAGCACAAGGAACCCAAATAAAATCAGAAATAATTAATTTGAAATATTGATTAATCCAATTAAATCCTTGTTGACTTTAAAAATTCAATTTAAGCTATATTAATTCAAATAAAATTTTGCTGGGTTCGGATTTTGAAATTAAATCCCAGGAAAATAAAAATGGGAATGTTACAAACCTCCCCCCCTAACAAGAAATCTCGACCCCGAGATTTGAAACTAACCAGGGAAAAAGGTCGGGGTAGTCTGCTCGAAGATCCTCCTCGCGCTCCCAGGTGGCTTCCTCTTCAGGATGATTGCTCCACTGCACCTTGCAAAACTTGATCGACTTGTTCCTGGTTCTGCGCTCAGCTTCATCCAGTATCCTGATCGGGTACTCAGGATATGTGAGATCTTCATGCAGCTCAACATCTTCAACGCGCATCCGCTGCTCCGGCACTCGGAGACACTTCCTCAACTGTGACACATGGAACACGTCGTGCACATTGGACATCCGCGGTGGCAGCTCCAGCTGATACGCCACTTCCCCTCTTCTGGCTAGAATTGGGAAAGGTCCAATGAATCTCGGTGCCAACTTGCCACGAACTCCGAATCGACGCATTCCTTTAAGTGGGGAGACCTTCAGATAAACATGATCACCAGGAGCAAAGATCAACGCCCTTCTGCGACTATCTGCATAGCTCTTCTGTCTAGACTGCGCTGTCCTCAACCTCTCCTGAATCATCTTCACTTGATCCTCAGCCTGCTGCAGAATCTCTGGTCCGAAGATTTGGCGATCTCCTGTCTCGTGCCAGCAGGCGGTGTTCGCACTTCCTCCCATCTGAGCCTCAAATGGTGCCATCTGCAAGCTAGCCGATAGGCTGTTGTTGTAGGAGAACTCCGCATATGGCAACATCTCTAGCCCATTTGCTGCATTGGACAAGACACAAGCTCTCAACATGTCCTCGAATCTGATTCACCCACTCATCATCCATCCGTGCGAGGATGATAAGCCGTCTTGAAGTTGATTGGTGCCTAATGCTTCTTGTAACTTTTGCCAAAATCTAGATGTGAATTGAGTGCCCGATCTGAAACAATCTTCTTGGGCACACCATGCATACACACAACTGAGTCATGTCTGACTCTGCAAGCCTATCTCTGTATAGGTTGTCTTCCTTTGGGATGAAATGGGCCACTTTCGTCAATCGATCCACGATAACCCAAATCGAGTCATAGCGACCGGTCCTCGGAAGTCTGTGATGAAATCCATGCCAATCTCTTCCCACTTCCACTCGGTACTCTCAATGGTCTGCAATGATCCTGCTGGCCTCGATGCTCGGCTTTGACTCGGCCACACATCGCACAAGGCTATGAACTCGGCAATTTCCTTCTTCATTCGCGGCCACCAATAAATGGCCGAAGGTCATGATACATCTTGGTGTTGCGGGATGAATAGAGTATCTTGACTCATGTGCTTCCTTGATGTCATTGCTTGAGCTCTTTACGGTTCGGCACATAGATGCTCTTCCCAAGCCAAAGCTGTACCCTCGATCTTCCGAGAACCGGGGCTTTTCCTTCCTTGATTCTTTCCTTGATCCTCTCGGCTTCCTTGTCGGACTTACGCAACTTCTTGATTTGATCCACGTGGTCATTTGAATCTCCAAAGCAGCAACAGATCCTTCCTCCGCCAACCCCAGATTGAGATAGCTGAAACTCCTCATGAAGCGCAGGCTGACCCACCAAAGTGTTGCGATAACTCTTAGGCTCGAGAGCATCGGCAACAACATTCGCCTTACGGGATGGTAATGAATGCCCACATCATAGTCCTTTATCGGCTCTAACCATCTTCTCGCCTCAAGTTCGGATCTGCTGAGTGAAGATGTATTTGAGACTCTTGTGGTGCAGTGAAGATCTCGCATCTGTTCCCAATGAGATAGTGCCTCCGGATCTTCAACGCATGCTGCAATGACCACCAATTCAGGTCATGGGTTGGATAGTTACGCTCATGTGGTCGCAATTGCCGCGAGCGTATCGACTACTTTGCCCTCTGCATGAGAACACATCCAAGCCCCTGCCTCGAAGCATCGCAGTAGATCTGGAAATCCCTCTGGATGTCCGAGCAAACAAGCACTGGGGCTGTAGTCAACCTTTTCTTCAGCTCCTGAAAACTCTTTCATGAGCTTCACTCCATTCAAATTTCTTCTCTTTCTTGACAATTGAGTCATTAGTGCAGCAAGCTTGAGAATCCTCAATGAACCTTCCGTAGTATCCTGCCAATCCAAGGAAACTCGATATCAAGACTTGACTTGTGCTTCCAATCAAGCACATCTCTCACTTTGCTAGGATCAATCGAGACTCCTCTCGGAAAAATAACATGACCCGGAAAAGCAACCTCATCAACAGAACTACGCACTTGCTGAACTTGGCATACAATTGGTGACTTCGACTTCTCTAAAACCATTCTCAAATGTCACGCATGCTCGGACTCATCTCGAGAATAGATAAGAATGTCGTCGATGAACACCACAACAAACTTATCCAGATAATCCATGAACACCTTGTTCATCAGATTCATGAAATCGCCGGGCGTTAGTCGGACAAAGGACATGTTGTGTACTCATCTGACCCATACCGAGTGGTGAAGGCTGTCTTAGGAATATCCTGCGGCACGATCTTCACTGATGATAGCGGATCGCGGATCGATCTTGGAGAAGATACAAGCACCCTTCAAGCGATCAAGCGGATCGTCGATCTGGGCAATGGGTACTTGTTCTTGATGGTGACTTCATTGAGCTCAGAATCGGCGCACATCCTCAAGTCGTCGTCCTTCTTCTTCTAAGCAACCTTTGGCGCTCCCCAAGGCTGACGAACTTCGGACGAGCGAATCCTTTCTCAAGCGGCTCTTCTATTTGCTTCTTCACTTCCGCGAGCTCATTTGCTGGCATGCGGTATGGCCTCTTGGAAATTGGGCTATGCGGAACAAGCTCTATGGTGAACTCGATCTCCGTCAAAGCGGCATACTGGCGAGATCCTCGGGGAACACATCGGGTACTCGCTCACCAGGCACACTCTCCAAAGTAACTTCCTTGACTTGTGCGGCCGCACTTCTCACCCAACGATGATCCGGCTTGAACTCCACGGATGCCCTCTGCATTGGTGAGAATGATGGTTCGGCTGGCACAATCAATTTGACCCTTGAACTTGGTCAACCATCCATCCCGAGGATGACATCTAATCCCTTTGAGTCCAAGAGGATGAGATTTGCAAGAAAATTTACCCCATTGATGACTATGGTTGCACTTGGGCACACCAAACTAGTCCTCATCTCTTTTCCCGGTGATTGAACAATCATGGGAATCTTAAAAGCCAAAGTCTCAAAACCAAAGCGATCAACAAAATTTTTGAAATGAAAGAATGTGAAGCTCCGAATCAAACAAAGCGATGGCGGTATCGAATTGACGAAAGCGTCATCGAGTACCACATCCGGTGCATCTGAGCCTCCTCTGCGATCACGTGGTTGACCGCCCTCTCCCATCTGATCTTGAGTCTGGGGGTGTGGCGCCCACGGCTGAACCTGAGCCGGAGTCTTGGTGGCCCCCCCAAGTTGAAAGGCTGGCGTCACTAGCCGACGCTTCGAGGACATTCTTGGCATAGTGACCCAGCTATTGGCGATTAAAACCGAACTCTGCGGTGTTGGTGTTCCCTCTCTGCAGGCTGCTTGGCCAGCAAACTAACTGCGGTCCACGAGCAATTGGGCGGACTGAAGTAGGTGTCTTGAGGCTCCTGGGCAGTGTCCTGGCGACTTCTTTGTGGTGGAAGCGCCTGGCGAGATCCACTAGCTCCTGCTTGAGAGTGGAAGGCCATCTTCCTCTTCTTGACTTCATGGCTTGCGCCGAGCATCCTCCCGCAATAGGGCCTTGTTCACCATGTCTTTGGAAGTTGGGAAGTCAAAGGCCACAGGCTGGACCTTGATGTCGGGATCCAGACCCTCCATGAACCTCCAGATCTTGGCGCTGTCGGTGGCCACATCCTCGGCGCATACCTCGCCCGGTGAGTGGCCGAGATACTCGAGACACGCTCTGGTTGCCACGACGCAGCTTCTGAACTCCCTCTTCTTCATCTCAATGATGCCCGCAGTACGTGGCGATCTGAAGGCCTCGAGAACTCCTCCCAAGTGATCGCTGCGCATCGATGGGTCGCACCTGAAGTTGTCCCACCAAGTGGCGCCTCGCCCTTCACCGATGGTGGCGTGAAGTACCTTCTCTCGTCGATTACTGAGCAAGCTGCAGCTTCTTCTCGATGTCTCTCGGCCAATCATCGCCTCCAAAGGCTCTCCTGCGCTGAGAAGGTGGCGGCCGAGTCCTCATGAACTCCCAAGCCTCATTGCGGTGAAAATCGCACTGAGCTGGTGCAGCCTGCTGGTTGTGCACCATGTTCTGTGCCAGTGCCTGCAGTAGCTGTAGCTGCATGGCCATCATCTGCTGCAGATCGGCCATCTGGGCTTTGAGCAGTGGTGGTGGCGGTGGCGACTCGACTCACTTTCTTTGCTCTGAAGACTCTGCTTTGCCGGTGGCACTGCCTGACCACGACCACGGCCACGGCCTCTGCGACCACGGCCTCTGCCCTGACCTTCCATCTGAAGCAATAGTCAAGGAAAAGTTAGCACAAGACAAGAGGATAAAAGCAAAAGATAAGAAGAGAAGGGAAAAGATAGCCATTCCAGGCAAGACGGAAAATGAGAACTCTCACAAAAGGTGGCTGTAACACCATGCCGGGGGCAAGTGCATAATACACCCAACAAGCAAACAATAAAACTCAATAAACTCCGATTACTAAGCGAAGAAGAAATGACAGGGGCACTAATACTTATTCTTCATAGCAATCCTTCGCTGACAAGGTGTTTTCAGCAGCTCCTGCCATCGGCCTGATGAAGAATCTTGGTCATCCTCTTTGTTGCTTGTAATACTTGCAGAAGCCCGATTCTTAGAGATATTTCATGAGGTGAGATCAATTTAAATTTCAAAATAATACTCCGAAAAGGAAAGAAGTAAGGACCCAAGAATAAGGTAAGAGAAGACCAACTTCTAAATTCAAATTCGTTGGTTTGATTTAGAAAATAATTTTTGAAGTTCTAACGGCCGTTCTAACTGGGTTGCGACCTACAGTCGATATGGCTCTGATACCACCTCTGTGAGGACCCGGATTACCAAATCCGAACCCTCCTGTGTTTCAACCGCTAGTCCAGAACAATTAGCGCACCTGACATCTGATGATGATAACCCAGACATATCATAAAGTTCATAATAGTATTTAAGCAAAAGAGTGCAACAACATCATCACATTATTACAAGTATGAAGCCTTACGGCTGAAGTGTAAATGTAGCAGCGGAAATGTAGAACAAAACGAGCCAATCAGCTAGCCCACAGGCAACCGACTGGGGTGCGCTCCCTAGAAGAACGAGTCATCCTCCTCCTCAAAGTCTTCAGCACAGATGTCAAACGGCGGATCACAAGCTCTTTGTTCACCCCTTCTCCCATCATCTGCTTGATTGAATAAGCGACCCATAATGAAAAGCGGGGTGAGTATGCAACATACTACAAGTCTAGGAAACTTAATGCAATTATCTAGATGCATGGCTTAAACAAAGGAAGCATATAGGGCTGATTTGCATAAGCGAAATTTAAATTTAAATACAGTAGTAAATTCATAAGCGACATTACAAAATGTAAATAGCATAAATAATTTAAATTGAAGTATAACAATCTTCGGTTCCAACTACTGGTGGCTCCAAGCCTTAAACTACATCAGGAGCTCTAGCAGCTCATGATTCCCAAACCACATTTTCATGTTCGAACCAAATCCATCATCTTCCATTTTAAAAGCAAAAAAAAAAAAGAGAAATCTACTATGTGAAAACGTTCCACGCTTGCCCTTATCCGTAGGCAGGCTACTTAAGTAGTTTTAAGACTCTGCAGAGTGGTACACTTTACCCACACGACATGATCAACCCTTTGCGCCATGCAATTAACACACTTCCTATGGTGTGTCGGCAGGAGATCATGACAAGGCCTTTACAATGCATATACAGCTCTGAGCCCGCCGCTAAGGTTTCACATTGTTAGGGCATCCCACCGATCTGAAGCCCCTCTTGCGCCTTGCAAGTACCATCCGGCGACCGCACATCCAAATGGCGAAGTCAAATAACGATACATGCAAATTACTTAGCGGTCGTACCCATATAGACATGTGGTTGTCTTGTATAGCATGGCCCATGGTAACACACGACCAGGTCCTTACTTGACTAGGGCGGACAATCACATTCCAAACATTTTGTGCATCCGCACCCGCCATCCAACCAATCCGCCTGGTCTAAATCAGTTTCACCTTTTAATTTCAAATTAATACCGCAACACCAATTGCCATCATTTTTCACAGTTCAATTTACATCAAAATGAAATCATTTCCATAATGGTAAAATCTTGGCGTGATTAAGCATGACTAAGCATTTTCTCTGCGTTCCCATAGCAAGATTAATTACCATTAACTACAGTAATTAGTTTTCCTAGGGTGTCAATGGTTGTCAACATGAATGTCAATGTGGTTATAACAATTTGGCATTTATCTAAGCATTTAAAATGACATTAAAATACAATCCTAATTCAAATAGCATGCAATAATTTAAAGACAAAATAGCATTTCATAAATTTGGGTTCAATATGGTCAAGGAGACTTGCCTTCACACTCAACTGCTGCTGCAACCTCCGCTGGACGCTCCTCCCGCTCAACCGGTGCGTCGTCTACTCGCAAAACACGCAAATCGAGGCAAAATAATAAATAACAGAAATAAATAAAATTTAAAAATTCACAAAAATAATACCAACAGATAGATCTTGATTTTAGATGAATTTAGAAATTTGAATCGTTCGAATCGGAGTTCGAACGGAGGAGAACGGGCCTTCCGAAGTTTTAAATGGGGATAAAATCAAAGTTAAATAGAGGTGACACGTGTCGCTGCGCGATTGGTTGGATTTTCGGATTTTCTCATATTTTCCAGCGATTAAACGAATTAAATTGTTTCGCTGACAGGCGGGGTCCACTCGTCAGCGGCACTGTTCATGGCGTGATAGTGGTGAGGTGGCGCTGACGCAGCATCGACGTAGCGCCACATGGCATATTAGGTCCGACATGGTGTACACGTGGCGGTGACATGGCGAACGTGTGGCGTGTGCGTGGCAACAATGTGGCGTGTAGGGCGGCGTGGCGTGATGTGGCAAACACGCATGCTACAGCGATGTGTTGGCCAACTCGTGGCGCACATGTGGTGATGACGGAGCGCCATGTGGCGGTGATGGCAACACACAGGCGACAACATGGCGATGACAAAGCGGTGACATGGCATCCACGCAGTGGGACCACGACAAATCGGCTCGGGTTTTACCGTGGAAGCGTGTGTAGCGGATCGATCCGATCGTCGATGAAGAATCCAACGGTCCTTCTTTGGCGAAGAAGGATCGACGGCGAGGTGAAATCGCGCTGCTTCTGGGACTTGAGGAAGAAGGTATGCCAATCAGCGGAGGAAGGATGGATTAGCTACGGCGGTGCGGAACCGAAAGAACTTGACATGAAAAACTCAGCGGCACCAACAACTTCACCGGAGGCTTAGGAGAGGAAGGAATCTGGCGTAGAAGACCTCACGCCGATGTCCTACTCCGTGAGCTCGTATGGCCTCTACGGTGTCTCCGTCGGCGAGATTTGAGGGAAAAGGGTGGCGCAGAAGGAGAGCACGCAGCGGGTACCGTGCGAGCTTATATAGCCTCGGTGTGCGGGCAAAAGCGTGGAAGCGAGGTTCACCAGTCTTGGCTAGGTCTCTGGCGGCGGCCGGCGGTGGCGTGGCGCGACGGTGGTGGCCCACGCGAGAGATCGAGCGGAGAAAACACGGTTGGCGATGACCCTTGGATCGGGAATCAACGGCGAAAAAGAACATCGTTTAGGTTTAGGGTTCGATGGAGATTTGAAACATCTTTGGCGTTTTGGTAGATGGCGAGGAATTGGGCCGGGCGGAAAGTGAAGCGGAGCGGGCTGAGAGGGTATGAATAGTGAAATCAGCCCGAAGGATATTTGAAGATTTTAAATACTTTTCCGAATTACATAAACTATCAGAAATTCAAATAAATTTCAAATAATTCAAATAAATAGCAAACAAATTCGAAAAAATCAATTGAAGCACAAGGAACCCAAATAAAATCAGAAATAATTAATTTGAAATATTGATTAATCCAATTAAATCCTTGTTGACTTTAAAAATTCAATTTAAGCTATATTAATTCAAATAAAATTTTGCTGGGTTCGGATTTTGAAATTAAATCCCAGGAAAATAAAAATGGGAATGTTACAATATCTCTGCATGATTAGGCTTATTAAGATCCTAGAAGCACATAATCATTTCTTATATGATTTTATAAGTTATATTTTTCCACATGAGCAATATTGTCCATAATATGGTGTTCATCCCACTTAAAATTTGAATGATTGTTCTGTGATTCAAGAATTGAATATTTTTGGATATTTGAATTCATCTCAAAGTCAGATCCACACATATGAATTTATCTCATCATTTTATAGCCCATAGTGAATAACTTTTATTTAAAGCCCATAATAGTGTGTTTGTTCCTTTCTTGATTTCAATAATTGTTCTATAACTCATAAATTGATTATTTTTATATGTTTGAATTCATTCTGGACTTAGAATCACATGAATATTTATTTTATCATTTTAGTCCTTATTATTCACAAGGTTCCATTATAAACCATATTAACACCATAATCAAGGTTTAAATTAATTAATAATTCTACACTTCAAAAACTAAATATTTTTACATATCTAGATTCTTCGGATTTTAAATGAATATACAAATTTATTTCACTGGGATTGAATTAAAATCACAGAAGATATTCAAAGATTAATTTTCAGCTAGTTGAAAATGGCTAAGAAATCAAAATACGCTTTCATGTGAGGCGCCTTTTCACCTGTGGCGAAGACCTCAGCGCCCATCGATGGTTGGGCCCCGTCGTGAGAGGCGAGAGACGAGGGGCGGCCTAGGGCTTGGCGACGGCGATCTTCGCGATCCTCCGTGACAGCGAGCACTGGGAGCATCATCACATCGAGCGCATCCGGGCTGAAGTCGATTCTGGAAGAGTTATGGAGCGGCCTTTCTGAAGCTCTTCGGCGGCAACAATGGCGGACGGTGGTGGAGAAGAACCAGGGCGAGGGAGTTCGGATGGGTTCCGGATTTAGCTTCAAGGTGACACGGGGATTCCGTTTTTGCAGTTGGTTCGGTGGAGCCTGAGAAGCCCGCCACCGCGCTGAATCCGGAGAAGAAGACCTTCGGCGGCGAGTTTTTGCAAAAGAAATTCGGGATTGTTGAGGGTTTCACTCAATTATCTTCTTGAAGGTGCTTTGGCTCAGAAAGATTTGGAAATGGGTTGCTCTAGCTCCCGATTTGAGTTCGGATTGGAGCTTGGAAGGCCTCTGGAAATGGCGGAAATGGGAGAGCTTTTCTGTGCTTTGGCTGAGGAGAAAGAGGAATAGATGGGGGAGGAGTGGGTTATAGCCAGGAAATTGCGGTGTGGGAGTGGGATTCGTGGCAGCAATCGAGAATGCATCGGGTGTCTTGCGCTCTGGCTTTGGAGGCTTCGCCCAGTGGAAGAAACGGCGTTGGAGGAGAGTCTGGAAGCAGGGTTCCTGGGCCCATTGTCAGTGACTGGGATTTCTCCAATGCGGCAACGGAACGGGACAGCAACAATTGGCCCACACGGCAGTGACCGATTAAATTTCGTTTCCGATTTTGATTTTTGATTGAGATCAATTGAAGTCTATTATTTTTGATACTTTGTTTTTCAAAAGGATTTGATCTCAGGATGCTTCTATAAAATTTTCAAGTCGAAATATGGTTCTATTGTTTTATGAAAATTCTGACAATGCCAACTGTCCGGAAATTCCATTTCACTTTTCAATTTGTTTAAAGATTCAAATGGTATTATTTATTTGTAAAACTTTTTATATCTCATGATCAGTTCCTAGAATTTTTACCAGAGATAAATATCACTCTAAGGGCACTATGGTACTTTTCTTGGATTCAGATAATGTTTAGATGATGTCCATTCCTTAATTCTCTTTATTTGATTTTCTATGCAATGCAAAACTCCAAAGGAAATTCAAATAAAACCAATGATGCCGAGAAACTCAGAAATAAATATTTTCAAATTCAAAATATTCATTTTTACTTTATTCAATTTTTCAGGATGTTACATACAAGAATATACAAGTGTGTTTGTTCTTCGTGTATAACTCTCGTGTTATCTATCTACGTGTTCGTGTGTGTTTAATCTTGAGAGTTCCAACATAGCCATCGCCATGGCCGCCGATCCCCGTAGGCCTGCAGGGGACCTATGGATTTTTGTTTCTACCTTGGAGAAATCGGCCTCCAGTTTTTCAGTCGTCGTGTGCACCGGCTCTTCAATTGCCATCGTACCTGACCTGCAGCGTCCATGCACGACGTACCAGATGTCGAATCGCCAGGATGGACCTTTACGAAAGAAATCCGGCGATTGGAATCAGCAGGAAGAGACTGGATGAACAGTGGCATTGGATTGGGAAGAATAAAGGGCAAATTGTGCCTGTGCTGTGCAGATAGAGTCTGGGAGGAAAGACATGGGTGAGTCCAACGGCGGAACAGGACGGGCACTGCATTATTGCTAATTGAAATGAACTCGAGGTGCTTCCCAGTGACCAAGTACAATTATATCTTCAACTGCCAAATTCAGTATAAAGCTTGTTGCACGATTCCAAATCGATACTTGGTTCGGCACTTCACATATCAGGAAGGAATGCACATTGTTCGTGATGAAGAATAATCAACACCAATATAATCACCTCAGATACAGAGCTTATGGTTTACAAGACAACTTAAAAATTTGAAGACAAACATTATAATTTTATTAGGTGTTATACTATAATACAATAGAAATTAGTAGTCAAAGTTGCGTTCCGAGAACCGTGTCAATATCTAAAATAGCACTATCTCTAGTCACAAATAGTTGTCGTTTGGGACATAGGTGCAGTCAAACCTTTAAAACTTAGACTATCAATATCTTATTAAATATTTAAATTGGATATATGAAAATCATATGTGTAGATTTGTCTCGAAAAGTATTTTCACAATATTATAATTTTATTGGATTTTATAAATATATTATAATGGAAGTTATAGTGGTCAAAATTATATTTTGGATACCGTGTTAATGTCCAAAACAATAACTATTTGTGACTAGAGGGAGTATATATTTATGACTGGATCGGAGTGAGTAATTTGTAATATCGCACAACTGCCGCACCGTTTAGTAGCATTGCCATTAGCATCTTAGCACCGGTGCTAATGGACGGAGGAATGAGTGCTAACCCTGGATTGTATGGCACCGAAGCAAACCTTACCAGCTGAAGGTCAAATAAGTGATGCTAATGGTTGGAGTAAAAGAAGCTATCATTGGTCGTGTGGAAAGAGGGGGATGATGTGTCCATCTTATCACCTACTTTATAGATGCTAAGGGCCGGATACACATGATTTTATAGGATATGCTGAATATCGAAATCCAAAGTGGCATCAAAATGCTGCTTGAGATACAACATCATGTATTAACGTCGATCAAATTAGTCACTAAAACATGGGCCTAAAATGGAACACAAACAATGAAGCGACATCAACAATGTGATTTATATAAGCACCTAGCTAAAATGGTAAGCACATGGGACGCACAAGACCACAGCTTGCAAGCAAATACCACAGCCTAAAATGATAAGATGTGCTCAGCGCAACATCACATGGGCAAGCGATCGATCGAGCTGTGAGATCATGTGATGAAAAATTGGTTGAATGGTGAAATTGGCATTGTAAAGTGACTTTGGTTATAGCATGTGTGGTGCTTGTGCATGTGCTATGTTGAGATGATTATTATGCTGGTAATAGCATGATGGATTCTGCTTGATGCAATGCACTCGTGTGAGTGTTTGCATGGATTGACCTTGAGTCAAGTCGTGGACTTGTGCTCGTGCATGGTTTTCGTGTTTATTCATGTGCAGGTGTTGCTCGAGGGTGAACGTGGTCGATGACGGGACCGGAACTAGGTTCATGGAGGAACTGAGGTTCGAGACTAGGTTCAGGGAGGAATCGAGGTCTTGGTGGTCAAGGATGTCATGAGGGACGTTCGGGCTAGAGAACATGCACATGAAGGCTGGTTAGTCACGTATGCGCAGCAGGTGGGCTGTTCATGCGTGCAAGGTTTTGGTTTTGGCCATGTTGGGCCAAGTAGAGATAGATACGAACTCCTTCCTTGTTGGAAGTGGAGTTGTATTCAATCTTGTTATGTTTGCTCTGTATAAATAGGGGGAGGTGTCCCCTGTTTATTTGAAAAGATAAAGCGTTCAGGAATTAGGTTTTGTACTCTTGTGTTGGAGTACTTTATACAATGAAATAAAAATCAATCTTTCAGAAAACTACTTCTTCTTGCGGCTGTGATTGGCTCTTGGCTTCGATATAGTTGATAAATCGCTTGAAGTTTTGTTCATCACAGCAGTCACGAAGTTCATCACGGAGTTCGGTTCTTTGCAAAGGTATCATCTTAAGGTAATATCTTTTGATCCGTAGATCCGATCGGATTGATTCTTATTGGGTTTGATTTGTAATTGAATCTAGTTTCTACAGTTAAAATTTCACATCAATCCAACGGTTAGATCTTCTGTAATTTGTGGTCACCCAGATTGATGTCACCTTTCGCCGATCGTTCGCGTGGTCGCCCAGATTCAGTCATCTTGTGAAGGACATAACTTTAGATCCATAGATTCGATTGACCTAATTTTTTTTGTGTTAGCTGCAGAATTAAGTGTAGTTTCTACAGTTAAAATTTGAGGTTAATCCAACGGTCGGATCTCCATAAATTTCTGTTTTTCTGAACTAGTCGCCCGATTGATAACGTGGTCGCCCAACCTGCTCACCCAAGTGCTTTTCTGGTCGCCCAAGTGCCCAACCTGCTCGTCCAAGTGTCCTACTGGTCGCCCAAGTGTTCTACTGGTCGCCCGAACTGTTCTACTGGTCGCCCAAGTGATCTACTGGTCGCCTAGATTGGTCTATTGGTTTCCTAACTGCATAAACTGATTTCCAAGCAATTCGAGTTTCAATTGGGGTGTTTGAAAAGTTCAAAATTTTGATTTTAGCTTCCGCGCAATCATTCACCCCCCCTCTGATTGACACCATCCGATCCTACAAGTGGTATCAGAGCAAGGTTGAGTTATGGCGTTAGATAAGTATGTTAATCGTCCTCCTATGCATAATGATTCAAATTTTTCTTACTAGAAAAATCGCATGCAATCCTATATTGAAGCTCAAGGTAATGATGTTTGGCGCAAAGTCTCTACTGCATATGATGTTCCTGATATAGTCACTAATGATAATAAAGCAGACGTTGATTTAAATGCTAAAGCTAAAAACTTGATTTTTCAAGGAATCTCTGAAAAAGAATTTGATCGAGTTTCTCATTTACATTCTGCACATTCAGTTTGGAAGACATTATGTGACTATCATGAAGGTTCAACTAAGATTAAGAAAGTGCGCAAAAATATTTACCAAAAGGACTTTTCTAATTTTGTTATGAGACCAGGTGAATCAATTGATGATCTTTACTCTCGATTTGAGAAAATTTTGTGCAATTTGCGTGGTGTTAGAGTTAACAATCCAGTAGAGGAGAATGCTAGTAAGATTTTGAGATCCCTGACTCCTGAATGGCGCATGGTTGTTACTGCAATCAATCAAACTGTTGATCTGGATACGTTGACCATGGATGATCTGTATTCTAGGTTGAAAACTTATGAGATGGATTCTTTATCACCTAGAGTCGATAAAACCTCTACACATGCACTTGTTGCTAACCCCAAAGACGCTCTTTTGGATTACCATCTTCATCTCCTTATGCGCATTAGCTTCTTTTTAGGATGAACAGTTTGAGATGCTCCTTGAAGAAGATCTTGTGCTCATTTCTTCACGCTACCGTCAAAGCACTCAACAATGTGAGGATGAGGAGGCGGAGGTACTACTTGAGGTCTTTCAACTGCTTTGAGTGTGGTCTTCTGGGCATATCAAAGCAAATTGTTCCAAGCTGAAAAGGAAGGAAGAAAGGAACCAAAGATAACGCAGCTCAAGACGTACTACTCCTAGGCGTTCCAATTTTGGAAAAGTCGCTAAGAAAGTCTTAGCTGTCTTGGAGGAGTGTAATCTTAGTGATGTGGACTTTGAGAGTGACAATGAGCCACGGGACAAGAAGGGAGATACTGATGATGACTTCAGGCATGTGCTTTATGGCTAAAAGGGATATTGACAAGATTACGATTTTGATGAGGTAAGACCTTCTTATGATGAACTTGAGTATGCTATGGTTAAATTAGCTTCTGAACTTAAAAAATCTAAGAAGGCTCTTAAAGAAAAAGATCTAGAATTGATAGTTCTAATTCGAAATTGCAAGGCTTAGATCTTTGATTCTGATGATGATGCTGTAAGTTATGTGACTTAATTCACAATGAGCTTGTTTCACTTAGGAAAAACATGCTTCTCTGTTAAAGCAAGATAGAAAAATGAGAAACAAATGAAAAATACTAGTTGTTCAACCATTGATCTGCATGATTCACTTCTTGTTCAAAATGCTCCATCTTTGGAATTGAAGTTGCATGATGCAAATGCTAGAGTTTCTCAAATGACGGATGCCTTGCTCACCATGAAGTTCTTTCTGCTCAAATTGTCGAAAGCAGAAAGGAATAGTGGACGTTCCTCAGTAACAATTGTTTAACTCTGTCTAGAAAGGTTGATTACTTGAAAAAATCGTTAGAACGTTTCACTAAAGGAAAGAAAAAACCTAAACATGATTTTGGATCAATCAAAAGTCAAGACTCATAACAAAGGTTTAGGTTTTGATTCTTATGCTCATCATAAAACACATGTTCCCACTGTTGTCAAAGTTCTTGAAAGTGGAAAGTTTGAAATTGCAAATGAGCCTAAGAAAACTGTCTTTAAATCTGCTGGAATTTTATCTTCTACTGTGATGAATGCAAATGTTGCTTCTACTTCTAAAGTTAAACATTCATTAAGTACACTTGCACTCATTGTGGTAGAGATGGACATCTAGTAGATTTTTGCTTTAGGCTAGCCAAACAACAGAAGCAAGAAAAAGCTAAGGCTAGGTCTAATTTCAGACAGGCACGCTTTACTCCTCATTATGTGCCTAAGGTGATGCGAACACCTTTTGTTGCAAGAAACACGAGAAAGAGCAAAACTGATTTTGTATACAAGTATACTCGTGTTGTGCCTACTTGTCGTGTGTCTTAGTGCTGGATTCCTAAATGTCTTTTATCTAACCCCAGTACTGAGACATCGACATTTTCTTTTGTGTAGACTGTGGAAGAGAGGAAGGAGAACATATGGTTCATAGATTCTAGATGTTTAAGACATTTGACTGGTGATTCAAAATGGTTCTCCTCCCTCACACAAAGTTCTGGTGATGAGGTCATCACTTTTGGCGACAATTCAAAGGGAAGAATTGTTGGAAGAGGAATTGTGTGAGTCAATGAAAACTTCATTCTCAAGGATGTAGCTTTGGTAAGCAAGCTCAAATATAATTTGCTCTTAGTTTCTCAGTTGCTTGATGAAGATCTTGAGGTAAGATTTCAAAAAAACTTTTGTCGTATATTAGATGTTTCTGAAAATCTAGTATACAACATCACTCGCATTGGTCGTTTGTTTAAAGGTGATTTTTCATGTCTAACATCTGAAATGACATGTCTTGTATCTCATGTTTCAAAAGATCTAACATTTTGGCATCGTAGACTTGGTCATATTGGTTTTGATCACCTTTCACGCATTAGTAACTCAAATTTGCTCAGAGGTTTGCCTGAATTAAAGTATGATAAAACAAGTAATTTGACTTGCTTTCTCCTGTCAACATAGAAAAATGATCGCACCTAAACATTTTCCTATCAACTCTTTGTTATGACTAATGCTCGAGTCGACTTCTACACATGGATATTGTGGGACCAAAGAAGAGTAAAATCTGCAGGAGGTAAGTGGTATGTTCTTATGATTGTAGATGATTACTCTAGGTACTCTTGGGTATATTTCATGACTACAAAAAATGAAGCTTTTGAATTGTTTCAAGAGTTTGCATTAAGGTTGCTCAAGGAATTGCCTGAAGCACTTAAAATAATTAGGAGTGATAATGGAGGAGAATTCAAGAACAATCTTTTTGCTTCTTTACATTACGAACATGGAATTGAGCATCAATTTTCTTCTGCTCGAGTTCCTCAACAAAATGGTGTTGTTGAGAGGAAAAATCGCACACTAGTTGAGATGGCTAGGACAATACTTGATGAATATTCTACTCCTAGGAAGTTTTGGGCTGAAGCTATTTCCACTGCTTGCTACATTTCAAACAGAGTATTTTTGAGAGCAAAGCTTCATAGAACTTCTTATGAACTTCGGTTTGGACATACTCCTAACATCTCCTATATGTGTGTTTTTGGTTGCAAATGTTTCATTCTCAAACATAGAAATCTTGATAAGTTTGAATCTAGATGCTCGATGGATTGTTTCTTGGTTATGCTCTTCATACTGTGGTTACCGTGTCTTGAATTTAGAAACTAACAAAATTGTTGAGACTTGTGAAGTCACTTTTGATGAGGCTAGTCCTAGTACTAGACTCGAATTTTCAGGGACACAAGTTACTTGTAATTCTGAAAGTATCTTTTTGGAAGAAAGTGATGATGAAGATGAAGATGAAAGTGGTAATCAAGTTGGTAACTCGGCTCACCAATTCAACCACAGAAAGAAAATCAGAAGCGTCTTGGAAATTCTTCCAAAGAAACACACATGATACTGGACCTCAGGCATCTTCAGAAATTTCAGCACCATTGCATATTCACCGAAGACATCCTCCTGAATAGATGATTGGTGAGTTAAATGTACGTGTGCTTCGAAACAGGGAATTTGAGATGAGTATGATGGGTGAGCTCACATACTTTCTGGGTTTACAAGTTAAGCAAATAAGGCAATGTATCTTTATTCACCAAACGAAGTACACAAAAGATCTCCTTCGACGTTTTGAGATGGAAACATGCAAACCAATTTCCACACCTATTGGCACAACAACTACTTTGGATCCGGATGAAGAAGGAGAACCGGTCAATCAAAAGGAGTATCAAAGCATGATTGGATCACTTCTTTATCTCACTGCTTCAAGGCCGGATATACACTTTGCAGTGTGTTTGTGTGCTCGTTTTCAAGCTTCCCCACGTGTTTCTCATCAACAAGTGGTAAAACGAATTCTTCGCTATTTACAATCCACTTTAGAGTTTGGCTTATGGTGCTCCTCATCATCATGTTTATCACTTAGAGCCTACTCTGATGCTGATTTTGCGGATTGTAGAATTAACAGGAAAAGTACCTCTGGAACATGTCATTTTATTGGTACATCTTTAGTAGCTTGGTCATCTAGAAAACAAGTTTCGCTGCTCTCTCAACCTTGAATCTGAATATGTTGTCATGTTGCATGTTGTGCTCAAGTGCTTTGGATGATATCAACTTTAAAGGATTTTGGATTAAACTTAGATAGTGTTCCTTTTACGTGATAACACTAGTGCTATTAATATTGCTAAAAATCGATTGCAACATTCTCGAACCAAGCATATTGACATTCGCTATCATTTTCTTCGAGATCATGTGGAAAAGGGAGATGTTGTGTTGCATTTTGTTGATTCTGAATTGCAAATTGCTGATATTTTCACAAAACCATTTGATGCTTCTCGATTTGCCTTTTTGAGAGGAGAGTCGTTGCCAGCATTCCATGAGCTTGTTTTGAGGGGAGTTTTATGCCAAGTCTGTTACTTAATGAGCTTACTTTATCATATTTCTTTATATATTATGTATTTCAGCTTATATATGATAATCTAAATTGTGCTACTTGAACTAAAAGTGACATTGTGGAATTCCTTAGTTTAATTGTCTATAGCGCATGCTCTGTGATATCTTCTTCGTTATAGGCCCGATATTGAATCTTCTTGACAAAGTTGGGCTATGAAGCATGTGTGTTTTTCAACTTTACTCTTTCATAGACCATTTAATCTCTTTGCATGTTTACAATAAAAAAAAGGGCTCAAATATGCAAGAAGCTTGTCAAAATTATCAAAATAAGCAAAAGCCTCAAGATGTATGCTTCAAGCATGCCATTCCCTGAAAGATAAGATGTATGCTACAAGCATGCTATTCCTTAAAAGATAAGATGTATGCTTCAAGCATGCCATTCATTGAAAATAAAAGAAGTATGCTTCAAGCATGCCACATGCAGTTTACTATTATCAAGATTAATTAGGTCTACTAGATTGGAGTTGAAACTACTTGCTTGCCCTGAGTTGTTAGTTGCTTCATTGTTTGGCCTAGTTTTTTTCTGCCAAGATTTTGCTTAGTACTTGGCTATAGTTGATTAAATTGAGGTTGAGATGCATGTCACTCCCTAACTTGTTAAATAATATTACGTTCATATATTATGCTTATTATGTGATCTATAAGGTTATATGATCAATGAAGCTCATTGGTTCTTGTCTTGGCACTCATTTGTTTTTCCTTGCTGAAATCATTGTCAAAGGGGGAGAAGAAAGCTTACATTCAGGGGGAGAAGTGAAATGTTTTACTGTCAAAAGGGGGAAATTTTGGAGTTCACACACAATTTGATTTCCTTTTAGGGGGAGAGTTTTCACTTTGCTTTTTGATCACTTTGCTTTCTGTTTTAAAATGAAATTTATTAAAATCTTTTCTTGTGAGGTTAATGCCAATGTTCAGGTCCAAATGGTGTTGCCAATGTTTTCATCAAGGGGGTGATTGTGAGATCATGTGATGAAAAATTGGTTGAATGGTGAAATTGGTATTGTAAAGTGACTTTGGTTATAGCATGTGTGGTGCTTGTGCATATGCTATGTTGAGATGATTATTATGCTGGTAATAGCATGATGGATTCTGCTTGATGCAATGCACTCGTGTGAGTGGTTGCATGGATTGACCTTGAGTCAAGTCGTGGACTTGTGCTCGCGACGCGTTTTGTGTTTATTCATGTGCGTGTTGCTCGAGGGCTTAACGTGGTCGATGATGGGACCGAACTAGGTTCATGGAGGAACCGAGGTTCGAGACTAGGTTCAGGGAGGAATCGAGGTCTTGGTGGTCAAGGATGTCATGAGGGACGTTCGGACTAGAGAACATGCATATGAAGGCTGGTTAATCACGTATGCGCAGCAGGTGGGCTGTTCATGCGTGCAAGGTTTTGGTTTTGGCCATGTTGGGCCAAATAGAGATAGATACAAACTCCTTCCTTGTTGGAAGTGGAGTTGTATTCAATCTTGTTATGTTTGCTCTGTATAAATAGGGGGAGGTGTCCCCTGTTTATTTGAAGGGATAGAACGTTCAGGTATTAGGTTTTGTACTCTTGTGTTGGAGTACTTTGGACAATGAAATAAAATCAATCTTCCAGAAAACTACTTCTTCTTGCGGCTGTGATTGGCTCTTGGCTTCGACATAGCTGATAAATTGCTTGAAGTTTTGTTCATCACAGCAATCACGAAGTTCATCACGGAGTTCGGTTATTTGCAAAGGTATCATCTTGCGAAGGTAATATCTTTTGATCCGTAGATTCGATCGGATTGATTCTTATTGGGTTTGATTTGTAATTGAATCTAGTTTCTACAGTTAAAATTTCACATCAATCCAATGGTTAGATCTTCTGTAATTTGTGGTTGCCCAGATTGATGTCCTGCTCGCCCGACTGTTCGCGTGGTCGCCCGGATTCAGTCATCTTGCAAAGGATATAACTTTAGATCCGTAGATCCGATTGACCTGATTCTTTTTGTGTTAGCTGTGGAATTAAGTCTAGTTTCGACAGTTAAAATTTAAGGTTAATCCAACGGTTGGATCTCGAGGAATTTCAGTTTTTCTAAACTAGTCACCCGATTGATAACGTGGTCGCCCAACCTGCTCGTCCAAGTGTTTTTCTTGTCGCCCAAGTGCCCAACCAGCTCACCCAAGTGTCCTTCTGGTCGCCCAAGTGTTCTACTGGTCACCCAGACTGTTCTAGTGGCCGCCCAAGTGCCCAAACTGGTCGCCCAAGTGATCTACTGGTCGCCCAGATTGATCTATTGGTTTCCCAACTGCATAAACTGATTTCCAAGCAATTCGAGTTTCAATTGGGGTGTTTGAAAAGTTCGAAAATTTAATTTTAGCTTTCGCGCAATCATTCACCCCCCTCTGATTGACGTCATCCGATCCTACACGAGCAGCGCCACCGCCCGCGTGAACCGCCGCCCTTCCCCGCCCACGTCCACTTGCGCCCCTTGCGCCACCTCCGAGGTGGGCCGTGGGCGTGATGGTGAGAGTCGAATTCTGTTCTTCGTCCAGAGAGACTGTCAGCCTTAGGCTATATATGCAACAGCTCGCGCATGGTTCTTCCCGTGTTAGCTACTTATTAGCTCAGAGGGGAATCATTGCAAGGTTCTTTTCCTAAGATATAAGTATTTGCTTGCCTCCAAAACGTACGTATCCTAGCTTTCACAACCATCTATCTAGCCTAGCTTACCACTACTGTTAAGCAGAGGCAAACGCGTACCCAGCTAGCTGTCCACATTCCTGCAGATACGATGGCAGATCTCCCTCCTAGTAATCCTACCGCTGCACGGGCGATATCTATCGAAGATGTGTTGAGGTGGAGGCTAATTACTCCTACGTTAGAAACAATATCCACAGGTTCCCTGCATCTTCCCAAAGATGGTAGCGATAGGTCCTTCGTCCTTGTTACTACAAGCAACGTGGCTATCGGGAGCTCCAGGAGATGAAGGAGACTATTACCGTCCCGCCGACCGTTCCGGCAGTGTACGTGTGCCTGTCCGGCGGGCAGAGCGAGGAGGAGGCGACGCTGAGCCTGAACGCGATGAACAGGGTGGAGGGGAAGAGCCGTGGGCGCTGACCTTCTCGTTCGGGCGCGCGTTGCAGAAGAACCACTCTGGCGTGGGCAGGCAGGAGGAAACTCGAGCTCTTCTAGCCTTGTCTCGTTTTTTCACATTTAGCCCTTTGCAAAAGAATTTACGGATGTAGCCCCTTTCTCATCGCAAAAGACGCTCGAAACGCAGAAGTCAGCACAATCGTGCCCGGTGAGTGCGGGACCCGACGAGCCGTGGTAGTGGTCGAGCGAGCGCTGTACCGGCCATTGCCGCGTCCAGGGAGTGTGGGGGCCGCAGCCGAGGAGCACAGGAGGCTCCTTGCCGCGGTCTTCGGTGACCTTTCGTGGTAGGAGAGCATAGAAAGTAACACGTATCACCTTCCAGCGCTTCCATAGTTAAAGATATGGCTAAATCTGCAAATTCGTTCGTGAGGGGACTAAATTTGCAATAAACAAGATAGAAAGAGCTAGAAAATAGATGATTTTGGTTGGGAAGAGAACGTCGGCAGGGCACAGGTGGTGATCAACCCTCACAACATGGCTACTCATGGCAAACATGGCTATCGCTAGCCACGATAGCCCATTAACCTTCAAGTCAGTGCATTGTCTCCTATTCCGAAGTCGTGCCGAGCTGCCTCGCCGATCCTAATTGGCGTGCTGCCATGGAGGAGGAATTTTGCTGCACTTCAGGACAATCACACTTGGGACCTTGTCCCTCGACCGTTTGATGCTAATATTGTTACTGGCAAGTGGATTTTTTGTCACAAGTTCAAGTCTGATGGCACACTTGATAGAAACAATGCATCCTCCAGTATCTTCAGGGCTCCATTGACCATGGTCCCCTGCTTCACCGTACTCCCCTGGTAGACCTCATCATTTAGTCTGGTACCAACTGGGCTGGCTGTCCAGACACGCACAAGTCCACAACGGGCTATGTTGTATTCCTCAGTGATAGTCTCATTTCATGGTCCTCGAAGCGACAACACACAGTTTCTCGCTCTAGTGCCGAGGCCGAGTACAGGGCGGTAGCCAATGCCATCGCCGAGGCATGCTGGCTATGCCAACTTCTTCAGGAGCTTTACAGTCCGCTTCAGTGAGCCACTCTTGTCTACTACGATAACGTTAGCGCCATCTACCTCTCAATGAACCATGTGCAGCATCAACGTACGAAGCACGTCGAGATCGACTTACACTTTATTCGTGAACATGTTGCACTTGGTGACATGCGCGTTCTTCATGTGCCAACGACGTCGCAATACACAGACATCTTCACCAAGGGACCACCCACCTCCGTCTTCATCGAGTTTTGGTCCTGTCTAAACGTTCTTGCCACCGACGTTCCAACTGTGGGAGCGTGTTAAGCAGCCATATATGTATACACATATATCTCGTATTTCCTGCCGTGCTTATCTCCTTCCCTTCTCTAGTTATCTGTTTCCATAAACTAGAATACTAGATACGGAAGGTTTGCATGGCATTGGCCTTTACATTTGTAACCTGCGCAATCAATCAAATATACGGGAGATTACCTCCTTTATCACAGGTTTCCATGTCAGATGGCGTCTTGAAATAGACGAAGTCAATATCGACAAAGATTTTGAGCCTCCACATCTCCTTGGCCTCATCCATTGTTATCAAAAGCTTTGTCGAGAAAGAATCAAGGCTCCTCCACCAGTTGTTAAAAAAAAGAGTGTACTCGTGGAGATTGGAAAAGGTGGGAGGACCTATCCGCGATTAAAAAAATTAGCTAGCTAAGACCTATCCACGATTGAAAGAATATACGAAACTAGGGGCTCTTTCTGGAAAAATTCTAAAAAATGGCGAAGGACCTATCTACGAATGTAAAAAAACAGTAGAGGACCCGTATGCGAATATACGAAACTACAGGGCCCTTTTTGAAAAAACCTGTGAAAAAAAACGGTCGAAGAGCCTATCTGTAATTTTGGTTTACTAGGGGGTCTTTTTTTGCAAAATAACAGGTGAAAGGATCTGTTCGCAATTTTAGAATTCCCGGAGGGCTTTTTCGCAAATAAAACGTGAGGTGGTATGGCTAGCTGCGTGAGGATTCTTCGCGGCGTGAGAGAGATAATAATGTAATTAGCGATGAACCACCTGGCCACTACTTACCCAAAACACAATTTGCTACCTTCTCCCCTCTAAAAATAAAGAAATAATTAAAAAAATTGCAACCTATTGCGCGGGCCAGAAAATACTTCCTTGCCAAGAACACTAACAACTTTGGGGGTCGCAAATATGGCCCATGATCACATATTCGCATAGCCCAAGAACAAATAAGCTCAGTTCACTTCCTCTAGGCTGTGCTACATTGCAATAGTCAACAGTGGCACTAGCTGGATCAGAAGTTCAGAGGAAAGATCTGGCAGCCGCAATGGCCATGGTGGTCGTGCTCACCGGTGACGGACAGAGGCAGGTTGGTGGGTCTGAGGGGAAGAATGCAAGCATCTCCCTTACCTACCTAGTGAGCCTTGGGAATAAGGCCCAAGCACGACTCGTTTGCGACGTGCACTACGACAGTTTTGAGCTTACATGACAAACAGCTTACGTCGTTTCAACATAACGTCTTCAATCAGTTACTATATGCGTGAAGAAAATACAAAGATTGTCATAACACGAAGCAGGGACAGAACTGGTCGGATCATTGTGACGATCAAAAGTTTTTTTTTTTTGTCACCGAAGAAGATAGTAATGAATCCTCGTAGATAGTCATGTATCGAGGGTCGGCACAGTAGAACAAGAATATATGAATAAATACTTATTTTGTGACAAAAAGGTTTTGTCATGCAATATTTTCAGTTTCTGTGACGATATTGGATTTGTCATAGTGGTAACTGTACACCTTTCCAGTTCTTCCATGACGAAGAAGTTTTCGTCACAAAATTTCTGTACATAGAGGTAGGAACCATTTAGAATTCCATCAAGCTATGACCTTCCCCATTCTAACGGTTAGAGGGTGGCATATATATCGAGCCATCTGTAAGTGTATTCTGACCTAGTTTTTATGATTCAGACTTTAAACAATCTAGATTAGGTACTAAATTGCAAGAATTAACCTTTTTTTATTATTGTTGATGAGATGAGTATCCAATGGAAGCACAGCAGTTTGGAGAACACGAAGGAAATCTTTTTCAATAACCTGTACAGTACAGCCAGGAGACATGCAGAAGCTAGCATCCGGTTAACAATATGGATTTCGAAAACATTGCTAGAAAATCAAAATTAAAAAATAAGCAATATTAAGTCAAAAATCATAAAAAATCGAACCGTTTCGAAATCAAAATTTTTAAATAAAAAATAAAAAAAAATCAAAAATCGTCCGACCAATCGAATTTTTTTGGTGGCCGATGTTTGAGCGATTTTCACCGATTTTCAACCGGTTTACATAGAATAATTTTTTAAAATTTTTTAATTGGACCGGTTTACCGACCAGTTTCTAAAATCGAACCGCGTCGATACGGGTGATTTTCATGCAAATCGAACTATTTTCGTCAGTTTTGTGAACCCTAGCTACCATCCCTTTCTCAAAAAAACAAAAAACAAAAAGAAGAAGAGAAAAAAAACATAGCTCACCCTAGGCCTAGACATGATGCACATCCCCATATCCAATCTACTATAAATGCGCGTTAGTTCTGTACTTAGGGCCTGTTTGTTTAGACTTAGATTTTTTGGCTTACAGTTTAAAACCAGCTTTTAGACTTAAACAACTTAAAAGTAATCGACTTTATAAGTGTTAGAGGTGAATAATTTTACCCTAATTTTAGTGGCATTAGTCTAAAACTAACCCTCAATAAGAAAAAAATATCTCTTCGATGACTTTTTGTGATAGCGCAAATCTTCTTGGCTAGGGCTGTCAGCCGGAAATGATTCCATCTTCGTGATTCGAGGTTTCTTTTTAGTTACTCGGGAAAAAAAATATATATTTATCGTCGTGCAGCTGAAGCTCTTATTAAGGGTTTTGGGTTTCAACCGATCCCTTGTTTATTTTATGTCGTGTTCTAGTGAGCTTTTGCGTGTGCTCCCTTGTTAGAAATTTTCTCTGCTGCAGATTGATTCGGATGGAATGTTAACTGTGGGGAAATTAATTGATGTGTGTATTATCAAGAATTTCGTTGTTGTTGCAAATCAAGAGGACTTTAGTTGGAGTCTTAAGAGGCTTTTATTAATTACCTTCTTGCCCTTGGAAAGGTTGGCTCTTTTTTTTATCTGGCTGAGCCTGCGTTTTCCTCCCCTGGCTGTCGTTTTGCCCCTGCCTCATCTCATCTCTCTCTTCAATGAGTGGTTGAAAGCTATTGGTGGTAGTCTCATTTTCCCCCCAGCAAATGTCCCCAACCCCCTGGCGTTTTCTCCTGGCCTTCTCCCTGGCGATCTCTCCTTCCTGGCGATCCTCCTCACGCATCCTGCGAGTCGGCCCGGCAAGAAGCAGCAACCATCAAGGCAGAGCAAGCGGCGACCAACAAAGAAGATGGCGACTGCATGACTTCACCATGGTTGCGCCTCCCACAGGAGCTCCAGTAGCCGCCCGCTCCGGCCAGGCTCGGCCACCACCCCCAGCTCCGCGAGCTCCTCATTCCACGAGCAGATGTAGCTCTCCCCACCTCCCTCCTTTCTCCTTGGGTTTTCCTTTGAGGTAAAACCCTAGAAATTTGGGGTGAGATTTCTTGCATACATGGTGTTTGATGAAATGCTTGACTAGGGTTCCTGTTGTTGCAATGCATTTAGTTGGGGAATTGAGAGACTAGAGAAATTTGGGGGTTTTCGGTTCGGACAGATTTTTGTCCTTGTTTAGAGCTGCAATTTGAAAATTTTGCATGCATTTCCTGAGGGTTTGGCTATAACGAAAGTTGTAAATAATCGAATTACCTTTCAATGAAGACTGGAATCGCTAAATTTCGTTAAACCGTTTAAAAGTTATAGCTATTTTACCGCGTGCTGTCCAGAACGCGATATTTTTGCGGCTGTCTGCTGTTCGTCGCAAATCTGAGAATAATCGGTGTTTTTCCCGGTCGGACGGCTATAGAAAAAGTTGTAGATAATCGAAATATCTTTCAATAGCGACTGAAATCACTAAGTTTCGTTCATCTGACTAAAAGTTATGGCTATTTTACCGAGTGCTGTCCCGGGTTGGCAGATTGCTGTTTTTGGGATTTAGGAATGGGTTGCGGTTTAACTTAGTTGAGTCTTGTGTTGAATTATGGGCGTGTTTTTGAGTGAGTTATATCCATGTGCAGGTGGTGTGACCCCCGGGTGTGGCAACTTCGCCTCGCCACACCGTCTCGATGAGTTGAAGGCAAGTGCGTTGTAGTGAATGTGGCATAGATGGTTATTATGTTTTTGCAATGTTACCGTTATTCATGTACTACTTTATTATTGTCATGCTTGATTTTGCAGGCGATATGATGAATGAGGATGGTTAAATGGTTATGCTATTATTGAAAACAAGTTTAGATGCAAGTGTAACCCGTGATACCTCTTATAGGCTATTTAGTTGATTGCTTGTGTTATTTATATGCTTATGCTATGACCGCATTTGTGTTTATAAGCACGCCTAGTGGGGTAATTGTCTTTTGATGAAAAGGTTAAGTAACCGGTGCCGCGCCTCGTTGGTTGAAAGGATTAGTGTTGAAAGTTGAAGGTTATAACATTTTGCAGTATGAAGAGCCATCTTTGAGATATCAAACTATTATCACTAGTATGAATGGATAATGTGACTAATGAAGTAAGGAAGTTGGATTAATAAGAAGGGATGATTTGGCGATCATGAAACTGGATTATGACTTTAAGGGGGGTATTAATGATAATTGTGATCATGTAGATATGAGTGTCGAGAATAAGAATATGAGAGTTGAGAAGATGAATAAGAATGTTGGGAATGCGGATATGAGTATTGATAATATGGATACAAATGTGAGAAATGAATGTATTTTTCTTGCAAATTTGTTTATGTCTATTGCATTTGCGCATTCATGATGGAAGAGGCGACCCATGCTGATGCGGGCCTCTGTGTTCACACGTAGTGAACACGAAAGTCCTACCTCGTAGTCCCATATACGTGGTTGTATGGGAGCGAGTCAGTAAGAAGTAGGCACCTCCATCTACGGGATGGAGGGGCGTGAGGGTGCACACCGACGGGTGGACACTCGGCAGTACCGGTACGTGCATGGAGATGAGCATTCATATGCATTGCATTTTTGATAATGAGTGTTGTGGTAAATGGTGTGTCATATGGATGGTGGTTATGAAAATTGAAGGTTGAGTCGTGGACTTAACCCAAAAAGGGGAGATTGAATTGAATTTGATGAATTAGCGCATTTTCTTTGCCTTGCTAATTATGTTGTATGAATAACGTGGAGTGAAGTCAAGTATGAACTCAAAGTCAATTGATGAAAATGGGTTGAAATTATATAGTATTGCATATCTGCATGGGATATTATGTGAATGAAATGCATGGTTGTGTTGCATTATATATCATTGCGTGTCTGCATGGTATATTATGTGAATGAAATGCATGGTTGTGTGGCATTATATATCATTGCGTGTCTGCATGGGATATTATGTGAATGAAATGCATGGTTGTGTTGTATTATATAGCATTACAAATATGCATGAAATATTATGTGGATGAAAGCATACAAACATTACATTGCATTGTGTATTGCGATTGATAAATGTTGAATGATGAGAATGGAAGGAACAGGTTGAGAGATGAGTCGTGGGCTCATCCGAAATTGATTTCCGACGCATGGGTAAGGTTTTCTTTTTACATTGTCGAGTTGGTTGAGGTAGGTGGAGCTGCTACTTCTCCTGTTACTAGATGATTCAGTTAAGTAATGGGTATGTAAATGATGAATTAATCGTGCTCATATGTTTTGGATCCTTTATGAATTCCATCGTTTCTTTTATTTATGGATGTCAACTTAAGGAACTGCTACTTGATATCATATTTGCTGCTATTCGTTTGTCTGCTGAGTGGATGTCCTCTGTTCTAGAGAGGTCATGCCGAAATTTTGTAAAGTTCGGTGGCTTAGTTTCTAAGCCGGTCTTAATATTTTAGAGGGTTGGTAGCATCCGTGGCGTGTATGGGCTCCGGGGTGTTACAGTTGGTATCAGAGCGGGCTTCAGGTCCGTGGTGCTTGAATGTAGTGAATAATTCTAGAATGAATTAAAAATTTTGATGTATGAAAGTAGAAACATGGTTTAGGTTGAACCTTTTAAATGTGGCCCTAGGGCAATAACCGTAAAACTTGATGTAGAATGATGAATTAATTTAAAATTCTGACACACTCTGATGCACAATAGGAAAGGGATGTGATATCGTTGCATTGTGTTACAATGCTTGTTTTGTTATTGATGCTATGTTGATACTTGTTATTATGTTATATGTTAGTCTTGTTAAGGCCTTGGTAGTATTTATGACTATTCTTGAAGTGGTTGAGCGCTTATGGGTCTCGTGGAACTCCGTGTTCAAGAGATTTTGGCCCTGTTAGTAGTCGTGTTGGTCGGTATGGCGATGAAAGCCAAGATCTGGGATTCATAATCCCGAGTGAGGATATTCCTAAATTCCTTTGTCAGAAATCGGAGAGTAATTGATTTCTTATTTTCGTGGTTGAGAAACTCGTTTTGGTGACTCTCTTTTGTCGTGGGAGTTTTGTGATTTATCTGTGTTTCGGAGTTTGTGGTCATAACAAGGGTTGAATCTTGTCGTGCGGTAAAGTGAAGCGTATCGTTTTGCACCTCTTTTGATTGCTTTGTAGAGAAAGTTATGGATTCCCTTCTTGTGTTGGTTGTCCTTCCAGTTTAAAAAGTGTTGTTGTACTTCTATTGTAGAGGGGAGCGTTGGAGTAAGCTTCCGGGCTTTGACTCAATTGATCTTTTTGGGTTTAAGTCAAAGAAAAGGGGTTTTGGTGTTGCGCCTTGTTGGTTGATGGCGGGTAAAAACATGGATTTCTTCGTGTTATCGTTCTCCGGGTTGAAGTTTTGGATTTGGAGCTTTAAAGGAAAAGTGTTATTCGATCGATTCGCTTTTCCTTTCCATGAATTGATTTGTGTAACTTCTTTCCTTCATGGAATTTTGGAGTTTGATAATTGGTTTGGAGTTTTGTTGTGTCATTTACTAAATCTTTTGAGAGTCGAGTTTCTCCGGAAGTTTTCGTTGGCTTTTTCTGGAAAGGAAACTTCGAACAGCTAGAGTAAGTTGTGGGTCAGGGTGATCCACGGTTATAAATGGAGATCTAGAAATGGTGTTGCAGTGTGTCAAAGAAGTAATAACAAGTTTGGTTGAGGAACTTGTTAATTAAGTTGATGGGGTTCAATTGACTAAAACATTGGAATCGTAGATAGTTGATCTTTGTATTCGCTATATGATCGATTTGATAGGAATTTTGGATGGTAAGTTAATTGGGACGAAATTTCAACCTGTTTTCTTTGATGAATTAATGGGGTAGAATTTATTTAAGGTTGGTGACAACATTTCCGAACGGGGATGTAATTAATCGAAAGGACAAATTCTGGAGAAAGTGATTCGAGGAAGAGTAGTTATGAAATTCTTACTAAGTCTTGTTGGTGTTTCCCTAAGGCACTTAGTGTGAGCATTGGAACCTCTATTGTTAAAGGTGTATGAATTTTAGAGATAATGGGATGTAGGATGAACTCAGGTTTAATTGCATATGGAAATGGGGTTGTCGGTGTAATTATTTGGAGGTTTGCCTTCTGTTTAAGGCATTTTTGTTTGGTGTGCAACTGAAATTGCCATAAGAGTTGTGTTTCGCCAAGCGGTGGGCGTTAGTAGATGAAAGATTGTGAGGAAGAAAGAATGCATACTTATAGAATAGTGTGATGATAGTCTTTGGATTTGTCATTTAAAGGAAATAAATAGATGTAATGGAGAATGTTGGATTTCAGGATCATGTTGCTATTCCCGAAATGTTGATTTTGGGAATTGTGTGTTGTGTTGCTTTTAATCGAGTGATTCGTTGTTGTGAAGTTTTCCACCTTAGGGCTCAAGGTGAGAGGATTGGCTTATGTTGTTCAAAGAACGGATTTTCTTCGATTTCGTGGTTCCGCTTGTGAAGTTTCTCTTCTCGCTTGAGTACTCGCGATTTTTCTCTTGTTTGCCGGTTCTCGCCTTCTTTGGGTGAAGGCAAAGAAGTCGAGCTTAGGGTCGTGTTAGACCTAGTTGTGAGGACTGAGGTTCTATGTCTTTGTAAGAGTGAGGGATATGTGATTTCGTTGTTTAGCTTGTTTGGGAGGATGAATTTGATCGCATTGATTCGAAAATGATAAAAGTGGTTTTTGAGATGTTCGAGATTTGAATTTGCCTTTGCGATTTGGCTTAGGAAAGGAAACAGAGCGATCATGAGTTTTGTTGAATTTTCTGCAAGGTGATGTACGTGGTTTATTGGGTTAAAGAGAATTGTATCTCTTTTGCATTCTAGCTGGAGTTAAAGATTGTGATTGTTCGTGGTGTCGTGTTGAGTATAGTAAGGATTTATACCCTTGGGTTTGATTATGCGAATAAATGAATGTGAAGAAGATATCCTCTTAAGAAAAAGAACCAAGTGTAGTTTGGTATGATTTGGGAATTGTGGCTGTTTGCTCGGGTCTAATAGCGTCTGTTTGTGGGAGATGTGAATTTCCAAGTGGAAAGGAGGTGGCTCGAGTTTTGGAGTCCCATGTGTGGGAAGTTCGCAACCTTGTTCTTTTTGGATGTTTTCGCTTTATCAGTCGGTTCCCGTTGTTCTTGTTGGAGTTCTTGTGATGGTCAGAATTCGAGGTCGAATTCTGTTAAAGGGGGGGAGAGTGTGATAGCGCAAATCTTCTTGGCTAGGGCTGTCAGCCGGAAATGATTCCATCTTCGTGATTCGAGGTTTCTTTTTAGTTACTCGGGAAAAAAAATATATATTTATCGTCGTGCAGCTGAAGCTCTTATTAAGGGTTTTGGGTTTCAACTGATCCCTTGTTTATTTTGCGTCAGGTTCTAGTGAGCTTTTGCGGTGTGCTCCCTTGTTAGAAATTTTCTCTGCTGCAGATTGATTCGGATGGAATGTTAACTGTGGGGAAATTAATTGATGTGTGTATTATCAAGAATTTCGTTGTTGTTGCAAATCAAGAGGACTTTAGTTGGAGTCTTAAGAGGCTTTTATTAATTACCTTCTTGCCCTTGGAAAGGTTGGCTCTTTTTTATCCGGCCGAGCCTGCGTTTTCCTCCCCGGGTCAGTCGCTTTGCCCTCGCCTCATCTCATCTCTCTCTTCAATGAGTGGTTGAAAGCTATTGGTGGTAGTCTCATTTTTCCCCAAAGAATGTCCCCAACCTCGGGCGCTTTCTCCGGCCTTCTCCTGGCGATCTCCCTTCCTGGCGATCCTCCTCACAAGATCCTCAAGAAGGCGGGCAAGCGGCAGCAAGCAGCACACCATCGAAGCAAGCAGCGACTAACAAGAAGATAGCGGCCATGACCGACTTCACCATGGTTGCGCCTCCCTGGAGCTCGGCCACCGCCCGGCCCGGCCACTCCGGCCACCCACCCCCCTCTCGGCGAGCTCCTCATTCCCTGAGCAGATGCAGCTCTCCCCCACCTCCCTCCTTTCTCCTTGGGTTTTCCTTTGAGGTAAAAACCCTAGAAATTTGGGGGTGAGATTTCTTGCATACATGGTGTTTGATGAAATGCTTGACTAGGGTTCCTGTTGTTGCAATGCATTTAGTTGGGGAATTGAGAGACTAGAGAAATTTGGGGGTTTTCGGTTCGGACAGATTTTTGTCCTTGTTTAGAGCTGCAATTTGAAAATTTTGCATGCATTTCCTGAGGGTTTGGCTATAACGAAAGTTGTAAATAATCGAATTACCTTTCAATGAAGACTGGAATCGCTAAATTTCGTTAAACCGTTTAAAAGTTATAGCTATTTTACCGCGTGCTGTCCAGAACGCGATATTTTGCGGCTGTCTGCTGTTCGTCGCAAATCTGAGAATAATCGGTGTTTTTCCGGTCGGACGGCTATAGAAAAAGTTGTAGATAATCGAAATATCTTTCAATAGCGACTGAAATCACTAAGTTTCGTTCATCTGACTAAAAGTTATGGCTATTTTACCGAGTGCTGTCCCGGTTGGCAGATTGCTGTTTTGGGATTTAGGAATGGGTTGCGGTTTAATTTAGTTGAGTCTTGTGTTGAATTATGGGCGTGTTTTTGAGTGAGTTATATCCATGTGCAGGTGGTGTGACCCCGGTGTGGCAACTTCGCCGCCACACCGCCTCGATGAGTTGAAGGCAAGTGCGTTGTAGTGAATGTGGCATAGATGGTTATTATGTTTTTGCAATGTTACCGTTATTCATGTACTACTTTATTATTGTCATGCTTGATTTTGCAGGCGATATGATGAATGAGGATGGTTAAATGGTTATGCTATTATTGAAAACAAGTTTAGATGCAAGTGTAACCCGTGATACCTCTTATAGGCTATTTAGTTGATTGCTTGTGTTATTTATATGCTTATGCTATGACCGCATTTGTGTTTATAAGCACGCCTAGTGGGGTAATTGTCTTTTGATGAAAAGGTTAAGTAACCGGGTGCCAGTGCCTCGTTGGTTGAAAGGATTAGTGTTGAAAGTTGAAGGTTATAACATTTTGCGAGTATGAAGAGCCATCTTTGAGATATCAAACTATTATCACTAGTATGAATGGATAATGTGACTAATGAAGTAAGGAAGTTGGATTAATAAGAAGGGATGATTTGGCGATCATGAAACCGGATTATGACTTTAAGGGGGTATTAATGATAATTGTGATCATGTAGATATGAGTGTCGAGAATAAGAATATGAGAGTTGAGAAGATGAATAAGAATGTTGGGAATGCGGATATGAGTATTGATAATATGGATACAAATGTGAGAAATGAATGTATTTTTCTTGCAAATTTGTTTATGTCTATTGCATTTAGCAAGATTCATGATGGAAGAGGCGACCCATGCCGACAGGGCCTCTGTGTTCACACGTAGTGAACACGAAAGTCCTACCTCGTAGTCCCATATACGTGGTTGTATGGGAGCGAGTTAGTAAGAGTAGGCACCCTCCATCTACGGGATGGAGGGGACGTGAGGGTGCACACCGACGGGTGGACACTCGGCAGTACCGGTACGTGCATGGAGATGAGCATTCATATGCATTGCATTTTTGATAATGAGTGTTGTGGTAAATGGTGTGTCATATGGATGGTGGTTATGAAAATTGAAGGTTGAGTCGTGGACTTAACCCAAAAAGGGGAGATTGAATTGAATTTGATGAATTAGCGATTTTCTTTGCCTTGCTAATTATGTTGTATGAATAACGTGGAGTGAAGTCAAGTATGAACTCAAAGTCAATTGATGAAAATGGGTTGAAATTATATAGTATTGCATATCTCGCATGGGATATTATGTGAATGAAATGCATGGTTGTGTTGCATTATATATCATTGCGTGTCGCATGGTATATTATGTGAATGAAATGCATGGTTGTGTGGCATTATATATCATTGCGTGTCTGCATGGGATATTATGTGAATGAAATGCATGGTTGTGTTGTATTATATAGCATTACAAATATGCATGAAATATTATGTGGATGAAAGCATACAAACATTACATTGCATTGTGTATTGCGATTGATAAATGTTGAATGATGAGAATGGAAGGAACAGGTTGAGAGATGAGTCGTGGGCTCATCCAAATTGATTTCATTTATGGGTAAGGTTTTCTTTTACATTGTCGAGTTGGTTGAGGTAGGTGGAGCCGCTACTTCTCCTGTTACTAGATGATTCAGCTTAAGTAATGGGTATGTAAATGATGAATTAATCGTGCTCATATGTTTTGGATCCTTTATGAATTCCATCGTTTCTTTTATTTATGGATGTCAACTTAAGGAACTGCTACTTGATATCATACTTGCTGCTATTCGTTTGTCTGCTGAGTGGATGTCCTCTGTTCTAGAGAGGTCATGCCGAAATTTTGTAAAGTTCGGTGGCTTAGTTTCTAAGCCGGTCTTAATATTTTAGAGGGTTGGTAGCATCCGTGGCGTGTATGGGCTCCGGGGTGTTACACTTTTGACTTTTAGTTATATAGAGACTTATGACTTTTAAAAAAGCTTAGATAAAAATCCAACAATTTATTTAGACTTTGACTTTTTAACTTTTAAATTGGTGAAAAAGGCTAAAAAAACAGAGCCTCAATGTCGTATGAATGCTGCCATGCATATTCTTTCCTTAAACTTCCTACTCAAACATTTCATTTTAGGAAGGGTGTCTTTCACCTCAGCCAATCGGCTGTTCTAACGTAAGCAGGGTCTAACGTGTGCGCGCAGTCTACAGTACAATCCCAGATTCGAAATTCATCGGTTTGCCAGCCGCAAACATGTGCTGCATACCTTACACCGATCATCAAGCATGTGCTTTATGAAACATTCTTTGCCCAAAGTATTTCCTAATGTTTGGTTCCTAGCTTGATAATAGCTCAATCATTGCCTGTTAGTCCGAATGGAGGAGTTGTAATATTTTTAAAAAGCTATTTTTGATTTTCTTAACTGAAAAGCAGCTATAGATTTTCTTAACTGAAAAGCAGCTATAGATTTTTATAAGCAGCTATTTTTGTTTTCTTTGTAGTACACATCTTTTGAACTAGTACGGTGTGGTGGCTGGATTTGCGACAAATCTTTTAGCATCAAAGGGCAACTTATATGGTTTAAAGACAACGTATCTAGTGAAAACCTCTTTTATCATAAAAACTTTATAAAGCCTATTTATACAAGTTTTAAAAAATTCTCAAAAAATTTCGATACGTAGGGAAGGTGAGCTTCTACAATCTTGCAAAATTTAAAGACCAAACTCAATCGCATTTGAAAGAAATAAAAAAGGCAAATTCAGCCTAAGTAGTGATTTTTCACTGTTTAGCACTATTTATTTGCAGTTTGTCTTTTTTATATCTTTCAAATGTGAACAAGTTTGGTTTTCAAATTTTTCAGGATTATTAAAACTCATCTCCCCTACATATGGTAATTTTTTTGAGAAATTTTCAAAACTTGTACACATGGATTTCATCAAGTTTTCACGGTAAACAGGTTTTCACTTGATATGTTGCTTGGTTTAAACAAATAATATATATCTTAAGCTCAGAAGAATTCTCGCACAACCAGTCATGCCACATAATTTCTTTTGCAAAAAAATCCTCAAGGTGTCATCCGAAAATGAGATTTCAAACCTTGGACATGATGCACATCCCCACATCCAATCTACTATAAATGTGCACTAGTTTCTTATACTCAGGCCGTTTGTTTAGGTTTAGATTTTTTGACTTATAACTTAAAACCAGCTTTTGTGCTTAAACAACATAAAAGTAATCGACTTTTATAAGTGTTAGAGGTGGGTAATTTTACCCTAACTTTAGTGGTATTAGTCTAAAACTAACCCTCAATAAGAAAAAAAATCTTTTCAATGGCTTTTAGTTTTTTATTTATACAGAGACTTATGAGTTTTAAAAAAACTCAGATAAAAACCAACAATTTATTCAGACTTTGATTTTTTAACTTTTAAACTAGTGAAAAATAGGCTAAACAAACATAGTATGAATCCTGCCATGCATATTCTTTCCTTAAATTAACTTCCTACTCGAACATTTCTTTTTTAGGAAGGGTACCTTCCTGGATTCGGAATTAATCGGTGTACCAGACGCGAGCATGTGCTACATACCCCACACCGATCATCAAACATGTGCTTTATGCAACATTCTTTGCCCAAAGTATTTCCCAATGTTTGATGTGAAGTCTAACAAGTCTAACTAGCCGTATATCTTATAAATTTGAAGTCTAAGAGGTTCAGAGCTCACCTCTCACCTCAACCTACCTACGGCGCTGTACCCGTCTTCGATTCGCGTATTGTATTGGAGGTCGCAGTGCAGGTAGCCGCCGCGCCGTCTCCAACACAAAGCCCTCGCTGACGAGCCCCAAGAAACGCTCCAGCTGGTACATTTTCCCTCTACATGAGACACAACCCAACCGCTTTCTCTGTGCTCTCTATATTACTATATAATCCAAGCTGGAGGCCCGGCCTTCAAAAGTTAGGGACCCCTAATTTTCATTTAATCTTCAATTACTAGTTGTTTAATGTCTTTAGAAAAATTACTTCTCTAACTGTAGCTAATCTTGTTTGATCAAACTTTTTATCACCATCTTACTGAGAACTTTCCCACTTCTCTATTGCTATTTGATTCCACAAATATTAAAGTTTAAATGAAAGATAGATGGTGACTACTTACCTCTTCACTTATTTAAGATTTGTGCACCTTGTATGAGGAGGAAAAACATTGAAGTACTGCTCATATAAATATTAATTTGCATATGAAAATTAACCCCTTTGTTCCTAGTTCTCCTCCAACTGACAGACTCTTGATTTCCCTAAAATAATCCCCGCTGACGATGATGAACCAAACCACTCTATTTTCATCCATCTATTTGGTATTCTTCGTTATTCGGAAGCATAATCTATACTCTTGTCGTATTCTTACCCGACCTAAGTGTTACTCTAGCTTTCATCCACCCATTCTTAAATCAAGAGACATGAATCTTGTTATGAATAGCATAAGACAAAAAAAACAAAAAAGCTAAGGTTATGGTCTTATTTCAAATTTGGCATAGGGTCTTCAAATTCTTGGTTACAGCCCTGCTAACTAGTACATCTCCTCTCCACAGATGTGATGGCAGATCTCTGTGCTACCCCTAGACTGGCTCAACCGGTGGAGATTACCCGTCTACTAAAGGAGGCAAAGGAGAAAATTGAGTCTGATGATATTAAATCCAAGATCCATAGGTTCCCTGCAAACCTACGAGGGTTCGGTAGAGACAGGGATTACATAGCACCCTGGATCGTGGCGATTGGTCCTTACTACCATGGTGTACCAGAGCTCCAAGCGATGGAGGAGGTGAAGCGCATGACTGCCTACTACTTCTGCGAGGGGTTGGCCGACTCGCCGGAGGAAGTCTACAAGAAAGTCCTCCCCGTCGCCTGCGACGTCCGCGGCTGCTATGCCAATGCTGACGCGCTTAAAGGTATCACTGATGACGACTTTGCGGCTATGATGTTCTTCGATGGTTGCTTTTTGGTGCAATGTATGCCCGCAATCAGCGCAGGGTGGTCCACTACCACAGAAATCATCATGTCCAAAGGCTTTGGTAGCATCGTGAGGGACATAATGCTGCTCGAGAACCAGATACCCTGGCCGGTGATCCAGCTCCTCACCTCCCTTAGGCCCGCGCCGATGAGGGATTTTATTGGTCACTTCATGTCATGTTTCCGTGTCAGATGGCGTCTTGAAAGAGATTGTCATGTCCCTTGGCCGTCGACGAGGAGAAGTCGCCGTGGCGTGAGACGAAGCCGATGAAAGAGAGGATCCCGTGGCCACCGACGGGACTTTGCCGGGACGTGAGACGACGCGAGGAGGAAGAAGACGCAGAAGCAAAAAGGGGAAAAAACACTGGATTCTGTTCATTTTCTTCACGCCTTTGCTCAGATCCGATTGGTGCTTTTAAGTCTCTTCTTGCTTTCACTGACAGGTGGGTCCCATCCACCCAGGCATGACATTACTGCCCCTGGAAATATTGCTTGTCCCCAAGCAATAGCATAGTCTCTGATGTTGCATTTATAAGAACAACTCCCTAATTCCGGGATCCCATGGCACATAAAGCCAAATGTCAAATTCAGGACCATCCTCCAGAAGATTAGGATCAATGACACTCAGATAGCGCAGCTTATCAAGCGCATCACTCCATTCTTCATTCGCAACCAATATGTTTGACAGCAAACTACCAATGCTGATCCCAGTAGACAAAATGAGCATTCGTTCAGGTAGATCTGCCGATTTTGATGGTTTGCTACTACTATGGGAGCCAGGCAAACTCAACCTCGCATTGTGTGATTCCCTGTTCTCCTATTTGAGTTTCTTCTGCTCAGGTAGAGGAGCGATCCCAACCACACTTTCTGTCATTTTTGAGCCATTTTGAAATTCGTCCTTGTCAAACCTGATATGAATACCAAAGGGTACGGGCACTCGTTCATAGCATGATGTACTAATTATTCTTCTCCCATCTGTTACAATGAATGGCCTAGCAGAAGCAGGGGATGGAACTGGACCAAATGTGTATTCTTCAATTTCAAAGTTCTCATCGTAAAGTTGTGGAATGTAGGAGTTCTCCATTGGCACAAGTGGCTTAATAAAATGCCTACGAGATTGTCTGCTCCTAAGAGCACCTCGACCTCTTCCAGGACCAGAAACAAGACCAGGGCTCCTTGGAGAGACCTCAACAGCTGAACCATCTCGAAAGCCATCCACCTGTATCTTGCTTTTACCAACCACCTTACTACCACTTGCAAGCATTCTTTCCTCATTGTTCTGTGAGCCACTTCTCTTAAAAATCCAAGGCTGAAAGCTCAATATGGATCCAGGATCTCTGATGTACTCCCCTGGGTTTACTGATTCAGTGCTGTTACTGCCACTAGTAGAAGCCACAGTTTTGCCGGATGAACCACCAAACCGCAAATGAATGGAGTTTCTCGGAGTATCGCAGGGCACATTCTCCTCATCAAAACCAATGTCCCCAGCAATCTGACCAAGAATCATCCTGCGAAACACATTGTTCCCGATTTCTTCATCCTTGTGGTCATTTTGCTTGTCGTAGCGCAGTGGATGGTCCGACTCCTCAAGAGGGTGCAGCCCCTTCTTGGACGGCGACGCGGGCACGAGTTCGCCATCAGCAAGCGGTGGAAGGTCGCGGGGCAGGAAGGTGGACCCGACGGCGTCGGAGTCAGCTTCTCTCGACGGCGATCCAATCCCGCCCAAGGCGGAGCCGAAGCGAAGCCGCTGGGCCGATCGCCAGTCCTCCTTGGAGAGCAGCGGTGGCGGAAGGCGATCAATCTCTTCAACCTTGAGCGATGTGGGGAAATCGATGGAGAGGTCAGAGGCGGAAAGCGCGATGCATGGCGCATCGACGTCGAGGAGAAGCCGAACAGCGGCGGCGTGGCCCCCGGCGACCGTGTGCATGAGTGGGGTCAGACCGGAGGCGTTGAGGTGGGTGGGGTCGGCACCGGCAGCAAGGAGTTCAGCAACAGAGCCCGCATCACCGGACTCCGCCGCCGCGCAGAGAAGCTCCTTCGGAGACGGCGTCGAGGGTGCGAAGAGCGAGGCTCTGATACCAACTGTCATGTCCCTTGGCCGTCGACGGGGAGAAGTCGCCGTGGCGTGAGACGAAGCCGATGGAAGAGAGGATCCCGTGGCCACCGACGGGACTTTGCCGGGACGTGAGACGACGCGAGGAGGAAGAAGACGCAGAAGCAAAAAGGGGAAAAACACTGGATTCAGTTCATTTTCTTCACGCCTTTGCTCAGATCCGATTGGTGCTTTTAAGTCTCTTCTTGCTTTCACTGACAGGTGGGTCCCATCCACCCAGGCATGACAGAGATGAAGTCAATATCGACAAAGATTTTAAGCCTCCACATCTCCTTGGCCTCATCCATTTTTATCTAGTACGATCGAGCTTTGTCGAGAAAGAATCAAGGAGTGCGCTCCTCGATGAGTTGTTAGAAAAGACAGGTGCGAAGGAATTAGCGTTAACTACTACTGCAGCGGAACTCGCGGAGATTGGCGTCAAGCTGACATCCAGCGGGACGACGCAGTTCTCCGAGATGAAATTCGAGAGCGGCCTCGTGTGCGGCATGCTATCCCTAGCGCCATTGCTTCTGGGTGACCTCAACGGTTGCCAGCTTGTCAACTGGCGGCATTCGAGCAGTGCACAGGGACTTCAGGGGAAGACAACTACCGCGTCAACTCGTACCTCTCCGTCCTGGCGCTTCTCATGAACCGAGACGATGACGTGCGCGAGCTGTGCGGCAAGGGCGTCGTGCACACCAGCTTCAACTACCACCAGACGCTCAACTTCTTCGAGCGCCTGGCTCCGCAGCTGACAAGGGACGATTCTTATTACGTTATCTTGCAAGGCCTTGAGGAGTACAAGCAAAGGAGGTGGGTGTGCATCGCCATCCACAAGTTCCTCTACAAAAACCGCAAGATCATCGCCACGGTGCTTTCCATCGCTGGCGTGCTGGTGGGCATCTTCAAAGCCCTCTTCTCTCTCAAGCAGCACCAGCCGTAAAGCTCATGGTCGTGCCACCCACCCTATGAAGCATCTGTGTGTGTTTCTGTGTTCCATTTCTTTTTTTCCTAAGATTACTGCTTCTACCTGTGATCTTGTGTTGTACTGTGTAAAGTGTATATCATTTTCACGCTGAGATCATGTCTTACGACATGAATAAATCATACCCATTGCACGTGGCCATCCCATTTAAAAAATAAAATAAAATTCGTTGGTCGATCTCTGCTGCCCTTTTCTCCAAATTGAGCTCTCTTTGACCTACCCAGATCCAGCCCCCTCCACTTCTTCTCTAGCTCACAGCTGGCGATACATTACTACTAATGGATTTAGGTTTAAGCGTAGTTTCTAGGCTCCTCCCAAGGTCAAGTGGTTTCCCCCTTGCGGGTCTTGGTGTTTATCACCGTCTCTTCGAGCCCTAGGATCTCGCCGCTGGCTAGTTCTTCTGCTAACATCGACTTCTCTTCGGTGATCTTCCTCCCCACATTCGCTGGTTGGATTGTTTCAAATCCGAATCCCCAAGAGTTTGACTTTGGATCTAATCCTCTTTACCCACAAAAGTTTGTAGCCGCATGGTTGGGGGCCTTCTCATCATCGATCCATGGCGGAAGAGAGGGTGCCAGTGGTGCGAGACTACATTGTCGCCGATGAGCTGCCATCAATCTCCATCTTGGTTGGCGAAGGAAGTACTCTAGAGACCTGCCTGTAATTTTTGTTTTCTTCATCTAATTAGTGGGTGTACAGTGCCAAATTTTTTATAATACAATCAGATATGATTGAGCTCATATTGTAAAAAAGAAAGGAAGAAATCGTCATTTTGATTTGGAGCATATCGCTCCATATATTAACGAACCTCATCTGTAGATAGCATTACCGACCGTGAATTTTATGCCAATGAACTTACTTTCTTCCAATTGTTGGCCCTGGGGCATTGGGAAGACAACTTTCATACAACACTTATGAAGCCATTTCCAGGTCCCGATCTTGATATGTGTCTCACTCAATTTCAATTCAAATGGATCGGCATGAGAGACTGTGAAAAGAGACTTTTTACCATCCTTAACCTCATCTCCATGCCTACAGTTCTTTGTTAAAAAAATTCTCTCTTACAGATACTATATTCAATACGGATCACCGTTCATTGTTTTCGATCTAATAGATTAGATTATCTAGTATTTATTTATACTTCCTCTGATAGTAGAGTAATAGGAATATATTTAACAAATCAAAGGCTAGATCTCATTTATACTATTAGTATAATGCAGTACGTGTGAAATTTCTCAAGAAGAAACCTCATGCCCTTTTTTGTCCATTTGCAAAGAAGATTTTTTTTTTACAAAGACACACATAACTCACATATACCACACTCAAATCATACATGTGTGGCTGTTCTATTTACACGCTAAGGAATTTTTTAGGAGAAAATATCTGGTGCAACCAAGCTTAACGGTGCAACCACGGTACAACCCAACTAAAAAAAGTTTCAAAAAATTCTGAAAAAAATCATGGATGTACATCTCAGCTTACCCCATCTACATATAAAATTTCATGATCAAATTCATCCTGTGCTAAGAGTAATAAAAAAGACAAACTTGATCATGAACAGGAACCGTTCCTGTTTATGATCAACTTTGTCTTTTTTGTAACTTGTAGCACAGGACGAATTTGATCATGAAATTTTATATGTAGATAGGGTAAGCTGAGATGTACATCCATGATTTTTTTTTCAGAATTTTTTGAAACTTTTTTTAGTTAGATTGCACTGTGGTTGTACGAAACATTTGATTGCACAGGATATGTTCCCATTTTTTAGAGGTTCTATGGCCTTGGAGCGTAGGTCTACTACACTGAACGCACATAACCTACGCACCATAAGCGCAGACACGCGTGCACGTCCTTTTACACACATTAAGAAAATGATTAAAAACTCTACAGCCTCTGAAGCGTAGAAACGCTTTGTTTCACATAGCACATATATATGTTTTTTTTAGATAAAGGATTAAAATCCGGCCTCTGCAATTGCACACACCAAGTTCTTACAAAGATCACATCTACATAGCATTATTGAATAATAGAGACAAAGAGAGTGTAAAATTAAAAGCAAATTCTATAATTGCTTCTCCATCCATTCTTGAAAAAATGTCCAACGCCACAACCTCCAATGCCGATCCAAATTTTTATCCGTATAGGTCCGAAGCCCCTGGGTTTCCAACACTGGCGCCACCAAAGAAGAACACCGCGACTATTTGAATCAGCGCGGCCCCCAAAATCTTGAACGCGAGCACGGACTCCATACCGTCCACGACCACGCTCTTGAAATCTTGGGGAACGAAAACCTCCATGAGCAGGATGAAGTTGACCACCATAGCTGCGACCATGAAATCGATCGCTACCAGCAGCCGCCGCAGACCCACCAGCCCAGCACCATTCAAATTCGAATGAATGACAGGCAAACATTCCGGGACTGACGAAACAATAGGAACCAAGCGAAGAACACGCTGACTTGATCCATCCAGTAAATTTTGAATAGATTCTTAAAGCATCGTTGCCCAATATGCAGCACATCCGGTTGCACTTCGCCGAGATTGGACTCAGGAACAAAGGCAGCATTGCTGCAAGAGGACTGGAATTTGCCTCCAGCAACAGGGACCGAAAATCTCCACGACAAACGCATCTTCTCCAAATTTGAAGAAGAAAGACGATACCTTGCACTATCCAACTCACCCTGCGAATTGCAGCTCCTTTCATCCAAAACAAATTTCGGAATGAAGGCCATCCGAAAGGAACGAGCACAACCGCCATGGCGTCACCTCATCCAGATCCTTCCTCTCTCCCCCCAATTGGAAGAAACTATCCGATCCTACCCGATTCGCACGACTCGCCTAACATGAAGCCAGCCGCCGCCTCAGCCGCCTTTGCTACAACGGCGGCGCGAGCCACCAGCCCGCCGCACGCCCTCACAGAGAGAGAGATAGATCCAGCCCACCGCCGATCGGCTGTTGCAATCGGCCGGCCAGATCTATGGGCGAGAAGATCATACCCTGGTAGAAGACAATTCTTGACGAAGCAGGGACGGATCCAATCCGGCGATGGCGAGGATGGTCACGAAGCCGCAGGCATAGATGGCCTTCTCGATCTGTGCCTGCACATCCGAGTCGTACCCCTTGCCGGGCAGCCTGACCGGGCGGATCCGCACCCCGTGCAAGCCGATGTGGTGGTGCTCCGAGAGCACCACGCTCGCCGCAGCGGCCGCGTGGGGGTTCAACGCCCCACCTACCCTCACGCCGTGCAGCCGTGCCCCCGGCCTCGGTCGCCACGCCCATCCGCCGCATCACGCGCCCTCATATATATGTACATATTGTTTTCTTTATTTAGATAAGAGGCGCTAAGTTCAGGATCGAATACAGACCGACCGGGGAGCGACTTCGCTCCCACCGCTCGGTCCTCAGTTGGGACTTTATTCCGTCCTTTACAGAAACCGCGAATGCTCCAGCACAGCAACGGTTGTGGATTGCTTCTCGAATTAGCATCAGCAGTGCAGCATTCGACTGGAGCTTTGGACCCATCACTACACCAGTATTTCTTCTCTTTTGGGTCATCATATTTTTTCCTATTCAGTTCATAAGAAAGGATTTCCGTGTACCAACCACTCTACGTACATATCACAACTAGAATTTGAGTTAAATCAGTCAACAGTGTTAAAAGTTTACAAACACTTTTGTTTCAATCTGTGCTTCTAATAGCGTTTGTCGCATATATATGTTTACTCATTGACACATAATCTGAAGATTAAAGTGCCCAACTGTGACATCCTAAACAACGAGAAATTTTATACTGCATTATAGTATAATGGGCGTTATAAATTAAATCTTGTCATTAATTTGTTAAAAGTGTTTTTACTACTCTACTAAATACTAGCTAATCTAATTCATTAGATCGAAAATAATGAACAGTATATATATTAAATTTAGTATATCGTAAAAGAGCTCATCTTCTTTTTGTTCTTTTCCATACAGTTCCACCGGCACCGACACCAGGTGCTCAACTTTTAACCCTGTTACTTATCCACAATGAAATTTGCAATGTATGTTGAGGCCCATCAATCAATTGCCCAAATCCCTACCAACCTTGGGGTGGCTGAATTTGGATCATTAGGCAATTACATTGGAAGGCAACATAACTGATGCATCTCGTGATGTACCGGAAATTGGCAACGGTGGCAATAAGATGCATCAGCATTTTCGAGCAAATATATATGTATGTAAATAAAAACAACCGGTGATAATTGAGACACCTCCTTTATTCTAAGAACAGGAAAATCTCACAATAATACTAAAAGAAAAGATAATAAATTCTCACATTAATCGAAAGAACAAGATGAAGGATCTCCGTTACTTATTTTGGCAGGGTCAGATTATAACGGTGCAGATTAATCATATATAGATATTAGAGTTATATAACAAAATAAAAACTGTATTTCAATTATAGAAAGTAGTCTTATATCAAATATAACTATATCATAATATCTAGCTGCATAGTTGCACGGGTAAATCTGATAGTTTATAAATAAGCACTAAATCAAGTCTATCCTGCATTAGAAATGAAGGGGGGCGAATAGGTTACTTTAGCAAAAATTCAAAATTTTCTTTTGCGTAACCAAGAAACCACTGCAAATTATACATTACGGAATTATCACTAAACGTGCAGACCATAATAGAAGTAGAGTTGATATAGCGTTTTGGTTCAGTTGTGGTCGTACTAGCTTCACACCTCCTCCAACAGCTCCTCGTGACCGTCACAAGTTGCGGATCGTCCTAATCACTATCACAAGTTGCGGATCGTCCTAGCGTTGAAACTTTACAGCAACGACTCCAAGGTATCCACACATACGAAACAGGATGATGATACACACCAAAAAGCTAGCACCAGCTGTGTGGTTTTGGACGAAAGAGGTGTGGCGGCTAGGGTTTCAAGAATTCTGAATTCCCATGGTGTCTCTTAACCCTAATGGTTCTCTACATTAGAGACCTATTAGAAACTCAAAGCCCATCAGAATTCGGATCACCACTCGAATTAAGTCCCATCCATTTAAGCATGTGGCCCTATAGATTCACGTATACTTGGACATAGCCTGAATACTTTTACTTGATCATTAATTGGTAGTGGTCCCAAGCAAGAGGTATCAACTCCCAAATATATGTAAAGATCACATCGAATGAATCTTAACAATACTTAGTTTTATGCATTTCTTTTTGCCTCATGATATCAGTTAGACTCAAGACGAGTATGTTCCATCTTGTTTAGTTAGTTCGACCACTCTTCTTGATTATGTTACGGTTAACTCTTTAACTACGAGTAGCATGGTCATGCATTTTCGAAATCCAACCACTCAAGAGGCCTAGAGATATTTTTTCCGTTGTATAGAGAGGCAAATTCTATCCTGATCGACCATGCCTCGCAGCATAATTTATGATAAATCTGAAAGTCACCTTTATAATTACCCAGTTACGAAATAGTGTTTGGCAACCCCTAAGTAAGTCATTACACATCTCGAGTATATGCATCAAGCTCAAATCTAAGGATATAGCATATACATCATATATGGGACCAACTGATGACTAAAATGTTCTCGCAGTGTCTCAAGGTGGATCGATGTAACTCCATATTCTCTAAAATGTGTCCATATTATTAGTTTGATATCTCCATATCCATGACTCGTGAAACATGGTCATCAACCAATATATATGCTAGTCTATTCATATGTGTCCTTATATGTTTATCGACTAGAGACCACTTTAGAATAATCATCACAAAATCATATATAGAGTTTTACAAATAAATTGCATACTTGCTAATAAATAATAATGATATTATTCAAGGAACAAGATAATAAATCATGAATATAAGAAAAATATAATTATTTGTATGATTATGTCTAGGACATATCTCCAACAAGAAATTCAGAATTCTTCTAACGAAACACCAGCCATTAGTCCCTTTCTAGGCAATAGACCCACATGAAAAAAATCCTGGCATTCATTAAGGAGGGGGATGCCAACACGAAGTTCTTCCACATCAAGGCGAACGCTCGAAGAAGGAAGAATCACATACAGGCGATTATCTCTGACAGGGGTCTGCTGCGCAGTTTTTCTGAAAAGCAAGAGGAGCTCTACTCACACTTCTTTCGACAACTAGGTACAAAGGAAATTCGCACGCATCGCTTTAATTGGGCGTCCCTAGGTTTGACCACCCACGACTTGCGCGCCCTCGAGGATCCTTTTCACCCGGATGAGGTGGAGGAGGTGATTTTTTATATGCCAACCGAAAAGGCCCCGGGCCCCGACGGTTTCACAGGTCTCTTTTACAGAAAATGTTGGGACATCATCAAAGAAGATCTCGTGCAGGTTTTCCAGCAGCTGCATGGTTTGAATGGTCGCTTGCTGACTCTTCTCAACCCGGCGGACATTGTGTTGCTACCTAAGAGACAGGATGCTATGCGCATAGCGCACTTCAGACCGATCAGTCTAATCCATAGCACGGGAAAGATCTTCTCCAAGGTGCTTGCGACCAGGTTGGCGCCTTTTCTTGAGCTCGGTTCCGCCTTCGCCAAAGTGCCTTCACAAGAAAAAGATCCATTCAGGACAACTTCCTCTTCGCAAAAAATTTAGCCTCCGAGCTTCACAGGAAAAAAATCGCCTGTCTTTTCCTCAAGTTGGATATTGCCAAAGCATTTGACTGCGTCAGTTGGGAGTTTCTCCTCGACCTGCTTGAGCACCTCGGCCGGGCAACATTGGAGGAGTGGATTTCTATGATTCGCTTCTTCATCCTCCGTGATTCTCCTCAATGGCATCCTGTACCTCGTTTAAATCACGAGAGGGATTAAGACAGGGTGACCCCTTGTCCCCTATGCTCTTCATCTTAGTAATGGACCCTCTCCAGCGGTTAATTGCTAAGGCGGCAGACTCAGCTATCATTTCCTCCATCCCGGCTAGATGGGCTTCATCAAGGATCTCTCTTTATGCTGATGACGTCGCAATCTTTATGAGACCTATCAGTCAGGAGCTTAAGGCAATCCACGAGATCCTGATCTTCTTTGGAGGGGCCACGGGCCTTCATACAAACATTCAAAAAAGTGAAGTCTACCCAATCAGGTGCGACGCAATCGACTTGGCATCAATTTTGCAGGATTTCCCGGCCACGTTGGCCTCTTTCCCGTGCAAGTATCTTGGGCTTCCCCTCCGTCCAACGAAACTTAAAAGGACGGATCTGCAGCCTCTTATCGACAAGGCGCGAAGTCGACTTGCAGGTTGGAAAGGGAGACTGCTGTCCAGGGGGGCCGTTTGATTCTTATAAACTCGGTCCTCACTTCGCTCGCGGTCTACCACCTGTCTATCTTCCCGCTTGGCACTTGGGTCACTAAGAGTTTCGACAAGCTTCGCCGTAGTTTTCTGTGGAAAGGTGACCATGATTGCAACGGGGGTCACTGTTTAGTTAATTGGAAGAAAGTTTGTCGCCCAAAATATTTAGGTGGATTGGGCATAAAAGACATTGACAGATTTGGGCGGGCTCTCCGGTTACGGTGGCTGTGGTTTGACTCGAATGGGCACCGAAAACCTTGGGCTGGCTCTACGCTTCCCTGCGATGCCGCGGATCGTGCTTTGTTCTATGCAGGTACCACCCTTTCCGTTGGGGATGGCGAATCCGCTAACTTCTGGGAATCTAGGTGGCTCCAGGGCCGTTCACCTGTGGACATCGCCCCGTCATGTTACAAATTAATCAGGAACAGGTCAGGGAAGGTTAAGGAGCTGCTGGCGCACGCTGCTTGGACTCGTCCGCTGCGTCGGATCACTACCGAGATGCAGCTCCAGGAGTTCTTTTCGCTATGGCTTGAGATTCAGCAGGTACAGCTACAACCGCACGTTCAGGATACCATTACGTGGAAGTGGTCGCCAACAGGACAATACTCCGCAGGTTCGGCTTATAAGGCCCAATTCATTGGATCCACAACGGATCCTTCATACAGGATGATATGGCAGGCCGCGGCGGAAGGGAAGTGCAGGTTCTTCGCGTGGTTATTTGTGCAGATAGAGCTCGACATCGGCGGGCTTGTCGCTAGGGATGGCCGCATTCCACTACGTGCGTTCTTTGCGGCACGGATCCCGAAACGTCCAACCATTTGCTGCTGCGGTGTCCGTTTGCAAGACAGGTCTGGCGAACGGTGCTAAGTCGCGTGCAGGTCGGTCTCGGGGTGCGGCCACCGTCGGGGCAGCTTGATAATGTGTCGTGGTGGTATGACTCTCGCCGGCGGCTTCCTCCATGCAGGCGGAGGGACTTTGATGGGGCTATCACGTATACTCTCTGGAACATTTGGAAAGAGAGAAACAATAGGATTTTTAGTAACTCCTACCGCACGGTGCATCAAGTGGTCGGCGCTATTTCTCACGACATCGGCAATCGCCAAGTTTCTTTCGGGATGTTGTAGTGTTTTCTAACCGGTTCTAACCGGTTGTCTATTGTTCTTTCTAGGTTGGCTCTCCGGGTTTCAACCGGGGACATCCTCTCCGTCCTTGTATGTTGATGTTTATTTCTCTGGTTCTTTCCCCCGACCCTTTCTAGAAAACAGCTAGTTGTTCTTTCCTTTCTTAATGCATTTGGTAGAGCTCCTGCCTTTCGTTCAAAAAAAAATACATAGAAGGAGGTCAGGAGGCTCCATACATAATATAATTTGAACTAGGACTCTGTACTTGAGATATAACATTTTTGGGGATGAACTTGCGATATAACTAACATTCAGAATGCAACTCCATGGTGTCCTGGCATCGAATCAGCTAGACCGTTGTGGTAAGGTCTACTCGATTTCCTCCAGCTAACAAAAAGGAACAGCGGCGTCAGGGAGAGCTCACCGAAGAGGAGGGCCCCCTTGACGCTCATATACCCGGGCCACGCCTCTTTGCTGGCCATCAGCTTGACGCCGATCTCCGCTAGCTCGATGGCGCTGACGGGGTGGCTCCCTGGTAATAACGAGGAGAATGGTGTGGTTATGTGGCAGAGAGCGGAGCAAGTCAGTGTCATCTGCTGGCATGCCGGCTATATTGTAGAATCGGATGAGGCCGGGGAAATGCGGCGGCCTGTAACTGTAACTACTCTCGCCGTCGCCGGCGGCAAAGTGTGTCGGCACAGGCTCTGTTCGCGACGTTTTCTGTTCTTATTTTTTACTTGGCGACGTTTTCTGTTCTTCTTATTTTTTACTTGGTGCCTCGGAATAAATAGTCTAGCCAACCAACTGACCCCTAATTTTGTGCCACACGCGCTTGATCCAAACAGCAAGGAATAACGTAACTAACAAGCTAACTGATCAATCAACATACTAACACACGACACGAACAATGTGCGCTCATGTACCACACCACCACCAGGTGCACTACTACTCATCACGACCCAAGACATAACCCGAACACGTTTAGAACTCGAATATTAAAACATAAATAAAGAATAGGTGATGATTATTTATATTTTTGTTTATTTCAAAATTTATACAACGTATATTAATAGAGAAAATATTGAAACACTGTGTCTCTCTTGTGTGTGTCGCATGGAGGCCAACAAAGCCATCCACGGGTGCGGGCATGGTTCCCCAACAGCATGCAGGGCCCCGTCGACAAGCTGATCCGGTTGTCCAGCATGGCACTCCGTGGCACGTACGCGCCCATCAGAAAACTGCAGCAGGGAGCAGCCGTCCAGGAAAATCATGGCCACGAACTCGGCGTCGCCAAAGCAGCCGCGGGCGTCGCCCACGACGGAGAGGATCTTGTCGTAAACCGTCCTGGTTGAGTGGCCCGAGCCTCTGCAGAAGCAGTGGGCCGCCGCGCGCTTCACCTTCTCCGATTTATCATATTTTTAGTCCTTATTATTTTTTTACAAATTTGGCTCCCACAAATGAAATTATAAATATAGCCCCTTCCGCATCCCGAAAGGTATCATCTACTCTCTCCTATCACGATAGCGCTCCTCCCACGCTTCCCGACCACGGCAGGGACAAATGTCGTCTGCTACGCCTTCTACTGTAGAAGGGAGGACTAAATTTACAATTCTATTTAGAAGAGAGCCAAATTTGAAAAAAGAAATAAGGGAAATAAGCTCGAAAAGTGATCAATTCGACCTCGTCCATCTCTTCCAGGTGAGGAAGGCCTTGGTGGAACGGGCCGAGGACCACGATGCTCGGGGCGATGTAGCCATCGCCTTGGTCGCCGATCCCCGTAGGCCTGCAGGGGACCTATGGATCTATGTTTCTACCTTAGAGAAATCGGCCTCCAGTTTTTCAGTCGTCATGTGCACCATCTCTTCAATTGTCGTCGTCCCTGACCTGCAGCGTCCATGCATGATATACCAGATGTCGAGTCGCCTAGATGGACCTTTAGGAAAGAAATCCAATGATTGGAATCTACAAAGTGGAGATCAATCTCAACATACTTTGTACGTTGATGCTAAACGGGATTCGTCGAGACATAGACAGCACTGATATTGTCACAGTAGACGATGGTGACATGTTGAAGAGGACAATAGAGCTCCGTATAACCGACAAAGCCAGTAGTCTCAAAGAATAAAGACGGTATTTCGGCCTCAATGGAGCAAGACACAACCAGCTGGCATTTGGACTACCAGTAGACGAGGTTGTCACCAAGAAAGACACCATACCTGAAGTAGAACAACGTGTATCCGGACAACTAGCCCAATCAACATCAGAGGAAGCAACAAGGGACGTTGTGTCTGTGCGATAAAGCTGCAAACCATGATCCAAAGTGTCCTGAAGATAACGAAGAATGCGCTTGATGAGCGCTAAGTGGGGCTCCCAAGGGTCATGCATATGCAAGCAGACCTGTTGAACAGTGTAGGAAATATCCTACCTTGTGAAAGTGAGATACTATAAAGCACTTGCAAGGCCTCTGTGTAATGTGTAGGATGTAACATCCCAAAAATTTGACTTCTTAAATATTAAATATTATTCTATGGCAATTTATGATTTTGTGAATTTCCTGAATTTATTGGATTTTCTGAGATTTATTTAAACCAGTTCGAATTAGTATAAATGGCTTTTGTTAAGAAATATTCATAAAAGGGAAATTTAAAATAAAATCTGCCCAAAAATATTTTACTTAAGTTTAGAAGGTCTCGAAGTATTTTTGGGAAATTTCTTTTCTCTCCAGGATTGAATCGGATTAGGAAATACCGGTACGATTTGGAAATAACATTGCTGCATGCGTCGTCCATGGAAACTCGGAGTCCTTCCGTTCTCCAGCGTGGCCGAGCTGGCGTTGGAGTCAATCCGGGCGGAAGACACGTGGCCGTTTGAACGCAGGTGCTGGCGCTAATTTTCGGAAGGACTCAGAAGTCCCGGGTGGGAGAAGTACTTGCGTCGCTGTATTTGAAGCCGAGCACCGCGTCGCCAGGGGAAGAACGAGCGAAGGAAAAAGGGAAGCGCTGCACGTGGCCGATTCAATTGCTAGCACTGGCGCCAGGTCTCGAGTTCGGGTTCCACACGCGCGGGAAGAAAAAAAGAACGGCAGCACATGGCGGCGTTGAAGGAAGCAAGCGGCGAAGGAATTCCGTTTCCTCCGTGGCGTAGCCAAATCAAACACGGCGTGGCGCCGAATTTGGCAAGGGCCGGAGTCCGTGTTCGAGCGGGAAAAGAAAGGGGCGCTCGGCCGGCACTATTTAAGCACGCGAGACGTCGCCAAGGAGCCGTACCGAGCAACCAGAAAAAGAGATCGCAAAGGAGTGCGTGGCGTCGCCAAGAGCACGGAACGAGCGGCAGAAGAAAAAGAAATCGAGAGCGCTCGAGCAAGTCACGTCGTCGGCCGGGTTATCACAAAGGATAGCAGGCGTCGCCAGGAGATTTTCGAACGCGCTGCCGAGGTCGTCGTCGTCGTCTTCAGTGAATTCAAGCCGTCGTCGCTTCATCGCCGATCGGGAGCTTCGTCAGTCGTTGGATCTTAACCGAGCACACGGAATTCGTCCACGTCATCGCGGAATCAGTAAGCGTCTTCGATTAAATATCAACCGTTAGATTTAGGTCGGATAGTTAATATGAGGTCACGTAGTAGATTTAACCGTAACCGTTAGATTGAGTTTCATCGGTCTAGATTTCGCCACGTTTTGTCCATACCAGCCGGGGCGGGAAAATTTAGATTTTCTTTATAAAAATAATTCGGAAAGATTTAGAATTTCTAATTCCAGAGTTTAGTTTATTTTCAAAACTTCTAAATGCTATATCTTTTGCATTTTAACTCTGATTTGGTTAATTCGAATTTTGAAAAGTTTGTAAGATTGAGATCTTTCAAATGGTGGATTTTATTTGAATTTTCGAGTTCATTTGCTATTTGTTCTTGGTGTTTATTTGCTATTTCTCTCGATTCGCGTAGACGTTGAGTTGAGCGAGGTGTCGGAAGAAGGATTATTATTTCAAGAGCAATCTTCGGAGCAATACCAGGAGCTTAACGAAGGCAAGTTGTGCTTTGATCATGTTGCACCTATAGATTAGATTGCATGCTATTTTGATTTAACTTATCACTTGTTATTTTATGTGTATAAATGATTTCAACATAAGTTTGGGATTAGTTATTGTACCCTTTGAATTACACCCTACCTTGCTAGTTGTATGCCATGATCCACTTGTCACCCTAGGTTGGTTCACTATAGTTGGTTAATAATGAAATCAACTTGGATGGTTAGATCGAATTAGAATTGCTTAGCCATGCCACGTCATCACATGTACCTGGATCTTTGATAAATAATCTTGACTAATGGAATATGGAACAATGTTCTGAATTTGTGTGTCATGTGTGGTCACACGATGAGATTGAGTTGTGGTGGCAATGGATGTCACGCAACGATATTGAGTTGTCGATGGCACGTGGTGCTTGGTAATCAACTGGGGTGGTTATGATTTTGGGTCGGAGCAAGAGTGGCAAGGGCAGGATGCCTGGGTGGGCCCGAGGGGCAGAGGGTATGTGTATGTCTTGCTTTGATCAAACCATAAGGACACCTTGCGAGCCTTTGACAGTCAATCATGCAACCACATGTCTGTAATGGGGCAGTTTAGCTGACTAATTTGCAAAGTCTTAGCTTTAGTACTATCGTGGTGGTGTGGTTCACCTTTGAATGAACCCAGATGGCGCAAGAGGGGGGCCCTATTGGAACAGGTTGTTCCTTCAGTGTTGAAACCTTAGCGGGTAGTACTGAGTTAAGACAGAGCATTGTAAAGGCTTTGTCATGATTCTCTGCAAGATACCAAAGGAAGTGTGCTAATAGCTTGGCATCAAAGAGATTATCATGTCGTGTGGGTAAAGTGCAAACCTCTGCAGAGTGTACAAACTATTCGGATAGCCGTGCTCACGGTATTGAGCAATGCTCGGGATTACAAATCAGGGTTTAGATTTCTTTTTGAAAATTTGGGATGGATGGCAAGGTTGCCATGGAAAATTGAATCTTGACTTAGGACCTGAAACTTGCTTTACTTGAGAATTATCAATCTATTACTTGTTACTATTTGTTTTACTTGTCTTTTCAATCTATTAATGTATGTGTTTCAAATCTCGCCATCGCTTATGAACCATAAGCCTTCCTTTGGAATAAGCCTTGCATATAGCTATGATAGAATTGCATTCATGCACAACTTGTTGAGTACGTGTTGGTGTACTCACCCTTGCCTACAAAAATCATCAGTGCTGAAGAAGGAGTACCATGAAGAGAAGAATGTTTAGGGTGCGAGCCTTGTCAGTTGCCTGTGGTATACTGAGGGGTTACCTACGTCTTCATTTCCGCTGCAGTTCAATTGGTTGTTCAGCTTTGTGAGGCATTGTTAAGTAAGTTGACCATAAGGTCATACAACTGGTAATAAAGTTGTAATATTTAGTATATTATGTCTTTATCTTATTTACGTTGTGTATGATTATGATATTCACTAATGTTGAGCCTGTGTGCACTAGCGTGATCCTGGACTAGTGCAGTATACACAGAGGGTCCGGATTTGCATATTCGGGTCCCGACATAGGATCAGAAACAGGAGCACCATCTGAGGTGGAGACTTTAGAGCTTGTGTCAACAGGCATGGTGCATAGCTTGCAATCAAACATACCAGCGCACTCAAGAACATCAAGGATGTACTAGCATTGAGAGAGAAACAAACCATCCCCATAGAGGGACACAGAAACTCCAAGAAAGTGATGCAATTGACCAAGATCCTTCATAGAAAATTCCCACTGCAAAGCAAAGATGACACGATGAAGTAGAGGCACTGATGATGTTGTCAAAATGATGTCATCAACATAAAGGAGCAAGTAAACTATATCGCTACCCTGCTGATAAATAAACAGTGAAGAATCCGACTTGGCACCAGTGAAACCAAGAGATAACAGGTGAGTAGCAAATTGGTTGTACCAGGCACGAGGTGTCTGTTTGAGACCGTAGAGGGACATAGTAGACAGTTTCAGATAAAGTACCGTGAAGGAAGGCATTCAACACATCAAGTTGATGGATAGGCCAGTCCTATGAGGGAGCCACTGTGAGAACCGTCTGGATGGTTGTAGGTTTGACAACCGGACTAAGGCCCTATTTGTTTGGGCTTTTTTACCAGCTTAAAAGCCAAAAAGCTAAAGTCTAAACAAACGAGTAGCTTTTTATCTGGGCTTTTCAAAAGCCATAAGCTTCCATACAACTAAAAACTAAAAGCCACTGGAGAGAGGCTTTTTTGGCTTATCGATGGTTGTTTTAGACTAATAACACTAAAGTTAGATAAAATTAGCCATCTCTATCACGTACAAAAGCCATTAGCTTTTAAGCTGTTTAAGCCAAAAAGCTGGCTTTAAGCTACAAGCCAAAAAAACCTAAGCCTAAACAAACAGAGCCTAAACGTTTCACCAAAGTCAATGCCAGGACGCTGGGTGAAGCCCCGAAGAACCCATCGTGCCTAGTACCAATCAAGAGACCCATCTGGATGGAGCTTATGGCGGAACACCCATTTGCTTGTAACAACATTAGCACCAGGAGGGCATGAAACAAGATCCCAAGTATCGTTGACTTGCAAGGCAGTAAACTCATCAATCATAGCAGCACGCCAATATGGATCCGCTAGAGCTCCCCTGTAAGCCTTGGGCAATGGTGAAATAGCAGCAGTCTAAAGGTTGAAAACGTGGCAAGGTTTGTAGAACACAGACTTCCCCCGTGTGATCGTGGAGTGATCATTGGCCACAGGGGCAACCAGAACGACACCAGTTGGTAAGGTCGCTGGGTACCGGTTGCGGTAAGACCGAGGTCCGCCAATGGAGGCACAACTGGGGCAGCCATGATGGGGCGAGCGACGGTGAAGCAACGACATGGGGCACTAGAGCCATGGCCTCGGCAGGCGGTGATGGCATGGTTACCGATGTAGCCGTGGATGTAGGACTCGAGGGACCAGCTCCGTTGGCAACAACCCATGGCAAGATGCTAATGGGGGCAGTAGAGCATTCTGCGAGGGGTGTTGAACCAGCGCTGCTGGCAACAATCCGTGGCGAGGAGCCAACGACAGCAGCAGGGCCAGTGCAACGAATGACGTCGGGGTACCTGTAGGAAGTTCGGTGCCAACAAGAAGCGGGGCATGATCGAACTCCGAGAGAAAATCAAAATCAAAGGAAGTGGGAGGAGTAGTGAAGTCTGCGAATGGGAAGGAAGACTCGTCAAAGGTAACATGATGAGAGAGGATAATACGGTTAGTGGACAAGTCTAAGCAACGGTAACCCTTGTGATCGGAGGGATATCCAAGGAAGACACAAAGGGTAGACTGAGAAGAGAGCTTGTTGGGGGCGGTGGAAGAGAGATTAGGAAAGCATTTGCATCCAAAGGCATGGAGATGGGATTAGTCAGGCTGCGCACCATAAAGAGCGAAAAAGGGCATGGAGAGGTTCAGTGTTTTAGTGGGGTGGCGATTAACGAGGTAAGTGGCGGTATGAAGTGCTTCAACACAGTAACTAGCAGGGAGACTAGCTTAAAACAAAAGGGAGCGAACGATATTGTTCGTGGTGCAAATGATACACTCAGCTTGACCATTTTGTGCGAAAGTGTAAGGGCACGACATACGAACAGTGAAACCACTAGTGAGAAAGAAGGAACATGTGTTGTAGCTATCAAACTCGTGCTGAATGCTCTTAATAGTGCAGCTGAACTGAGTGGCCACGTAAGAAAAAAAGTTAGAGAGGGTGGAGAAGGTGTTAGATTTGAAGCGGAGAGGAAAAGTCCATAAAAATGCGAGAAGTCATCAAGAATAATGAAATAATATTTGTAACCAGACACACTTGCAGCAGGAGATGTGCAGAGATCACAATGTATTAAATCGAAATTATGAGATGCATGAGAAGTGGAAGAAGTAAAAGGGAGACGCACATGGCGACTGAGTTGGAAGGCATGGCACAAATCATCTGTCACAGGTTTATTACATGGGAGACAAAGGACAAAGCTAATCTGGAAAGGGTCTCATGACTAAGATGACCAAGGCGACAATGTCAGAGAGTCGTGGACATGCCGACAGCAGTGAGGGCAAGAGGCTAGGGCTGGGGCACCGACGCATAGAGGGTAGAGCTCCCCCTATTGCACCTAACGATCACGTTCTTGGAGTGGAGGTCCTTCACAGAAAGACCTTAGGGATCGAATTCGACAGAACAATTATTGTCAGTGGTAAACTGGCAAATAGAATTGAGATTTTTAATGATATGCAGAAAAACATGAACATTATGAAGGTGCAGGGAACCATGGGCGGTAGAAAGAGACACCGACCCAATGGAAGTAATGGGAAGAATGGAACCGTTGCCAACAATAATGTTGGACAAACAGGAAGAATTGGGTGGATGGGAAACCAGAAGATTACTGAAGTTGGATGTCATATGAGAGGTGGCACCTGAATCCATATACTAGTCTGTGGTCGGTGGAGGCGTGAGCGTCATCATATTAAATGAATTTGCCAACATGTTCTAGTCCCACATCAGGGCCGGCAAATCTCGTAGTAACAGCAAAGGCAGAGTGACATTATGGGCGTGTGAGCCGGTGTCCATACTGCTTTGGTGTGGCTAGAGACGAGGCGACACCGAGAATGCCAGGAGGTCGGGAGGCAACCCAAGCAGCGACGGCATGCTCGGCACACCGCCTGCGAGCAGCGCGCGAGGTGGGGCAGTGGGGCATGGTGTCCATGCCTGTGGCTAGTGCCCAGGCCACAGCTGGAAGGTCCTAGTCCACGGATTGTAGACAGAGGGATACTCGTAGTTGACCGATCCACCGTCATTGCGACATCCCCGACGGCGATTATGGCCAGTGCCGCGAGACGTGTTGCCAGTGTTGGAGGGGCCATGACCACCAGCGCTGGGGGCGTTGTCTGACTGCCGCTATGGCTAGAGCCCTGACTGCCGCTGCCACTAGGGGGTGATGGGCAGATGGCGTGGTGGCGACGAACACGGTAGACGAAGAACCCAGCTTGGACGTCATGGTAAGCTCCTCGAGTAGCAGATTGGAGTGCACGTCGATGAAAGATGGGAACGGCTCTTGACGCTTGAGGAGGGTGGCTATGTATGCAAACTTGTCATTAAGGCTGTGAAGAACGGACAAGACAAGCGTGCGATCTAGAACCGACTCGTCAAGATCTCCCAGTGCATCGGTCATCCCCTTGAGCTTGTGGCAATAATCACAAATAGACAAATCACCTTGGGTGAATGTGCAAAATTGAGCATCAATGTAGAGGGCACAAGTCTCCTTGTTGCCGATGAATTGATTCTCGAGGCCCGTCCAGATGGTGCAGGTGGTGTAGTCAAGCGTCATGATGACCTCGAGCAGTTCAGTGGAGATGGTGCCATAAAGCCACAAATTCACCGTGCAATCCATCCGATGCCAATGCACATCATCGTCGGTGGCAGAGATCTCGTCATCGAAGAGGATGTGATCTGTGATACCGTACTTGCCAAGGGTGTTGAGGAAGAGACCACGCCACTTGCTATAATTCGGAGACGCGAGATCGAGGACAATGGGAATGAGCACCTTGATGTTGAGGATGGTGACGGCCTGCGCGTGAAGCACTAGGGTCACGGCCTAGGCATGCTCCTCAGCATAGGCGTGGCGTGTCTCCTCCTCTATGGTGGTGCACTCCTGCTCCTGGGTGGCGAGCGTGGCAGTGGCCAGGCGCTCGGCATCGGCGGCGGCTTGGAGGGTGGTGGTAGCGTCGTCCGCCATGGGTTGGTAGGTGGTGGCGGTGGCTTCTAGGGTTGGAGAGAGGGCGGAAGGAGGGTCGCAGGAGCGAACCAATCTGATACCATGATAGCGAGGATAATCACAATACATTGAATGGTGGAATACACATTACATATATAGCCGGTCACATGCCATATCAACCACACGATTTATGGAATAATATCGTTGAGATATGGCGTGTTAGACGGCAGACATTGAGCACTAATTAAAGAAAGATATAAACACCAAATATTGTCTAACAGATTCAGCAGGAAGAGACTAGATGAACAGTGGGACTGGATTCGGAAGAAGAAAGGGCAAAGTGTGCCCGTGCTGTGCAGATTGAGTATGGGAGGAAAGACATGGGTGAGTCCAATGGCGGAACAGGACGAGCACTACATTATACCTTTCCTAAAGATGGCAGACTTCTCAACCTGAGAGCCGTGCCAAGTCTTGCCCCTTCCAAAAAGCACCTCCTGTTTTCCTTTTTTACATCCCAATTCCGGCTCGATAGCGTCTGGTTCCACTCCTCACTTGTGCCGCCTGCTGTCTTCAAGCTGCGCCACTCCCCGCCGTGGAGAGATTTCGGCTTGGCTATTCGAATCCGCTGCCGCCACGTATCGACGGGATCGATAGCGTCTGGTTCTGCTCCTCGCTTTCGTCACCTGCTTTCTTCGAGCTACACTGCTCCCCGCCGTGGAGTGATTTCAGCTTGGCTCTTTGAATCTACCGCCGCCACGTACCGGTGGGATCTGCATCGCTGTCGAGAACCACTAGTTCTCGCCAGCTTCTTTGGCCTGCGTGAGTCCTCGTCGGATTGGGCTCCACCAGTTCGACCACGCCACACACTTCTTCAGCGCGTCCTGCACAAGCGACGGAGTTTCTCGGTTCTTCTTCTCTTTCCTCATTGACTGCGTCACCCATCGACGTTAGCGCGTGTATCGCCGTGCACTATCGAATTACTACCGCACCACGCGCTCCTTCCTCGTAGTCGGTTTGCTCTTCGGTAGGGGTAAAGCTGGGCCTCGGGCCAATATATAAGGCCTGAGGCCTAGCCTAAATAACAATAAAGAATACTGTATAGTTTCTATTTGGGCCCGAGGCGCCCACTGGCCTAAGAACTCGAGTTTGCTTTGCTCCAAGCTTGACCAGGGCACAACCGGGCGAGGTCACGCACAGAGCCACAAATGCACGCCGCAGTTCGATCTGAGCTCGCGCCACCCCCACCCCTGCCTGCCAGCCACCACTCTCGACCCCGGCCCCACCCAGCGACGCCCGCTGCTCAACTGCTGCTCACGGCGCCGTCACGCACTCACGCCGCTACTCTCCCACCGCCACTCAGGCAGCTTATTAATTTCAAAGACGGGGTTCGATCCAATCAATTTATGCAGATGATTCGTCACTACAATTCATTGTTTGCGTTTACTTCTTTAGGCGCCAATATCAACACCGGTGTAAACACTGGTGGAGGCACCGATTCAAGAGATGATACATGGAAGGGGATCATAATCTCAGCAGATGATGAAATCTGACCGCACACTACGCTGACAGCTCTGTGAAAGACTTAAACTAGCATTTCTTAGAAACAACTATACCGCTACTAGTAAATAATTAGTAGATAGATATAACTAAATGCAGTTATCTATTAGTTGTGTTCACACTTTAAGCTTATTATTGTTTTGGTTTAGTAAGAAATTGTGACCAGCTAAACGATGACAGTAGAGCTATCTTATTAATAAAACAAGGTGTTTTTGTGCAAAAGAATCTTCTGATATTCGGCTTCTTCATGTATCAGCGCTTTCTCTATGTGATATACGACATATATAGAATGAGTTACATCTGTGCTATATAGCAACATAAATAGTTTCCTGCTATAGCTCAACAGCACATTGGATGCTTAGTTTTCCTGCTAATTTTAGCTCAGCACATTTTTCTGTTGATCATTAGTTTATGAATCTTTTTAACCGATGGATCAAGATAAGGCTATTATACCAGTTTACGATTAATTGAAATTTATTTTGTGACGAAAAGGTTCTATCATACAATATTTTCAGTTTCTACGATGATATTGGATTTGTCATAGTGGTAACTGTACACCTTTCCAGTTCTTCTATGACGAAGAAGTTTTCGTCACATAGTTTCTGTACATAGAGGTAGGAAACATTTAGAATTCAATCAAGCCATGACCTTCCCCATTCTAACGGTTAGAGGGTGGCATATCGAGCCATCTGTATGTAAGTGTATTCTAACCTAGTTTTTATGATTCAGACTTAGAACAATCTAGATTAGTTATTAAATTGCACGAATTGACCTTTTTTATTATTGTTGATGAGCTGAGCATCCAATGGAAGCACAGCATTTTGGAGAAAACGAAGGTAATCTTTTTCAGCAACCTGTACAGTACAGCCAGGAGACATGCAGAAACTACCATCAGGGTTAACAATATGGATTTCAAAAAATAGCTCGAAAATTAAAATTCAAAAATCAGAAATATCGAGTCGAAAATCATCAAAAACTGAAGAGTTTCGAAATCAAAATTTTTGAACAAAAAATAAAAAATGACTGACCAATCGAATTTTTTTGGCGGACGATTTTTTGAGTGATTTTCGTTGACTTCCATCGAAAATCGAGCGATTTTCACCATTTTCGACTGGTTTACGTAGCATAAATTTCTCCACTTTTTTGAATTGGACTGGATTAAATATCGACCGGTTTCTGAAATCGAACCACGTTGATACAGGCTATTTTCACAAAAATTAAGCGATTTTCGTCGGTTTTGTGAACCTTGGCTAGCATCTCTTTCTCAAAAAAAAAAAAAAAAGAAGAAGAGAAGAAAAAGCGCAGCCCGCCCTAGACATGATGCACATCCCCACATCCAATCTACTATAAATGTGCGCTAGTTCTGTACTTAGAGTCTATTTGTTTAGACTTAGATTTTTTGGCTTACAGTTTAAAATCAATATTTGGGCTTAAACAACTTAAAAGTAATTGACTTTCATAAGTATTAGAGGTGGATAATTTTATCTTAATTTCAGTAACATTAGTCTAAAACTAACGTTCAATATGAAAAAAAAAACCTCTTCGGTGATTTTTGGTTTTTTGTTATATAGATACTTATGACTTTTAAAAAAGCTTAGATAAAAAGCTAACCAGTTATTTAGATTTTGACTTTTAAACTTTTAAATCGGCCAAACAACAGAGCCTCGATGTCGTGCGAATGCTGCCATGCATATTCTTTCCTTTAACTTCCTAGTCGAACATTTCTTTTTAGGAAGGGTGTCTTTCACCTCGGCCAATCGGCGGTTCTAACGTAGCGAGGTCTAACGTAGCGCGCTACAATCCCGTTCGAATTCATCGGTGTGCGGCCAAGAACATGTGCTTTATGCAACATTCTTTGCCCAAAGTATTTCCTAATGTTTGGTTCCTAGCTTGATAGTAGTGTAACGGACCGCCCTTTTCAGGGTGCGTATAAATACCATTACAGTCATCCAGGAATTCAGCTGTAGGTAACCAAGTGTACATTGCCTGCTGAAATAGCAAAGGCTAGCATTTTATAGATAAATTACGGGCCTAACGGCCAGAGTTTTACAAGAGGTGCGAAAAGCACCGAATACATTACAAAAGATCCACAGGAAAGGCTCGAGCAGATAGACCAAAGCCTTCAAAACCAAATATCGTCGCCATCTACGCTCTTCTGGAAACCATCGTCTTCGTGAATTCTAAAAGAGGGTTTTAGGAGCAAGGGTGAGTACACAACCGTACTCAACAAACCACACGAAATTTCTGAATATTACATGCAAGGAATTTTCAAGGTATTGGCACTAGTTTAGTATTTGGTGGATGCATGTATATATATTTAGTCCTTAAACATATTACATTCAAAACACAAACCAATAAAGCATCATCCATAATATCCATACCACAGAGTTATTAACAAAATCCTGGTTACGGTTAATTTATTATTAAAACTACTCAAGCTCAGTTACCGGAATCACCCAAAATTAACCTAGCTTCATTAACCGGAAGCACGGCGTATTCGAATACCATTTGGTTCACTCTGCAGAGCTACTCAACTTTACCCACAAAATAATCAACAGTCATTAATGCCACTGGATCAACATGCAACTTTTATGCATGCGGCCCGACCGAGATTAACATAACCTTTCATTGAATTTCCCCCGTTTAGCTCCTACCCAGTAGGTTAACTTTTATTCCTCACCTCCGGTGCCCACGGCCAATGCTGGCGGCGTCTTGATCAATGAGAATACCTACCGTTATGAGAACCGACAATGGTCGCACCATTCCGTTCCACCCCAACCCACGCGATACCACCAGTAGGTATTCCAAGAGGAAAACAATATCTTAAGACTCGTTGGATCAGTCAACAGAGTCGACCGCCCAACTTGTGGTTGAGAGAGGACTAAGTTATTTACTTTGCTCAAGGGTTGATCCTTAAATCTGAAGACCATTAACACACAAAATAACACCGTACCACTGCACCCATCACACATCACATTGGGCTGGTCATCAATTGGGGGTTTGGCCATAACCACCTTCCGTGGTCCCCCAAAGGCGATCCCCAACTATAGCGGTGTTTTAAAATAAGCCCCAAATCGACATCCCGGTTTTTGAGTAATTAAATAAAAGTAAAGATTATAGTTTTAACTATCCTACGTGGTTCATTTCATGATAATCTAGGGTTGACAAATGGTTATGGCGAAATCAATAGGGTTTTAACAAGGGGGTGGGATTTAACGAATCAAGTCATTCTAAATTAGCTCCTTTTTAATTTCTACTCTATTTACAAGCAAATGCAATAACTAAATGTATATACAACAATATTATACAGAATATGGGATTCAACATGTTCAAGGAGTGTGACTTGCCTTGCGGAGTTGAGGGTTCGCCTAGCGGGACGTAGTCGACGTCGAGTCTGGATTTGAACTGCTCTGGCTCCTGGTACAGTTCCAACGACTGGTCCGGCTCCTGGTTTAGCTCCAACAGCTGCTCTGGGGTCGGACCTAGCGTGAAAAAGCGAGACCAATAAATAAACGAACAAAACAACAAAAGAAAATAAAAGCAGAAAAAGGAACAATAGAGAAAATGGCCGGAACGGAGCTCAGGGGCATTTTTGGAATTTTTTGGACTTGATTTGGCAAAACAGAGATAATTTTTGGACTCAACGGCTTGAACTGGTCAAGAATATGTATTTTTGGCTATTTTTGGATTTTTGGGAATATTTGGGATTTTTGGAGATTTTTGCGGAATTTTCTGGATTTTCTCTCTGATTTTTTGAATTTTAATTGAATAGAAAATCCAAAAAAATCAAAAGGAAAAAGACAACAAAATCGGATCGGGCCGCATAGTGTTGCGCACGGCCCAAACCTTGGCGGCCCACGGCCTCCTGTGCCTACCAAGCGGCAACGCTAGGGAAATCGGTCACTTAACTTGTGGTTGAACCGTCTTGACAAAGGGACCCGTGTGTGGTGTCTGTTGTGTGACGCGGTTCTACCGGCAGCAGCGACAGGGGAAAGAGGCGGCAGTGGGCAGACGGACAATGAGATCGGGAAACAGGTATCACAGGGGGGCCCGGTGGCGATCAACAATGAAAAAGAGCTGACGAATGGGGCCCTTTGTCAGTGGGAGAAGGAGGCAGCGAGGTGAGAAGTGGCCAGGGATGGAGAAGACGATGGGCGAATGGACGAAGGGGAGATCGAGGGGAAAAATGAGGTGGTGGAGGAGCACGAGAAGCTCACGGCGAACTCGGCGGTGGCCGAAATTGGTTGGGAGAGAAAGTGGAACGGCGGGACGGCGGGTAGGCACCGGAGCCAGAGAAGGAGCTCGCGGGGCGGCCGAACGGTGGCACGGGGAAGGGAGTGAGCTAGCGGGGGAGGTAGAGGAAGGCCTTGCGGTGCGGGGTGAGCGAAAATGGCGAGGGGGCTGTGCTATTTGTAGCCAAGGCGCGGAGGGGAAAGAAGCGGCCGTGGAGGAGAGAGAGTGGCGGCGAAAATTCAACGGAGGACGACGAGGACGGTGTGGGCGAGCTGACGGAGGCGACGGGGCATGCGCGGGCATCGTGGGGAGTAGCTGGGCGACGGAACAAGGCGAGGCGGGCGCACGGACGGAGGTGATGGGTGCACGGCCGTGGAAAAATTTGGCGCTAGGGAAGAGGAATGACCAAGCTGAGGGAAGAAAAGGCAGTGCTGGCGCGAAGGCGACGGGACAAGGCGAGCAGCGCACGGTGGAGGTGACGGCGTTGAATATCGGCACCGGAGAGAAGGAAAATGACCGGCCGGAGGGGAGAGGAGTTTTCTACGGCAAGGACGACGAGGACGGCATGGGCAAGCTGAGCGGAGGGGACAGGACGGAGGCGAGAATCGCGGTGGAGCTGGTGAGTGATGAGACCGGGTGAGGGCAGCACAGACGAGGAGAGATTCTCGGTGGGATTGGCTTTGGTCCGGGCAAAACGAAGGGCTGGAGGAAGAAGAAGGGGAAAAAAGAGGCTGGCGCCGATCGGGCCGAAGACCGAGAGGAAAAATGGGGCGCGTGGCTTGGGCCGATGCGTGCGGGAAGGAGACGGGCCGAGGAAAAGATTCGGGCCACGCGGGAAAGAATTCGGGCCGGGGAAATTGGGCCGAAGGAAATGGTCAGGCCGAAAAAGGCTATGGCTGAAACGGGAAAGAGGCCAAAAACGAAAATTTTTCCCGAAACGGAAGGGAGACGAAAACAGCTCAAAATACATTCAAATAGAACCGGGAAAATTCAAATAAAGCCAGAAAAACCCAAATAAATAAAGGAAATAAAGTTTTGAAATTTTGGGGTGTTTCAACCTCCCCCCTTAAAATAAATCTCGTCCCCGAGATTTACTCATCCTGGGGGAACAGGTTGGGAAATTTCTACTGTGGTCCCGATTTCATTTTCTTATGGTGGGTTCCTCCAAAATGATCTTTTGGCAAAACTCTGCATCCTCTGCATTTTCTGACATTCTTGTCTCTGAGCTGTCTTTCGGTTGTCTTAACAGTCGGGAGATACCACTTGTAATATATAGGTTATTTTGCAGGTCAATTCCCTTTTTGTTGTAATCGGTCTGTCGGTTGCCGAGGGTAATTCCTGAACTGAGATTCCTGAAGTTTACTGTGTATCCGAGTTGATTCTGGGCGTGATGGTGACTTGTAGGTCATTACTCTGACTTTCTTGAGGTTCTGATAGGTTCTTTCATATCTGGGTGTAATTCTTCCTTAACTCTGAAATCTGTGCACCGGCTTGGAGGGCATCACTTCCAAGTAAACAAGGTCTTCATTCGGGTGACTGACATTCTTCTACTCTTCGTCTGCATAACTTTCCTCTATTCAATCTAAATCAGGTTCTGCACTTTTTTTTCCATAAGAGCTTGAAAAGGGGTGCTATTCTCAACTATCCTGACTGTTGTTATTGTCGGAGGATTCTGCAAATGGTAGGCATATAGTCTGAGAGGCTTGATAGGTCCAAGTTTATTCCCTTAGTATGTCTGTCAGCATCTGGTTGATCTTTTCTGTCTGACTGAAAATCTACAGGTGGTAGTTGGTATTAACTATCAATTCTGCCCTCATGACTTCTCGTAGACTTCCCAAAATTAGGTGTGATCCGAGCTTCTTGATCTGACACCATTTTCCTCAGAATTCCATGTGACCTTATCATCTGTGCCAAGTATATTCCTGCTAATCTTTTCTGGCTGAAAGCTTACTTGGTTGGAATGGAGTGAGCTATCTTGGTCAATCTGTCAGTTGTCATTCAATATTCTTGAATCCCTGTCATGTCCTTGAACATCCTGGTGAGGAATTTATTCCGATCTTATCTCAACTTTTGTCTGGGAAAGGAGGGTTACAATAGGTTGGCAGTCTTCTGAGGGTCATTCTTAATCCTCCCAACACACATTACTGCATAGGACGTTCTTGACTGCTTTCTTTGTCAAAATCAATCCTCTTATATTTTTATTATTACATATATAGTTATAGAGCCTTAATATCCCTTGTTTATTTGGCAGAAGCTCTTGAGGGGTTGGTATCTGTCATTCTCTTTCTCCATTGCTGAATTTTCTTTATCTTCTTGTTAGGCTGTCATGACTTGATCCAACAAATCTGGTGGGATCCCAATTAAGTGTATGGATCTGACTCTATTTGTAGGTCAAGGCTTCTTTTCCACTTCTGAATGGTTCTTCATGGTGGGTTAAGTCACCTTCCTTGTCACTTTGTTTGGCTGCTCTTGAATAACTGGTATCTTGGGTATTTCTGAGGTGGGGATACTAATTCATTTTCTGCCTGTTAACTCTGGGTGTGTCTGCATGATGACTTATTGTCCTTGGCCATTTATAAGAGTGATGAATGTTCTGTGATGATCCAATGCTGTCTCAGGTTAGGTTAACTAATCCCATCTTATTCAGATCTTCCACTTTCATCCTTAGCAAGCTGATTATGAACTTAACTCCTTGAATGCTAAATCTCTAGGATCTTCATACTTGAACCAAGCTGCTACTAGTTTCTCAGATGTTTGGAATAGAAAAGGTAGGTGAGGGGAAATAGGCTAAACCATTTTTGCAAATAAGATCCAATAAACCAAGAAATGGAGCTGCACTGGGGTTAAAAGAATTAATGCTGCTAAGGCTGAACTTGAAACTTACCAATGACGACATCCGCTGCACCAATTGCTTCCTTTCTAGAAATATGATGGATGCTCCGACGGAGACTGTTAGAGGCATCCTGGCTTCTACCACTGGAGTGTTGTTCCGATTTTACTGATGTCTTTCCTTGGAGTAGGCCTTGTGATTGTGGCGGAGGTTGGTGTGGGACTAATTGCCTACCAACTGAAGGGGAGCTTGATGCTTGAGTTCTGGCCACTTCGGTTGGCAGGTGTTGTCTTGGGCAATTTACTCTGATATGCCCTGTTTGTCCACAGTGAAAACATTCTATTTGATTCTGAGGGCAAACACTAGCATAATGGTTTCCATTGCACCTGAAACATTGCACTGGGCTGGATTGCGTCACGGTAGGGGCTGGTCCTGATCCACTTGTCGCTTGCCTTTTGGTAGAAAATCCGAAAGTAGGGGCTGACATCCTTCGTCCAACTAGTCCTGGATTCTGCATCTTAAATTGTTGTGCCCTTCTTTTCCGGGTGTCTTCTAAGTCGTTCCGAGCTTCTTCTGTGGTGATTAGATTATCCACCATTGTTGACAAATCCTTGAAGTCAAAAGCTGCAATGTGAAATTTTAAGTTCTTCTGTAGGCCTTCGAAGAATCTCTCCATCTTCTTTGCTTTGGTGTCCACCTCTCCTGGGGCATAGCGAGACAGTAGGTTGAATTGGTGGAAATATTCTAAGACTGTTCTCCCACCTTGGTGGAGAGCCAGAAACTCTCTTCTTTTAGCTGCCATTAGCCCTGCAGGGATGTGGGCTTTCCTAAATGCTTCTTCAAATTCTGTCCATGAAATCTCTTGTCCAGCTTTTTGTGCTTGATAGTTCATCCACCATGCGGCAGCTTGTCCTTGTAATTGATGCGAGGCATATAACACTCGCCCTCTATCTGAGCATTGAACTGTGTCTAGTTTTCGTTGAATATCTCGGATCCAGTCATCTGCTGCTAGGGGTTCTGCTGAGCTGGAGAATACTGGTGGTCTTGTCTTCTGGAAATCTGACCATCTTGATCTTCCCATATTTCCATCTTGTCCGTAGAACTGTCCTTGAGGGTGTCCTTGAGGTCTGGGGGCTAACTGCTCTAGGACTTTCTCCATTAGTTGTGTTTGGCGTACTTCCGATTGATATCTGTTTCTTTCCATCATGGCCATCACTTGTGCCAAGTCTGTCACATTGCTCACAGGTTCGTCCTCATCACTGATGCTGTGGTGTGGTTCAACTCCCACCATAATGGCTTATCTTGTTCGGTTCTGCAGCAGATTTTAGGCAAGCAGAAGGTAAGTGAGATCTAGAATCTGAGGTAAGGGGAGAATGAATAGGTAAGGGCTTTAGACGAAAGGAAGGAATTCTTTGAGTTGGGTATGGTCATAAGGATAATTATTGCAAACCAAGTTAATTGAGATTAGCAAACATAGATTTTCATTCAATAAATAGGGATGAATAAATGCAGATACCGCTTTTCAAGTTGATGCGACCCATTTTACAATACCAAAGCCTAACACAAAGGGATACACAATAAACTAGCGATCTACTCTCGTGGACCCTGGTCGACCACCTCTGAAGTGCCTTCATCAATGGACTCTTCTGCTGCTGAGTCTTCTACTAGCTCGTGGTTATCAATCTCTTCTCTTAATGCATCAATCTCGTTCCATGCATTTAACAGCTGCTGATGCATCTCATCACGCTCACTTAGAGCGCGGGTATGGCTGACCTCTTGCTCCAATATGAACCTGGTTACATCCCTCATGCGCGGGTCAGGACTGTCGTCGAGGAGGATGATCATGACTTCATCGGGCTGCGAACCATCTTGTGGAACCCATGAGAAGGGGCTGTTGTCGAATTCACGCTGATAGCGACGGCGCAGGTACCTTGCCGCCTTCCTGGCAGCATCCTGAATTTCTTCTCGCTCCACACGGCGGAAACCCTCAAATCTTCTCGGCTGATCTGGGTGAATCGGCATTGGCGACAGATCCACCCAAGACTGCCACTGACAGCGGATTCCTCCATGGAACTGCTCCTCTGAGTGGAAAACTGGGTTGTTTGCAGGACGTGCATCGAGGAACAGTATCATATCCCACAATCGATCTGCCCATCCTCCAAGTGCATCCGGGTAGGGGTGAACTCTGTGCACCATCTGCTGACACGAGAATTTTGAAGTTAGTTAAGCACAGAAAAACTCAAACACATTTTTAGAAATAGAATTCTGGGTAAGATAGAAGGGGCGAGAAATAGGAAGATAGTGATAATGCTTAGATAATTTTGTAACATTTTTGTTTGTAAGTCAAATCGATTTTCTGAAAACTTTCCTAAGCCACCTTAAGGTTTTGATCTACTGATCAAGACGGGCTCTGATACCACTTGTAACGGACCGCCCTTTTCAGAGGGTGCGTATAAATACCATTACAGCCACCCAGGAATTCAGCTGTAGGTAACCAAGTGTACATTGCCTGCTGAAATAGCAAAGGCGAGCGTTTTATAGATAAATTACGGGCCTAACGGCCAGAGTTTTATAAGAGGTACGATCAGAACCGAATACATTACAAAAGATCCACAGGAAAGGCTCGAGCAGATAGACCAAAGCCTTCAAAACCAAATATCGTTGCCATCTACGCTCTTCCGGAAACCATCGTCTTCGTGAAATTCTAAAAGAGGGTTTTAGGAGCAAGGGTGAGTACACAACCGTACTCAACAAACCACACGGAATTTCTGAATATTACATACAAGGAATTTTCAAGGTATTGGCACTAGTTTAGTATTTGGTGGATGCATGTATAGATATTTAGTCCTTAAACATATTACATTTGAAACACAAACCAATAAAGCATCATCCATAATATCCATACCACAGAGTTATTAACAAAATCCTGGTTACAGTTAATTTATTATTAAAACTACTCAAGCTCAGTTACCGGAATCACCCGAAATTAACCCAGCTTCATTAACCGGAAGCACGGCGTATTCGAATACCATTTTGTTCACTCTGCAGATGTAACATCCCAAAATTTTAGCTTTCCAATTAATTAATATTATTTTATTGCTAAATATGAATTTTGTGAATTTTCTGAATTTCTTTGGATTTTTAGATTTATTTGAATTCTTTTGAATTAAAATACATTATCTTTTGTCAAGAAATAATTATAAAAGATATTTTCAAAATAAAGTTTTTGTGAAAATATTTTATTTAAGTCTAGAATAGCTTAAAATATTTTTGAGAATTTTCTGGGAATTTTTAGAGTATTTCCAAAGCCTTAAAAAAATCAAAACATTTAATTGGAATAATTAAAATAGGAAATTCAGGAAAATATGGAATGAACAGTAATGGGCCGGCCCGATTACTGTGCTGGTCGAACGGTTTAAAAAGGGAAGCATTGCCGACCATTGGATCTTGATCCAACGACCTTTATCACGCGTGACTAAAAAGGAAACCCTAAAAACCCCGAGCGTTGGATCGTGATCGAACGATCCGTGTGCATCGTCTCCAGCCCGGACTCCTCATCGCCGTCTCCGACCCGGACACCGCCGCCGCTCTCCTCTTTCCTTGTTTGCCGCGCCCGCCGTGTATAAAGGACTCCCCGAACCCTCCCCGAAACTCACCTTGAGCCGCCGCCTTGATTCCCTCACGCGCTGCCAGCTGAGACGCCTTGAGGAGCGCGCTAGCCTTCGCCGAAGTTCCCGAGGACTTCGCGCCGTGTTTCATCGTCGTCGAGATACTCTTCCGCCGCGTGGAGGCCAGGGCTGAGTTCGTCGCGTTGAGACGCGCTTGTGCCGCTACCTCTCGTCGTCGGAGTCACGCCGGAGCGCCATCCGAAGCATCATCGTCCTTAGCTCTGATCGGTTGCGCCGCCGCATCGACATCGTCGGGGCCGAAGTCTCTCAGCCGTCCGATCAACCATCAACGCACGAGGTTTGTCCACGTCATCCACAGAGGTGGGTTAATACTTCATTGACACGTGTCGCCACGTAGATCACATTGCTGAGGTGGCGCCGCATTGGCATCGCGTTGGCATTGCGTGGCTAGCTGACGTCGGAAAATCGGATTTTTCCATATAAAAATAATTCGCTAAATTCGGAAATTCTATTTTTAGGGTATTTTCAGGATTTTCCAAACCTCAAAACCCTATAACTTTTGCATACGAACTCCGTTTGAGGTGATTCAAATTTCTAAAAATTTGTAAAATTGAGATCTTTCTAATGGTAGCTTTTATTTGAATTTTTTAATTTGTTTGCTCTTTGGTTTTGGTTTTTATTTGCTTTTCTCTCTCGATTCGCGAGACGTTGAATTGTGCGAGGCTTCGAAGGGATTTCTCGGTCGAATTATTTCGGACCGTGAGCAGGAGCTTAACGAAGGCAAGTTGTGCTTTGATCATGTTGCACCCATAAATTAGATTGCATGCTATTTTGATTTACCTTATCACTTGTTATTTTATGTGTATAAATGATTCGACATAAGTTTGGGATTAGCTACCATACCCTTTGAATTATATCCTACCTTGCTAGTTGTATGCCATGATCCACTTGTCACCCTAGGTTGGTTAATTATAGTTGGTTAATAATGAAATCAACATGGATGGTTAGAACGGAATAGAATTGCTTAGCCATACCACGTCATCACATGCTCATGGAATATTGTTTATTAATTTTGACTAATGGAATATGGAACTATGATGATAATTTGTGGGCCATGTGTGGTCGCACAAAGAGATTGAGTTGTTGTGACGGTGAGTCACGAACGATGTTGATTTGTGAAAGCACGTGGTGCTTGGTAATCAACTCGGGTGGGAAGAATTCATTTAGACCGGGCAAGTGGCAAGATTGTTTATGGTGGGCCAAGAGTGGCAACTGGGCGGTCGTATTTGGGTTTTATTGGTTTTGGATATTTGAGATCACACTTGGTTAGTCTTGCCTCGGTCAAAACTAAGGACTTAACCTTGCAAGCCTTTGACCTGAGTCAATCATGCGACCACACGTCTGTTATGGGCAAACTTAGTGACTAATTTGCAAATGCTTAACTTAAGTACTATCTTGGTGGTGTGAGTCCGGGTACGGGAAACTCACATGGCGCAAGAGGGGGCCCTATTGTGGCGTAGTTCTTCAGTTGTTGAAACCTTAGCGGTAGCACGGGTTAAGAGGATGCATTGTAAAGGCTTTGTTATAATCGTCGCTTTGTGTGGTGCATGGTTATATCGTGTGGGTAAAGTGCATAACCTCTGCAGAGTGTACAATCTATTCGGATAGCCGTGCTCACGGTATTGAGCAATGCTCGGGAATTACAGTCAAGGGGTAGTTAATTAAAATGGACAACTGATTGGGATGGCGGGATGCCATGTGGATAAATGGAACTTGATTTAGGATGGAGAACTTGGGTTCATTTGAGAATCACTGAATCTATTTACTTGTTATTATTTGTTTTACTGTCTTTTCAATCTACATATTGCTTATGTTTGAAAATCTTTGCTTCGCTTATGAGCCACTTAGCCATTCCTTTGGAATAAGCACGCATATAGCTATGATAGAATTGCATTACATGCACAACTTGTTGAGTACGTGTTGGTGTACTCACCCTTGCTTACAAAACAACAACAATGGAGGAGTCATCACCGTGCTTGAGGAGGACTTTCGGATGGACGCGAGTCACTAGGCCAAGCCTTGTCGATCGCTGTGGTGTCTTGATGAGTCACTCGTCTTCTACGATTTTTATTTGCATTTGTCTTATTTCATCTTAGTCTTGCCCTATGAGGCCGAATAAATGTAAGTGATCATAAGATCATACACTAGTTATATTAAATAAATGGAGTCTTATTGTTATTATCATTGTGTATGATGTGATGCTTACCGATGTTAAGCCGTGTGCACTAGCGTTGATCCTGGGAATAGTGCGACATACATGGTGGATTCGAATTGGTGAATTCGGGTCCTTACAGCAGAGCTACTCAACTTTACCCACAAGATAATCAACGGTCATTAATGCCACTGGATCAACATACAACTTTTATGCATGTGGCCCGACCGAGATTAACATAACCTTTCATTGAATTTCCCCCCTTTAGCTCTTACCCAGTAGGTTAACTTTTATTCCCCAGCCTCCAGTGCCCACGGGCCAATGCGGGCGGCGCGTGTTGGTCAACTGAGGAATACCTACCGTTATGAGAACCGGCAATGGCCGCACCATTCCGTTCCACCCCAACCCACGCGATACCACCTGTAGGTATTCCAAGGGCAAAAACAATATCTTAAGACTCGTTGGATCAGTCAACAAAGTGACCAAACCCAACTTGTGGTTGAGAGATGACTAAGTTATTTACTTTGCTCAAGGGGTTGATCCTTAAATGCCGAAGACCAGCCCAACACACAAAACAACACCGGTACCACTGTACCCATCACACATCACATTGGGCCTGGTCATCAATTGGCGGCTAGGCCGCAACCACCTTCCGTGGTCCCCCAGTGCGATCCCTCAACTGTAACAGGTTTTAAAATAAGCCCCAAATCGACATTCGGGGTTTTTGAGTAATTAAATAAAAGTAAAGATTATAGTTTTAACTATCCTATGTGGTTCATTTCATGATAATATAGGGTTGACAAATGGTTATGGCGAAATCAATAGGGTTTTAACAAGGGGGTGGGATTTAACGAATCAAGTCATTCTAAATTAGCTTCTTTTTAATTTCTACTCTATTTACAAGCAAATGCAATAACTAAATGTATATACAACAATATTATACGGAATATGGGATTCAACATGTAGTGTGGCTTGCCTTGCAGAGTTGAGGGTTCGCCTAGCGGGACATAGTCGACGTCGAGTCTGGACTTGAACTGGTCCGGCTCCTGGTACAGTTCCAACGACTGGTCCGGCTCCTGGTTTAGCTCCGATAGTTGCTCCGGGGTCGGACCTAGCGCGAAAAAGCGAGACCAATAAATAAACGAACAAAACAACAAAAGAAAATAAAAACGGAAAAAGGAACAAGAGAGAAAATGGCCGGAACGGAGCTCAGGGGCATTTTTGGAATTTTCTGGACTTGATTTGGCCAAACGGAGATCATTTTTGGACTCAGCGGCTTGAACTGGTCAATAATATGTATTTTTAGCTATTTTTTGATTTTTGGGATTTTTGGAGATTTTTGCGGAATTTTCTGGATTTTCTCTCTGATTTTTTGGATTTTAATTAAATAGAAAATCTGGAAAAATCAAAAGGAAAAAGACAACAAAATCGGCTCAGGCCGCATAGTGTTCCGCACGGCCCAAACCTTTGCGGCCCATGGCCTCCTGTGCGCACGGGCGCGCAACACGCGGGGGAAATGGGCCGGCCCAACTTGTGGTTGAACCGTGCTGACAGGCGGGACCCGGTGAGTGGTGTGCGACTGGCGACGCGGGCCCGGCTGACAGCGACGGAGGGGAAAGAGGCGCCAAGAGTGGGCAGATTTGGCAGAAGCTGGGAACGATCACAGGGGGCCAGTGGCGATGGCAAATAAAAAGAGCCGATTTAATGGGGCCCTTTGTTAGTGGGAGAAGGAGGCGGCGAGGCGAGAAGTGGTCGGGGATGGAGAAGATGATGGGCGAACGGACGAAGGGGAGATCGAGGGGAAAAATGAGGTGGTGGAGGAGCACGAGAAGCTCACGGCGAACTCAGCGGTGGCCGGAATTGGTTGGGAGAGAAAGTGGAACGGCGGGACGGCGGGTGGGCACCGGAGCCAGAGAAGGAGATCGCGGGGCGGCCAAACGGTGGCACGGGGAAGGGAGTGAGCTAGCGGGGGAGGTAGAGGAAGGCCTTGCGGTGCGGGGCGAGCGAAAATGGCGAGGGGGCTGAGCTATTTATAGCCAAGGCGCGGAGGGGAAAGAAGTGGCCGTGGAGGAGAGAGAGTGGCGGCGAATATTCAACGGAGGACGACGAGGACGGCGTGGGTGAGCTGACGGAGGCGATGGGGCATGCGCGGGCATCGCGGGGAGTAGCTGGGCGACGGAACAAGGCGAGGCGGGCGCACGGCCGTGGAAAAATTTGGCGCCGGGGAAGAGGAATGACCGGGCTGAGGGAAGAAAAGGCAGTGCTGGCGCGAAGGCGACGGGACAAGATGAGCAGCGCACGGCGGAGGTGGCGGCATTGAAAATCGGCACCGGAGAGAAGGAATGAACGGCCGGAGGGGAGACGAGTTTTCTACGGCAAGGACGGCGAGGACGGTATGGGCAAGCTGAGCGGAGGGGACGGGACGGACGCGAGAATCGCGGTGGAGCTGGTGAGCGATGAGACCGGGCGAGGGCAGTGCAGATGAGGAGAGATTCTCGGTGGATTGGCCGGTCAAGAAAACGAAGGGCCGGAGAAAGAAGAAGAAGGAAAAAAGAGGTCGGCGCCGACGGCCAAGGCCGAGAGAGAAATGGGCATGTGGCTTGGGCCAATCTTGTGGAAGGAGATGGGCCGAGGAAAAGATTCGGGCCGCGCGGGAAAGAGTTCAGGCTGGGGAAATTGGGCCGAAGGAAATGGTCAGGCCGAAAAAGGCTATGGCTGAAACAGGAAAGAGGCCAAAAACGGAAATTTTTCCCGAAACGGAAGGGAGACGAAAACAACTCAAAATACATTCAAATAGAACTGGGAAAATTCAAATAAAGCCAGAAAAAACCAAATAAATAAAGGAAATAAAGTTTTGAAATTTTGGGGTGTTTCAAGTAGCTCGATCTTTGCCTGCTTCATCTAATATGTACTCTGGGGGTAGCAATAGAAATTTTTCAGGTTGTAGAGGTTCACCTTCCCTACATATGGTAATTTTTTTAAAAAAAAATTCAAAACTTTTACACATGGGTTTGATAAAGTTTTCACAATAAACAAGATTTTCACTTATATTTTGCCTGATTTAAACTAATTTATATAATACTAGGGCAACTTGCACCATGCTGTATTAACCATATTTTACAGGACGTGACCTAGCTACCACTTTCTTTGATTTCAGATATCGATACGTGACTTAGGTATGTTCCTTGAATTTTTTGCGCAATTGCACGACTAAATAATATAATGCATATGTTTAGATAATATAGAGTTGTACTTGTCATATGATTTTTTTGCGAGCACCAATTCTAATGCTTATGGTGCAAACACAGTTGTAATATCTCTCATATCTTACACCTGTTTAATCTCACGGTAATAATATAGACCTAATAAAATTGGTGGTATAAATCTCTCTTTTATCTCTGATTAATGTGGTATTTTCTAGCCTTTGTGAGCGAAAAGAGTGGTTCTTTCAACTTTATTTTAATAATATAATAGATACATAGATTTGGGACACATGTCTTTCACACTGAACATTTGAAGTAACAATTAAATTTTGAAGCCAAAACACATCTTGAGTTAACACCCTGTAAGCTTGACGTTGATCCTAGGCAGTCTCTAAGTACGAATATGATCTCTCAATGTAATGATGATGATAACGATAATAATAATAATGATAAACAACCTTAAAAACAGACGTGGATAATGAATGAGAGAGGTGTCAGTTCCACTCGTGGCAATAAAAACTTTTTATGCGGGCCTGGCCCACCAATGACCTGTCAAAAAAATAAGAGGGGTGTACAAACGAAATAAAGATAAATAATTATCTTGAAATCGTATGATAGCATGTATAGGAGCAATACTTGAATGCTAGCTTGTACCAACTTGTTAATCGATCCATTTTATTTTTTTTATGGCAAAAGTTAAAATGGGACTATAACTAAGTAAATTTATGATGTGATCTGCAACCCCCTCTCCAGATTTCTTCTTTCTTGTATTATAATTTAGGAATTACTAATTTATGAGTGCCCTTGTCAAATCTTTGTTGATAATGTCCTCTCCTTTAATAAGTGACAGCACCTCCTTCATTCCCCCACTTTCCTTCTTCCTCAAAAGCCATCTCCTTATGACAAGTAAGATCATCTCTTTTATGACAAGTGATAGTACATCATTCATTCCTCCACTTCCCTTTTCTCCAAAACCCTCTCCTTACCACATATGGCAATACCTCCTTTATTCCCCTACTTCCCTTTCCCTCAAAGCCACTCTCATTATGATAAGTAATAGCACATCATTAATTCATTCCTCCACTTCCCTTTTTCTCCAAATTCCTCTCCTTACCACATATGGCAATACCTCCTTTATTCCCCTACTTCCCTTTCCCTCAAAGCCACTCTCATTATGATAAGTAATAGCACATCCTTTATTCCTCACTTTCCTTCCCCTCCAACGCTCTCTCATACTTGGCACCATCTCTTTCACCTCCTTTCCTCCTCTACTCCCTTCCATTCAAACTCAAAATAATTTTTTGTATTTCAAATTTTCCTCGAAGTGTTGAAAGTTTTTAATCAATTTTTTAACTGAAAGTTTGTTGAATTGAAACTTTTCGAACTGAAAGTTTTTGAATTGGAAGTTTCTGGAGTTGATACTTTTCGATTTGAATTTTTTCAAGTTGAAACTTTCTAATATCAAATTTTTTATTTAAAACTTTTTGAGTTGAAACTTTCTGATTTAAAATTTTTATTTCAAATTTATCGAGTTAAATATGTTGTGTTAAATTTTAGATCGAAAATTTTCAAACCTGAAAGTTTTTGAATTGAAACTTTTTAGAGTTAAAACTTTTCGATTTTTTCTGACTTGAAAGTTTCTATTTAAAATTTAAGTTAAAATTTTATAATTTTAAATTTTATGTTAAAAATGAAGAGAGGTAGGGGAAATGAGTAGGGAAGAAGAAATAGAAAGGTGAAGGTAGACAAAAAAAGATGATACTCTCTTCGTTTAGAAATATAAGTCCTATAGTTTGAATGATCTTGTTCAGAAATGTAAAGGTTGCATATAGATTTAATGAGGCTTTTCCTACTATACCTCTATTTATTCTCTCTCAACTACATGTATTTATTTATTACCACTATACACAAACTATTATCTCTCATCTTCCAAGACAATTAAGTAGACGTATCTAGGTTAATTTCATTCGTACCTTTCTCAATTTCATCTCAACTTTAATGTTTGTACAAGGTTAAAATACGTCTGATATTTGTGAAGAGTACGTGACATGCTGGAAATATGTCTTTAGACGTGAAGTCTAACAAGTCTAGCTAGCCGATATCTTTGAAGTCTAAGAGGTTCAGAGCTCACCTCTCACCTCAACCTACCTACGGCGCCGTCGCCGCTGCCGCCCGACGTAAATTCCGTCTTCGATCCGCGCATTGGATTGGAGGTCGCAACGCAGGTAGGCAGGTAGCCACCGCGTCGTCTCCAACACAAAGCCCTCGCTGACCAGCCTCAAGATACGCTCAGCTGGTACATTTTCCCTCTTCAAAGTTTTGTTTTTTTTTCGCTGTCTTTACCTCCGGTTTTCCTGGGTTTCGCGGCCGCTTTCTCTGTGCTCTGTATCCAAACTAAGCCCGTACCACTAGCAGGAGCAAAGTGCTCAACTGCACAGGCCTTCAAAAGTTAGTAACCCCTAATTTTCATTTAATCTTCAATTACTACTTGTTCAATATCTTCAGAAAAATCACTTCCCTAACTGCAGTTAATCTTGTTTAATCAAACTTTTTACCACCTTACCGAGAACTTCCCCACCTCTCTATTGCTATTCGATTCGCCCTTTGCTTTCATGACAGTTATTCCTATACATATTTTATTTGCATATGAAAATTAACCGCTTTGTTCCTAATTCTCCTCCAACTGACTGATTCTTGATTTCTCTAAAATAATCCTGATGACGGTGATGAACCAATCCACACTATTTTCATCCATCTATTTGGTATTCTTTGTTATTCGAAAGCATAATCCATACTCTTGCCGAATTCTCCCGATCTAAGTGTTACTCTAGCTTTCGTCCACCCATTCTTAGATCCAGAGACATGAATCTTGTTATGAATAGCATAAGACAAAAAAGAACTAAAATGCTAATGTTATGGCCTTATTTAAATTTAGCATAGGGCCTTCAAATTCCCGGTTATGTCCCTGCTAACTAGCACACCTCCTCTCCACAGATGTGATGGAAGATCTCTGTGCTACCCATGGGTGCGGGCAGCTCCAACTGGCTCAAGTGGTGGAGATCAACCACATTGTAGAAATAATACCTACCGATCCTAACCCGTTATTAGCACCTCAATTGGACGAAGATGTACTAAAGGCGGCAAAGGAGAAAATTGAGTCTGATATCTCGGATTTTAAATCCAAGATCCATAGGTTCCCTGCAAACCTACGGGGGTTCGGTAGAGACAGGGATTACATAGCACCCTGGATTGTGGCGATTGGTCCTTACTACCATGGTGTACCAGAGCTCCAAGCGATGGAGGAGGTGAAGCGCATGGCAGCTTACTGCTTCTGCGAGGGGTTGGTTGAGTCGCCGGAGGAAGTCTACAAGAAGATCCTCCCCATCGCCAGCGACGCCCGCGGCTGCTATGCCGATGCTGACGCGCTTAAAGGTATCACTGATGATGACTTTGCGGCTATGATGTTCTTCGATGATTGCTTTTTGGTGCAGTTTATGGTCGCATACAGCGCAGAGCAGTCACTTATGAGTGAGGTGATCGACTCGAAAGGCATACATAGCATCGTGAGGGACATAATGCTGCTCGAGAACCAGATCCCCTGGCCGGTGCTCCAGCTCCTGACGGCCCTTAGGCCCGCGCCGATGAGGGATTTTATTGGTCACATCATGTCAGGATTCGGTGTCAGATTTCGTCTTGGAATAGATGAAGTACTCCATATCGACAAAGATTTTAAGCCTCCACATCTCCTTGGCCTCATCCATTTTTATCAAGTACGCCGGAGCTTTGTCGAGAAAGAATCAAGGCTCCTCGATAAGTTTTTAGAAAAGAAAAAAAGAGTAAATGAATTCACATTTACTACTAGTGCAGCGGAACTCGCGGAGATTGGCATCCAGCTGACATCCAGCTGGACAACGCAGTTCTCCGAGATGAAAGTCGACACGGGCCCCTTGTTCGGCACGCTATCCCTAGCGCCGGTGTCTCTGGATGACGACGTCAACGCTTGCTTCCTTGCCAACATGGCGGCGTTCGAGCAGTGCCCAGCAGGGACCACAGCGAATTTCGACCTCCCCGTCAACTCGTACCTCGCCGTCTTGGCACAGCTCATGCAGCGAGACGATGACGTGCGCGAGTTGCGTGGCAAGGGCATCGTGCATACCACCATGGACTACCACCAGACGCTCAAGTTCTTCAATCGCCTGTCTCAGCACCTGCGACGGGACCTCTCTTATTTCATTGTCTTCCAAGACCTTGAGGAGTACAAGCAAAAGAGGTGGGTGTGCATCGCCATCCGCAAATTCCTCTACAACAACTACAAGATCATCGCCACGGTGCTTTCCATCGTTGGCGTGCTGGTGGGCATCTTCAAAGCCCTCGTCTCACTCAAGCAGCACCAGCCGTAAAGCTCATGTTTGTATCACCCACCCTATGAAGCATATGTGTGTGTTTCTATGTTACATTTCTATTTTTCCTAAGATTACTGCTTGTACTTGTGATTTGGTGTCGTACAGTGTGAAGTGTTTATCCTTTCCAGGCTGAGGTCATGTCTTACCCTATGAATAAAACATACATTTTCATTACACATGACCATTCCGTTTAAACAAAATAATAAAAATCCCTTCCTCCTACTAGATCACCCCCCCCCCCTTCTCCAGCTCGCAATCGGCAATACATTAATAGTAGTGGATTTAGGTTTAAGCTTAGTTTCTAGGCTCCTACCCAAGGTCAAATGGTTTCCCCCTTGCGAGTCTTGGTGTTTATCACCGTCTCTTGGAGCCCTAAGATCTTGCCACTGCTAGTTCTTCTCCTGACGTTGACTTCTCCTCGGTGGTCTCCCTCCCCCCATTCGCTGGTTGGATTGTTTCAAATCTGAACCCCAAAGAGTTTGACTTTGGGTCTAATCCTCTTTACCCACAAAAGTTTGCAGACGCATGGTTGTGGGCCTTCTCATCATCGTCCATGGCGGAAGAGAGAGCGCCAATGGTGTACAACTACATTATCGCCGATGAGCCGCCATCAATCTCAGACAGAGTTCAAATGCAATAGAGCAATCCGATCTAGCGAATCAACATTGCAGATCGTTCAAAACCGTGTGCTACACTAATTTGCTATTGTACAAATTTGCTGCAGTGTTCCAAGAAGATCTTGATCGTCACTTTTTCATCAGACGATTGAATAGGGACTGCAAGTTAGGGTACCTGCCTGTAATTTTTGTTTTCTTCATCTAATTAGTGGGTGTACAGTGCCAAATTTTTTATAATATAATCAGACTGAGCTCATATTGTATTACAAATGAAGGAAAGAAATCGTCATTTTGATCTGGAGCATATCACTCCATATATTAACGAACCTCATCTCCATGCCTACTGTTCTTCGTTAAAAAAATATCTTTTACAGACACTAAATTCAATACAGATCACCGTTTGTTCTTTTCATCTAATATATTAGATTATCTAGTATTTATTTATATTTTCTCTAATAGTAGAGTAGTAGGAATATATTTAACAAATCAAAGGCTAGATCTGATTTATACTACTAGTATAATGCTTTGTAAAATTTCTCAAGACTAAACCTCATGCCTTTTTTGTCCATTTGCAAAGAAGTTTTTTTTACATGGATGCACATAACTCATGTACACTACACTCATGCTATACACGTGTGGGTGTCCATTTACATACTAAGAAATTTTTTAGAGGCTCTATAGCCTCCGGAGCGCAAGTCTACTACACATTCAAAACATACAAATTCTAAGCACCCGTGTACAAACTTGAGCTTAAAATTATCTTTAATTTCACAAACTTAAATAATAACATCACAGCACTTGGGATTATAAATTTGTAACGCCATAATTCGAAATCCATCGATCGACCGAGAGAGGCATCATCTGATGCCTATGGGCGCAAAAGCATTGAAGAGATAGGCCTCATCCGTATATGGCTGCTACCATCAGCAGTGTGCGTGACTCGTACGCCTTGCTCCAGCTATACCATAGCCCCACCCCAGGAACCAGCTCCACCGCCTCCTCGCATCTTCCCGCGAGCGCCTCCCTCAACCTATTAACATCATCGACCATTGCAAGCTCCAGCAGCGCCGCCAGCCTATCTCGCTGTCCACCACCGACGATCTACCCCTGCGCTGCATTGACGAGATCAGGAAGGTCGCCCATTACCTCCATTCAATGGATAAACTCAACACATCTGCAGAAGAGGCAAGAAGCGGTGGGGTATATAGATTCAACAACTGAGTAGATATCTATAAAATCCAGATTAAGAAATCGTCAAATAAGGAAGGCAACAAAAAGGGAAAGAGACGAGAAGAGACCCAAAGCCCTGCTTTCTTCGAAAGAGAATTAATCAATCCAATCCGAAAAGCAACACGAGTAGTCGCCGCCGATTCAAATGCCAGATCAATGAGAGAAAGGAAAGCAATAAATGAGTCATACATATTCATTTACCTCCTGCAACAGGATGATCCAATCCAATCACCGAAGTGGCCACTGCTCACTTTCCACTCAGCCACACGGATGCACACACTTATCGGGTTAAGGATGGAGAACGAACGTACCACCACCGACTTCTAATTAGAATTAGTAGAGATAAAGATAACAAACTTATCTAGTCGTGTCATGTATGGTCATGCGCATGCCATTGACCGGCCGGAATCAAATCCATACGTGATTAGATAAAAAGAAAAAATGATCTTATCTACGTATGCATGTAAATATTTGATAGAAAGGATTCATATGGCAACTCAAAGGCATATGGTAACTTAGAAGGTATATGTGTATAGTATATGGAAAAAGAATCGGTCGTGCAATATTTGGAAATAGAATTGGCTGATTGAGATAAGAGTCTGATACGCTGCAAATCATGCATTAATACATATCCAACCGAATTAAAACTTTCTCCGTTTTGTGGGTATGCCTCGAGAGGGGGAGAACGGACCACCACCACCAACTCATAATTATATGTAGTAGAGATAAACGATTCTACTATCATCTTTACAATACAAATTGTATAAATCTTAAAACACATATTTTAATATTTATATATCTTTCAAATAGTGATACATAGAATCACTCGTAAAGGTCAGGCGAAAGCTGCTGTAACTATGTTTGCGTTGTTCGATTATAATTGTATTTGCACGGTCGCAAGAGGACACGATCTTTTGTTTATTTAGCAATAGTGAGTGAAATTGAATTGGCTTCGAATCCTATGCGATGCTATGTCGTGTTAAACACTCAAGAAGCATTTCGTTTGTCACTACGATCTTTCCTAGTGCTATTTTTTTTATGGGTGAAACTAGCGCTCGGACGTTCGATTACTATTTATCCCATCGAACGTCTTTTACAACATTTTTTCCTCTACGTGCAATATTTTTTTCCTCCACATGCAATATTTTTTTGAACGCTTGCAACATCTGTTACTGTAGTGATTTTTACTATTTGTCGAAGGAAAATGTTGCACGCGTTAGTAAGAAATGTTGCACGTGTAGGAAAAAAATGTTGCAATACATCCGAAGATTTCAGACGCTCGGGCACAAGTCATTAGGTATTTTTTTTTGTGGTAGTCGATTACTTGATTGATTGATGAGACGGGCAATATTTTTATTTGACAATAGTAGAAATACGGTGCGAAACAAATATCGCACATGTTAAAAAAAATGTTATAGACGTGGAAAAAAATATTGCACACGTTAAAAAATATTATAAGAGGCGTTCGATAGAATAAACAGTAATTAGATGTCCAATTGCCAGTAATCGCCACTATGTTTTGGTACTAGTCGATTACTTGATTGATTGATCAGACCGGCAAAAATTAGCACATCCTGGTCACATTATCTCTTTACTACTTTGGCCTTTGGGCCTTGCTAACAGGCAGATTTGTGCAGTGAGGGAAGCCCAGAAGTAGAAAGCAAGAGCCAAGGCCCTAGGGATTTTTTTTTTTCGAGAGGAAGCGAATGCCTAATGTCATTTGGGTTGATTGGGGTTGGGCCTCATTAACCTAAATCTATGCGGCTCAATACGCTATCACTCTCTCGATTCTTACCTCGTTCAGTCTCTTCCCCGGGCAGAAAGTTGGCATTAGCTCATTAAGCACATCTGATAATGAACAGTCCGAACAAGCAAGGAAATGAATATTCGTAACTCAGCGCACATCGCAAGACACTATGAGCCTGTTTGGTTTGCGACCCCTGCAAATCATATCAAAATTTGGTCACATCCAAAACCGTAACGTTACCAAAATCGTCAAAATTGAAGTGTTTGGATTGCAGCTATGCCAAAATTATATGCATTTTTAAAGCGATAATCAAACACTTGTAGCATTCCATGCAACCAATAATCCCTCTGTGCCATATCCAGTGGCGGACCTAGAATTTTTTAAGAGCCTGGGCGGATTTATCATTAATACACTAAAATTAATTGTGCCTAACAATTTTCCAGTGCTCCACGCTGTTGTGTCGCCTGAATATATATGCATACCTCATCTTTTCTTGGCAGAGGAGTCCGGGCGTCTGCTCGGGCTTGCCCCCAAGTGGGTCCGCCCCTGGCCATATCAGCAAAGAAGGCAGTAGCAACCCTTCCAAAACTATGGTGAACATTTTGCTCGCTCGTAAAATAGCCAACATTTTGGCAACTTTTGTACTGTTGTTACCAAATTTTCCTGGGCATGCATGCCAAATATTGGTAGCAATCCAAATGGCGGCCAAATTCTATTGGTATTACCAAATTTTGGTAAGGCTGAGGAAGGTAGCAAACCAAACAGCTCCCTCCTCATCAATAGTAGCTAGTCCTCCCTCCCTCAAGTACATGTTGTTTTGGATGTAGCTGTGGTTAAACTTTCAAAGCTTTAACTACTAATATCTTTTTAAGTATTTAAACTGAATGCATGAAGAACGTACGTATGTGTAGATTTGTCTCGAATACTTCCATAGTATTATATTTTATTGGATGTTATAAATACATTATAATAGAAATTAGTTGTCAACGTTATGTTTTTTGAGACTATCTCGATATCCAAAATGACGTATATTTATGATCAGAGGGAGTTGTAACAATAGGCCTATATCCAGTGGAGATCTAGCGTTACCTTCTCCATTATTAGTGATCAAGAGCAAACCAGCCCTTAGTTCTGGATAAGTTCAAGAGAAACTGAAGCGTAATACAAAAGCCACCATCTTCTAATAGTAGCGTTCTTGGATGGTGTGACTTAGGGTATGTTTGGTAGATTTCCAGTTTCACCAGATTCGTAGATCTGGTGAAACTGTACATTCCTAACTCTACCAGATCCGTGGAGCTGGAGCTGTGAATACATTAAGAGTGTTTAGATGGATCATCCTGTTTACATTTTAGACCTGGTCAAATCTGTCCTATCATTGATTCCGATCTATCTATTGACCGCACTGAAGGTGCCAAAGAGATTTATTATGGGCATTGACAAGATTCGAAGGAAATTACTATAGGCAGGCAATGCGGCTTTGCATGGAGGGAACTGTAAGGTCGGATGGACAACCGCTCAGAGACCGCTTCGAGATATGGAGACCTTGGTGTCTTGGGCTTGAAAGCCAAGAGGGCCCTTCGCCTCCGATGGTCGTGGCTCAAATATCTGAGACCCAGATAGGCCGTGGAAAGGATCGCCAACTCGTGACAAAAATGACCGACAACTCTTCATGGCTGCCACTAAAGTCATCATAGGAAATAGGCAAAGAGCCGACTTCGAATTCCAGATGGTTGCATGGTCGAGCTCAGTCCCAAATTGCTCCAAGACTTCACAAACTCTCCGGAGGAAAAAACATATCGGTTGTCAATGCCTGCAAGAACAATAATTGGATCACGAGACATTAGGCGTCACCTAACCTCCAGTTGCTACCACAATTTGTCGATCTATGGTTCAAAGTGCAATCCATGCCGCTCGGCCAGCACGAGAGGATGGTTTCATATGGACACAAACCTCGCGAGTGCCTACTCGGCCTCATTGGCATATAACATCCAATTCGGCGGTGCACTCGAAGTCATTCTCACAACAATCTGGGTATATAGGCGCCGTTATGTTCTAAGATCTTTCTATGGCTAGCAATGCAGAATCGACTATGGACAGTGCAAAGATTGCAACTTAGAGGATGGCCAAACCAAAATTTTGGCCAAATGTGCAATCGGAATCTAAAAACAGTCTTCCACCTCTTTGTTGAATGCGCTCAGCTACGGTTGCTATGGTCATCCATTGCTCAATGGGTCCGCATTCCGGCGCTACACCCGGACCAATGGGGGCCGGCGGCGTGCCTTGAACAATGGAATCTTCAGCTCATTAATCGCCAAAGGCTCTCCAAAAAAGGCATTAAAACTCGATCATCCTAACCTGCTGGGAATGGTGGAAAGAGCGAAACAATAGAGTATTCCAAAGAAAATGGGCTTCTCAGGACCAAATCTTCCAGACAATCAAAGATGAAGCTGCCACCTGGATCCTAGCCGGAGCTAAGCACCTAACGAGCATTCTACACCGCCAGCATTAATCCATATGTGTATCTTTAGGGCTTCTATTCCTCTAGCTACTTAGGTTGGGTCCGCCCTCTGCTGACCTTCTTCACGTTGTTTAGGCCTCTTCCTCTCTTTTCCAAACAGTGTAATTTCACCCCTTCCTTCTAATCTAATATAATCACAGCTCCTGCTGTTTTAAAAAAAATACATTTTAGACCAAAAATATAAACTTAATTCACTTTATTTTAGTTTATAAGTTTCAGATTTCAGATGAAACTAGGATCTGGAGCTTTACCAAACAGGTCTTTACTCTATTCCACATAAATAAATAAATAACATTTGAGAATAATAAATAATAGGGGTATGAAAAGGAAAAAGTTAAAACTTATCAAAAATTGTAGGATGACATGTGTTTAGAAACAAAATTTAAAAGCAAGAATAATGTATATTAAGAAACAAAGAGAGTAAATACTAAATAACATTGAAAATAACTGAACGAGGGTTATAGAAAGAAATAAAAGCTAAATGTTACAATGATACGTATTATAAAATGGAAAAAGTAATCTATCAAACCGGAAGATGACACTGTATCTGGACTTTAGTCCGGCGCGTCATTCTCATCCGCCTTACCCACACCAATCGCAACCCGCCAAACCCCGCCTTAACCACCAAAGCCAATGCACGCGACAGACAACTGGACCCAGTATACTCCCTACCTCACGTGTCAGCGATACTTATCTCCTTTAATTTGAGTGCACGAGGCGAGCACCGGTCGGGGAAGCGGACGTCGCCACGTGGAAAGGGGAGAGTGATCCACGGCCAAACCAGCGGGCCGGGAAACGGATAAGCCCACACCGCACGCTCCGGCGCACTCCCCATGACGTGTGGGCCCGAGTGCGGTGGGCCCAAGGAAACGTGGCCGTGTCGGGCGCGGGCAACGTGTCCCGCAACCCACGCCGCATCCGTATAAGTCCACCCCCTCCCATCCCATCGCCCTCTCAAGTCTCAAGTCGCACCTCACTCTCGTCTCGTCTATAGGGATGGCAATCGGGTGGACTCCCAGCATCCACCGCATTAAACCCAAACTCAAATCCAACAAAATCCGTCTACCCAAACCCATTAAGTTTTGCGGTGCAGATCAGTATCACACCCAAACCCAATGGGTACCCAATACCCAATGGGTACCCACGGCATAGATCTCAGGCTTGCAACGGCGAAGGCGAAGGTAGAGGTGGGGCGCTATGGTAGTCGATGCTCCTCCCCCCTCTATCTCTTCACATCTCCTTTCTCTCTCTTTTTTGGGCACTATGCACGCAACCGTAGGGAGGGAGGGAGGAGTCGGCGTGAGGAGAGCAGGCGTCACCGCCGAGGGAGGCAAAGGCGAGGAGGAGGTCAAAGCAATCGAGCGATGGGGCAAGGGAGGGAGGTGATGGGGCGAGGGAATCGAGGAGCCGAGCTCACCAAATAGTTCGTGAGTTTGTTTTCTAATATACCTCTAAAAAGTGGGTCCACATGTCATAGGATACCCATTGGGTATCCATGGGTACAAATTGACACCCACACCCATCCTATAGGCTTATCGGGTACCCAAACCCATAAACCCATGGGTCTAAAGTGCTACCCATACCCACTCTTATCGGGTCGGGTACCCACGGATACCCAAATCCATGGGTAAAACTGCCATCCCTACTCGTCTACTCGTCTCTGTGGGAGAAAAAAAAACACAAAAGGTTGAGAAAAAATAATAATAATTGCCCCTCGCTCGTGGCCGCTCACACAAATCTCGCGCAAGGGTTGGGGGCGCTCAGGCTCGATCCGCGGCGGAAGCCCTGTCATGAACATAAGCCAGAGAGGAAGTGAGTCACATGAATCACGAATGAAATTGTTGGTGCGAAGAATCTGCGAAGTTGAAGTAATGAAATGAAGGGACAAGATCGGAGAGCATGGGAAATCGGGTGGTTGCAAGTAATGATAGTGAATAGTATTTTCGGCAATAGTTAATTGGTAACTAAATGGTTGTAATTGTAGAGTTGTTGAGCAGTCAAAAGTAAAACCGTGAGTGGTATATAAAATTTTGTAACGAGTCGAGAAAGAACTAACGACAAAAATGGAATGAAATCCTCCTGCTCTTTCTTCTCCTCCAAGTTCTTCCCCTTTCTCTTCTTCTTTCTCCTTTTACAATCCTCTATTCTTTGTCTTTGTATCTTGATTGCTTATCGGTTTGAGTGGTTTGGGGCTTTATTGTTGGTATTTACAAGCCCTAGATAGGGTTAGGGTTCGGACCTCCCGGCTCCCCATTTGGCGTGGTGTGATCTGGCGTTGATTTGGTGGTGTGGTTGTTGCGGTGGTGGTGGATTAGGAGGAGGGTGGCCGTGAGGATGGCGTCGCCGAGAAGGAGGGGTTCTGACGCAGATCAGTGGGAGAAAAGCTGCGGATCGCGGTGCGAACGTGGACACGCTGTCGCTCGCATCCGCTTCATGGCGGGGCACCACGTCCGCTCTGCGAAGAAGACGGCGGCAAAGCCCGCGACCACCGCCGCCCATGCATGGCGGTGGGGAGGTGGTGGGGTGAGAACGCGTCTTGGCGATCGCATTCGGGAAGGCCATCAAGGTGAAGAAAGGTGGGGTGGCGGCCGGTACCTCGATCTATCTGTGCCCTGTTTACTAGCTTCCTTGTTCTTACTGATCGAGTTGGTTCTAGTGCTTGACATGCTTGATTAGGATATAAGTTGAGACCAGTGCTGCTATTATTAATTGTCGCTGCCTTAGTGGTGTACTGGTGTTAGTTAGCTTGTTATTTATGCCACATGTAGAGTAGTATCTTGTTTAGGATTCTCGGAATGTAGGTTTAACAGATGAGTTGATCTAGCTGTTGGTGTTTGTTTGGAAAATTTATGCTTGTTGTGCTAGTGTGCTGCTAGTCTAGTGTTTCGTAAGGTGGGGTTCTTGCTATATTGAGGTGGTGGTACATTGTGGCTTATATCTGTTGGTGATGATTTTTTTTTTTGGGGATCATCTGTAGAATTTAATTTGTTGTAGTAGGTTGGTTAAGCAGAGAAGAGCTACATTTTGATTACGTACGTCTGGTGTTCGGTATGTAGATGGTTAGCTTTGGATGTATGGTGCAAATCAGGGGTTCCGTGTACATGTTAATTGGTCCTCCTGAGCTGCCTGTAGGGGATTTCGTCAGATAATGACTATGATTTGGCCACGTAGTATTTCTTAGTGAGTTGGTTGGATACTTGGATTAGACGATTAGTTATCTGTATTCTGGTTGCATTTGTTACTCTTAGGAATTTCTTTGTCACTACTCAGCTCTTTTGAGATCCTAGGATTCGATATATGGCAACGTAAAGTTTGTCGAGGGCAGTATCTATTTGATCCTCCTAAACAGCTTTCAGTTGATACCACTGATTTGTCATGTGCAAGGGCAAGACGACAACCATCTTTTAACGGATTAAGTTCTAACTCCTTTCTTCGTCTTATCGTTTCCTTCATGTCATTTTGCTCAGCTCTGGCTGTAACAAGCGTACACTTGGCCACTATTACCAGATGTTTAGCAACTACTTATCCAAAACACAATTTGCAACCTTCTCCCCTCTAAAAATAAAGAAAAAAATTAAATAATTGCAACTATTGCGCGGGCCAGCAAACACTTCCTTGCCAAGAACAGTAACAACTTTTGGGGTCGCTGAATTTGGCCCATCATCACATATTCACATGTTCACATAGCCCAAGAACAAATAAGCTCAGTTCAGTTCCTCTAGGCTGTGCTACATTGCAATAGTCAATAGTCAACAATGGATCAGAAGATCAGAGCAAAGATCTGGCAGCCGCAATGGCCATGGTGGTCGTGCTCACCGGCGACGGACGGAGACAGGTTGATGGGTCTGAGGGCAAGAATGCAAGCATGTCCCTTACCTAGCGAGCCTTGGGAATAAGGCCCAAGCACGGCTCGTTTTGAGCTTACATGACAAATAGCTTACGACGTTTCAACATAGCGTCTTCAATCAGTTACTGTATGCGTGAAGAAAATACAAAGATTGTCATAACACGAAGCAGGGACAGAACTGGTCGAATCACTGTGACGATCAAAAGTTTTTTATTTTTTATTTTTATTTTTTTGTCACCGAAGATAGTAATGAATCCTCGTAGATAGTCATGTATCGAGGGTGGGCACAGTAGAATAATTAAAAATCTATGAAGAAATATTTATTTTGTGACGAAAAGGTTTTATCATGCAATATTTTCAGTTTCTACCACGATATTGGATTTGTCATAGTGGTAACTGTATACCTTTCCAGTTCTTCCATGACAAAGAAGTTTTCGTCACAAAGTTTCTGTACATGGCATATCGAGCCATCTGTAACTGTATTTTGACCTAATTTTTATGGTTCAGACTTAGAACAATCTAGATTTGGTATTAAATTGCAAGAATTGACCTTTTTTTATTATTATTGTTGACAAGCTGAGCATCCAATGGAAGCACAGCATTTTGGAGAACACGAAGGTAATCTTTTTCAGCAACCTGTACAGCAGTACAGCCAGGAGACATGCAGAGCTAGCATCAGGGTTAACAATATGGATTTAAAAAAACTGCTTGAAAATAAAAAATCAACAATATCAAGTCGAAAATTGTCAATAACCGAAGAGTTTCGAAATCAAAATTTTTGAAGAAAAAAATATAAAAAATAAAAAATCAACCGACCAATCGAATTTTTTTGGTGGCCGGTTTTTGAGCGATTTTCATCAAATTTTTAAGTGATTTTCGATCGGTTTATGTAGCATAAATTTTTTTCAAATTTTTTTGAATTGGACCGGTTTCTAAAATCGAACCATGTCGATGCAGGCGATTTTCACAAAAATTGAGTGATTTTCGTCTGTTTTGTGAACCCTAACTAACATCCCTTTCTCAAAAAAAGAAGAAGAAGAAGAGGAAAAAAAGCACAGCCCACCCTAGACATGATGCACATCCCCACATCCAATCTACTATAAATGTGCGCTAGTTTCCTGTACTCAAGGCCTGTTTATTTAGACTTAGATTTTTTTCGTCTTATAGCTTAAAACAAGCTTTTGGACTTAAACATCCTAATAGCAATTGACTTTTATAAGTGTTAGAGGTCGGTAATTTTACCCTAACTTCTGTGGCATTAGTCTAAAACTAACCCTCAATAAGAAAAAAAATACATCTTCAATGACTTTTGGTTTTTAGGTAAATAGAAACTTGTGAATTTTGAAAATGCTCTGATAAAAAGGCAACAATTTATTTAGACTTTGACTTTTAAACTTTTAAACCAGTAAATAATGGCTAATCAAACAGAGCCTCAATGCCGTATGAATGCTGCCATGCATATTCTTTCCTTAAACTTCCTACTCGAACATTTCATTTTAGGAAGGGTGTCTTTCAAACTCTTTTGAGATTTTTTAGAAATATTCTAAAGGTATATTTAGATTTAAATATATTTTCTCTAGATTTTATCTTTATGTGATTTTAAATTTCAAAGCTTGTAAATCAATGATTCATTACCGAAAATGATTTTTCTTAAAAACCAAAAATCCAAGAAATCATGGAGAATATGGAAATTTCAGAATAAAACCACAATTATAACTTAATTTTATATTTTATTTATTTTTGTATTTTTTAGGGTTGTTACATGTACAACCTACAATCTTTCCTAAACTTCACACTCAAAGCTTACAAGAATTATGTAATGTAGATATTCAGATATTCTAGCTTGATTCTACACGCGTTAATTCTTTCCCTAAACTTCATCCCCAATACTGATCTTTATCCAGAATTTCTGTCCCAAAGTCATTCCGAATGTTTGGTTCTAGCTCGCTTCATTGTAACTTGTAAGCCCTCACTAACCTTTCTCCACTAGTTTTTTTTGTAACAATATGTTGCCCGATGCTAGTACGCGTAGACAAATTTTTCCTCCACTATAGTACGCGTAGAGTAGCTAGCTAAAATAGCGTGCTACGCCGCGCCGTTCGCGTTAGCTGTGCTTATGAGAACCAGTGACGCAATACTACAAATGCTGAACGCGAGAAAAAAATTTGGTCTGAGTTTTCTGTAAACTGAATTTGCGGAACTACGGTCTTTTTTTCAAAATAACCAGTCAAAGGACCTATTTATGATCTATTTTTTTTAAATCTTTCGGGTCGAAAGAACCTTTTTTTTTTGCAAAATAATCGGCGCAAAGACCTGTTCGTGATTCTATTTTTTTTAAAATCTTTCGAATCGAATTCGCGTAACTACAGGTGGAAAGACTTGTTCGCGATTTCGATATACCTGTTCGCGATTTCAAATTTTTTTAAATTTCCCGGGCCGAAAGAACCGGACTAAAGGGTCTTTCTTGCAAAATAACCTGTAGAAGGACCCGTTTGCGATTTCTAATTTACCGTGGAAGGACTCGTTCGTAATTTCCAATTTTACAGGGAGTTTTCGGAGAAAGCAGGTGATGTGGGCCGCCGGTCAGGCGTAAATCCTCCTGGGCTTAAAAGATACTAGATAGGATCTCGCGCTACGCTGCTCGGTGCGAAATTTGGTTCGCTGGTTCTCCTTAGAAAAAGAAAGCTGGAGGACCGTTTGCGAATATACGGAATCATAGGGTCTTTTCTACAAAATTACTGATAGAAGGATTTGGATGTAATTTTTTTTGTTTTGTAAAATTACCCACGGAGGACCCGTTCGCGAATACACAGAACTACGGAGTCTTTTTTCGCAAAATAACTTGATGGAGGATCTAAACGTAATTAAAATATTTACGGAGAGCCTTTTCACAAAAAAAATGCCGACACGTGGCTAGGCCCAATTCCTTCGGCTTTAAAGGTAAAGTATAATATTAGTAGGTCGAGTTCTTGTAGCGATGATGTCACGTGTAAATCTCGACCCAAATTTTTCACGCAAAAATACGTAATTCCAAATCTATTGTGTCGAAAGAGCCAGTCAGGCTTTGAATTTGCGAATTACAGGGTATTTTTGCAAAATAATCAAGTAAAGAACTTGTTCGTGATTTGTAGAAATATCTCTTTCGATTTAATTATTTGGAAAATATTGGAGACCGAATTTGAAAACCGAGGTGGAAAAATAGTCTAGAGGAAAACGGTGAAAAATTATTAGAGATGACAACCTTCTTTTGTCGAGCCTAACATTCTACACGTTCACCGAGTAATAATACATGTCTAAAAAAATATCAGAGATCGAGATGGAAAATCGAGTCGGGGGAAAAGTCTAGAGATAAAGCTGCACACATATTTCTAGTGACGAAAACATTTTTCCCGGGACCTAGACGTAAGGAGCAAGGGCATGTTTGTTACGTTTTTGGCCCTGTCCGCTGTCCTGAAAAATTAGAAAAAGGGCTTGCTCGCGATTTGAATCTAATGGGAGCCTTTTTCCTAAAACAACGCACGAGGGACCCAAACGTGATTTTTAAAAAAATATCTTCCCCTCACAAAAAATCGCGAAGATATATTCGTAATCTATAGGAATCTATCCGTAATTTAAAGAAATAGAAGGGTTTTTTCACGAATATGCCTAAGAGGACGGTGGCTTCAGTCTCCATCCAGCATTCCAGGCGGCATTATTTGGTGTATATGCAAAAGCTCGGCCTTCTCTCGAGAAGATTCGATCGTAACTCGTCGGGTAGCTGGCTTTGATTCTTTATTGGTGGCGTCACGTCATGTTTCCGTGTCAGCTGGCGTCGTGGAAAACAACCTCACGTCATGTTTCCGTGTCAGCTGGCGTCGTGGAAAACAACCTGTCAGTACCGACCCAGATTTTTATAAGCCTCCACATCTCCTTGGCCTTATCCATTACTATCTTGTACGCTTGAGCTTTGTCAAGAAAGGATCAGGCTCCTCCGAAATTCCTTCCAACAAAAACCTGTGCGAAGGTATTACCGTTAACTACTAGTGCAGCGGAACTCGCGGAGATTGGCGTCACGCTGACATCCGGCAGCACAACGCACTTCTCCGAGATGAAAGTCGTGAGGGACCTCCTGTTCGGCAGGCTATCCCTAGCGTCATTGCTTCTGGATGACAGCAGCGGTTGCTGGCCTTGCCGAATTTTTTTTATTTAATATTTATTTTTAATCGTTTTTTCAGAACTAGTCGCCCGCGGGAAAAATTTTGAAAAATGCCCGCCTTCGCCTCAAGAGATGGGCGATCGCCCATCGGCGACGGAGGCCAACCTAACGGTCGGAAACGGCGCCGTTTGGTCAAACGCGCCGCGCGGGACACGCGTCAGCCGTCGCCAGGTGATCGCCCATGGTGGGCGATCGTCCTGAATGACGACGGTGATATTTTTATACTCACATGACATCTGTGCCCATTTGCTTGTTGCTCACGAGAGCGAGAGCGAGGAGAAGAAGAGAGAGGAAGGAGGAAAAAAGAGAGGGAAGAAAAAAGGGGAAAAATATTCATCGTTTTTTGAAGGTAAGTCCGTAAATTTATATGTAATTTTTTTGAAATTTTAGTATTTTGTAATATTTAGAAATATAGAAATGTAGTAATTTAGAAATTTAATGCATAGGATGGGGTAGTTCAAATATTATGTAATGTTTAGAGATTTAATGTAGTATTTAGAAATGTTGAGAATCAATATAGTTTTTAGAAATTTAATTTAGTTAGGATTGATAGTAGAAATATTAGGCAATGTTTAGAGATTTAATATAGTATTTAGAAATATTAGGATTGTAGTATTTAGAAATGTTGAGAATCAATATAGTATTTGGAAATTTAATTTAGTTAGGATTGGATAGTAGAAATATTAGGCAATGTTTACAGATTTAATATTTAGTATTTGCGGTATTTAATATTTTAGATATGTAATATTTGCGGTATGTAATATAGGTAATCGAATTACTTATTTATAGTCAATGACCGTGTTACGTTAAAAATTAGTATATTTAAAAACATGGCAGGCGCCGTTACAAATCAGTAGGGTAAAAATGATGATTTTTTCGGTTCGACGTTGTAGGCAGTATGTCGGAGACATTGTATTTTCAGATATTCTATGGAGATGGGGAGATAGCACAGGGGCCGAATGGAGTCGATTTGTCGGGATTTTCAGCAGTCATACAGGGCATATCTAGGCCGAGAGATAGGACATACAGGGGTTTGATGGAGTTTATATTTCGGATGTTCAGTTTGGATGCCCAGAGTGTTCGTCAAGGGTTAGAGTAGTAGTGTCGTCTGTGAGACTTTTTATGGAGAGCTGATTCCTATTAACGCGACCTCGGCATGGAGGAGCTATGTTGGATACGCTGTAGAGCGGGTTGGCCGCTCATGTTGCCGGGTAGATTGGTACCAGGTACCTCCATCGGTGTCGGAGGTGCGTGATGTCGGGGTAGATATTACGGAGGGGGAATACAGATATGCAACAACGCGATGATGAAGGTGGTGGCGAGGTTAGCGGTGGCGGCGGATCGAGGGGCGAGGAGCCACCGTGGAGGCGCGGTGGCCGACGAGGGGGAGGAGGTGGAGCACATAGTTGAGTTGATGGAGGAGGAGGACCGTGCGGATGAGGAAGTCCCTGATGGCGAACGCTCGGACGAGGAGGACAATACTCTTGAGGTGCCTGTCCCTGGTGCGTGGATTAAATATAATTTCAAGACCGACAATGAATGAAGGAACAGAGATGCATGGGAGTATCATGAGAACGAGGTCGCGCAGGGGCCATATATAAAGACAAGGAGGCCGTGATGGATCACGGTGAAGCATCGGGTCAATGTCTCTTGGCGCCAATTCGGAGTAGTGAAGTCCGAAGAAAAAGACTACGACGTGAAGTGCGTAGTTGATTCGTGCCCATGGCGGTGCATGCATACAAGGGAAGTGGAGGGACTACTAGAAATGTTCCATAGTGACGAACATAATCGCTAATCGGAGGAAGCGGAGCAGAACACCGTGAATCTGTCAGTCCACTTGGGTGGCAAATGTGTTTTATGGCCGATCGTCGACAATCCGCACTCGCACCTCGATCCATTATCGAGCCGTGGAGGAGAGGTTTCAAGACAAGATTAGCTACGGAAGGCTTGAGAGCAAAAAGAACGCTTTGCAAATACGGTTCGGGACATACGAGGCTTCTACGAGAATATTCCACACTTGCTCGTGGCAATATCAAGTAGGAATCCCAGACGGCCATCGACCTTGCGGAGTTTCCGCGGATGGTGCGTCTTGCGGTAAGTGGTCTTCTGGCAATGGCCTTCTTTCGCCCTCGGCGATGCATTAATGCCTTCCACCTTGTCGCCTCGGTCATTTGCATGGACGGCACATTCTCACAGGAAATACAAGGGCCGATTCTAACGCGCATCATGGTGGACGCCAACAACCGTGTTCTCCCTTCGCCGCGATTGGCCTTCGTGGAGAAAACACGAGAGTCGGTATCGGTTTCTTGAAAGAGTCAAGATGGCGCTTGTGCAAGACCGCCCGATGTATGTGTCATCCATGACCAAACATGCGTGGTTGCCGAGAGGCGATCGTGGATATGCAACAAGGGTCCGACGCCGTGGGAGCAGCGAAGTGGCTGCACGAAGAGCGGTGGTGCATGAGGCACATGGGTGCCAATTTTTTCCGCCGGTTCAGAACAAGGAACTTATGAACATGTTCAAGCGGTACATGCAAACAGAATCACGGAGGAAGTTCGAGTCATTGTGGAGGACGTTGGATGAACTAACCAAGAAGCAATCATCAATCCAAGGGATGGCGCTAGTTCGCCAAGGAACCCTATGGTGTACCACGAGCAAGGAGATGACCCCACACCTTGTGTGCGCCCCGACCGACGCGATTCAAACATCCGGCGAGGCCGGGCAAGCATAAAGAGTTTCACGGATCGGATACGACACGAGCCGCTGGAGAAATGGTCCATTCTCATGACGAGGGCGGTTCCCGCTATGGAATAATGACAACCAACCCGGCGGAGATTTACAACCGGTAATGAAGGCGCGAGATGCCTCCGTTGCTGTGGGCATTGTTGAGGTGTGTTACTAGGCACCCAAAGATATTTCGTTGAGCGGTACAAGGCCTCCGCTGCATGTATGTCGGACAATCGCTGTCAGACTCGACGGTTGTCTCTACGCACATGGCAAACAAGACACGGAAGGCATGACACATCGCTGACACCGGAGAGTGGCGTGGAACGGAGGTACCACGTGCACTACGGTGACCGGGTCAAGAGGTGCCCACCGCAGAGGACTTCCCATCCGCATACCCGAGCCGCCGATCGCGAGTGCTCCTCGCCAGAAGCCACGTCACGCACTTGCCGTCTTTCAGACGTCATTGCCGCAGAAAAAGCGAGACACACCACCATGTCGTCTGTGACATCTCCCACTACTACTACAAGCAGAGTGTTCTCAACACGGGCATAACGAGGTGTACGGCATCGGGTCGATGGATCGCTCACGGCAGCCCCCAGTCCGAGGGCATCGGCGGGTACCGACATCCGAATGTTGAAGCGTAAGGTCGGGCGCCGAAGGACACGGCAGATAGGGAACGATATGGACGAGTCTCGAGGCGCGTCGTAATTGTGGATAATGCAATTCTATGTACAAGTTATTTGTTGTCTCCGCCAATGTATTTTCTATTCTATGTACCGCTTAATTGTTGTCTCCGTCAATGTATTTTCTATTCTATGTACCAGCTTAATTGTTGTCCCCGCCAATGTATTTTCGATTGTATGTACCAGCTTATTTGTTATCCCCACAATGTATTTTCTATTGTATGTACCAGTTATTTGTTGTCCCCACAATGTATTTTCGATTGTATGTACCAGCTTATTTGTTATCCCCACAATGTATTTTCGGTTGTATGTACCAGCTTATTTGTTATCCCTGTTAATGTAATATTTGAATATGGAACATTGCATTACTTTTCATTTAATTTTTAGAAGTTGCAACGTGTACCACTTAATTTGCTTTCTAACCATGAATTTGCTTTGTAACCACGCAGTACAAAGCGATTTATGGCGAGAGTTGGGCGTCACCGACGCTTTCTCCGAGCCGCTAGACCAAAGATGTGGACTTGACCCACCGGTCTAGGTTGTCCGGTAGCTGAGGGCTGGCTATGGGGACATCTGCGGTCTCGTGTGCCGAACGAAGTTTCTTCGGATCGACCCGCTACTGGTTCCACAATGAAGTCACCGAAGCGCACTATTTTACTTACCGCTAATGGAATTTTAACGACGCTACACACTACGCGCAAGTTACGAGTCACGCTTACATTCGCTTCATTGGATGGTGGAGCAGACGATGTGGAGGCCCGCGACGTCACACGGTTCTCAGACGACCGGCCCCGCCGACCACGCAAACAAATCCTCGACAAGCAGTTAGGCGGACCACCCGGAACCCGGTGGTATTAACATAGGGGACGCCGAATCGGGATGACATGCCCATATGGGAGGCGTAAATCCACATAAACAACAACCAAAATTTAAGTCTTATACACCGAGACGACGGCATAGGCCACCCAATGGGCGGCATACCGAGCACCGCGAACCCCATGGAGTTCTTTCATAGTAGGGATTGAGCGGTGTCCGAGGACAAATCGCAAAATTAACACTCGTCGTAATATGCGTAAAATGTCGACATCATTCGGTCAGACTCAGATAGGCTGAACGATCATTTGTTCCACCAATGACGAACAGTGCTTTCCTTATTAACCTCGCCATCATTGTAATGCCCATGTAATATAATATAATCTAATCTATCGCTTATTTTATCATCCTAACATTCTTGTATGTGCCTTATATATGTATTGTTTGAATTTTAAAAAATTCCTCATATATTAAAATCATTTGAAATTTTTATGGTAAAATCACTGATTTATCAGGAACCTCCATAAAAAGTTTCAAAATTTTCTGACCTCGTAAAAGTTTTCGTGGTTTCGTGGCCGCGAGTGTCTTTTCTCGATTTTCAGAACAAAATGTCGGGCAACGTCCGCCATCTCGCCCAGACGAAAAGTCGAGCTTCGCGTTGCGTAGGCCGCCTTGATTTTTCCCGTATTTTTTGACCTTGTCCTGCCTGTCCTGCTGGCTACTAAAACCCCTAAGTGGCCACGATTTACGTGGTTTAGTGGTCATGAGTGCCTTTTCCGATTTTCGAACAAAATGTCAGGGGCAACGTCCGCCATCTCGCCTGCATCTGAAAGTCGAGTCTTCGCTATGAGGGCCGCCTTTGATTTTTCCCCAGATTTTTCTACCAGTATTCATGGACCCTACGAGGCTACTTAAAATACCTAAGTGAGATGTGTATTACTAACTAACTAAAACAATTTTTCCGGTTCATTACATGACAATAAGTTTTTTTTCTAATTCATCCCGATTCAATACAACAATTCTACAAACAATTTACAACAAAAATTTCAAAAAATTATCTCTAAGACTGATCGCCGCCAGGACGATCGGTACATTTTTTATTTTTTTAGTTCTGCGCTTACGCTCATGAAGTTTTGCCGTTAAGGCAGCCCGCCGCTCGCCCGTCTGACAGGCGATCAGCCGGGGCGACGGAGGGTATTTTGAAATTTTTTCGCTGGCTTACTATTTCTGAAAAAACGATTAAAAATAAATATTAAATAAAAAAAATTCCTGGCTTGCCAACATGGTGGCGTTCGAGCAGTGCACAGCACCTGCGACCGGACCTCTCTTATGTCGTTGTCTTCCGTGACCATGACCTTGAGGAGTACAAGCAAAAGAGGAGGGTGTGCATAGCCATCCACAAGTTCCTCTACAACAATGCCAAGGATCATCGCCACGGTGCTTTCCATCGCTGGCGTGCTGGTGGGCATCTTCAAAGCCCTCTTCTGTCAAGCGGCACCAGCGTAAAGCTCATGTTCGTGTCACCCACCCTATGAAGCATCTGTGTGTGTTTCTGTGTTCCATTTCTGTTTTTCCTAAGATTACTTCTTGTACTTGTGATCTGGTGTCGTACAGGGTGAAGTATTTATCCTTCTAGGCTGAGGTGATGGCAACGGGGAAAATCCCCGCAGGGAACACTCTGTCATCCCCAATCCCCGATTACTAAATCTTCCCCCGTCCCTGTCCCCGCATGTGGGGCTCAATTTTCCCTGTCCTCGACCCCCGACGGGTTCACAGGGCCTCGACGGCCGCCGCATCCTTGTCCCCACCATCCCCAATGGGGAATGAATTTTTTCCATATCCATCCCCATAAGGAATAAAACCTCCTTATCCCCGCTCCCTAATAGGGGAATTCCCCACCGGGGAACAGAGAATGGGGCCTATTGCCATCCCTAGGCTGAGGTCATATCTTACCCTACGAATAAAACATGCATTTCCATTACACATGACCATCCCGTTTAAACAAAATAATAAAAATGGCTGGTCGTTCTCCACCTCCCTTGTCTCCACTTGAGCTCCCTTTCTCCTACCGGACCCACCCCCCCCTGCTTCTTCTCCAGCTCGCAGCTGGCAATACATTACTGGTTAAGCTAATTAATTAATTTGATCCATCATTCCTCTATATGTATGTATGTATGTATGACTCCATTGCCGTACCGTGAGAACTCCCTTTTTAGCATGGAATATCAAGTAAGATTCTATGTGTATACAAGATTAGTTTCACGATCGCAGCCTAAGACGCCAAGATTCACAATTTTGATAACACATTCATACACCATATAATATATATTATAGCAGAAGATAGTTGCACATTAAGGTCTTCCAAACCAAAAAAAAATTGCAACAGAAATTCAAAAATCTTGTAGTATGCCTTAGCCCAAAATTCCACATGCAAGTGACAAGGGTAGACCCTATAAGAAAATCTATCGTACTATTCCCCGTAACCTGTGTCGGAAAGTGTTTCATTAGAGATTTCTAATTCTTCACCTAATAAACATCAACAACAGCACGTTTGAGTACATTTCATAATCAATAAGACTCGTAGTATGTTACAAATATATATAATAAATACAGGCTATGCCAATAGAAAGGCTCTAGGTTTATTTGTATAAAGCGAAATTGAAATGCAGGCTATGCAACAGTTAGGGTTTCGAACCCGGAGCTTTGATACCAATTGTTGGAACAGTCGGGAATATTTTTTGTGCTGCTCTTCAAACCACAACATTTTTCTTTCTATTTATCAAGACAAGAAAGAGCTACATGCGAGAAAAGATTTATATGCAAGGAAAGAACTAATCGGAAAAGAGGAAAGCCTAATCACATCAAAAACAAATATATTTCCTAAAACAAACTTTTTCAACTAATACATGTCAAAATTATCTCTAACAGCAGCGGAAAAGGCAACCTGTGCCGACGTAGATGGGGCCCTGGAGGCCGTCGAGCGCGCGGAGCGTGCCGTCGAAGAAGATGCGGTTGTGGTTGGCGTAGAGGACCACCCCGACACCCAACGACTTCGCGCTATGAATGAAAGCTGGCGACATTGCCATCTTGTTCTATAGTGTGTCTCTGCACGTCTGTGTGTGCGGTACTGCGGTGGCTGCACTCCTGACCATCAACGCGTCAAACCTCGAGAAAAACACCTCACATCCAGCCAATCAAGCCACACCAACGTGCATCCATATGGCCAGTATCAGTGGAAGAATTTTTTTATTTAATATTTATTTTAAAACATTTTTTCAAAACTAATCGCCCGCGCTAAAAAAATGCAAATCTACCCTCCCATCGCCCCAGTACGGGGCGATCGCCCATGACTGGGGTGATGGGTGAGTTGGCAAACGGCAGTTTTTCAAATCTAACGGCAGCTTCCGGTCCGGAAAAATAACCGATCGCCGGCGTAGGCGATCGTTATCGTAGCAGTTTTTTGAATTTTTTAGGTTTTGAGAGGTCACCGACAGTGTCGGATGCGCCCAAAAATACGAGAAAAATCAACAATGACTCCACGCAACGCGGCTACCACTTACGATATGGGCGAGATAGCTGGACGCGTTCCGCAGAAGTTGCAAAAATCGGAAAGGCACTCGCGGCCACGAAACCACGTAAATCGTGACCACTTAAGGGTTTTCAGAGGCTCATGGACAGGCCGGATGCGCCCAAAAATACGAGAAAAAATCAACAGGACCTACGCAACGCGGGCTACCACTTCACGATATGGCGAGATAGCTGACGCGTTCCCGGCAGAAGTTGCGAAAATCGAAAGGCACTCGCGCCACGAAACCACAGTAAATCGTGGGCCACTTAAGGGTTTTCAGAGGTTCAGGGACAGCCGGATGCGCCCAAAAATACGAGAAAAATCAACAGCGACCCACGCAACGCGGGCTACCACTTACGTATGGGCGCAGATAGCCGATGTTGCCCCGCGCAGAAGTTGCGAAAATCGGAAAAGGCACTCGCGCCACGAAACCACGTAAATCGGGCCACTTAAGGGTTTTCGAGGCCCACGGACAGGCCGGATGCGCCCAAAAATACGAGAAAATCAACAGCGACTCACGCAACGCGGGCTACCACTTACGATGGGCGAGATAGTCGGACGCGTTCCCGCAGAAGTTGCGAAAATCGAAAAGGCACTGCGCTCACGAAACCACGTAAACCGTGGCCACTTAAGGGTTTTCGAGGTTCATGGGACAGCCGGATGCGCCCAAAAATACGAGAAAATCAACAAATGACTCCACGCAACGCTGGCTACCACTTACGATAGAGATAGTCGACAATGCCCCGGCAGAAGTTGCTAAAATCGAAAAGGCACTCGCGCCACGATTCACGCCAGATTTGCAAAAATCTCCACCGCTTTCGGCGCTTGTATGAATTTTAAAAATTCTGTGCCATGCTAGTGTCCGATATGGTAAAAATTCAGTATAAGAGCACTGCCTGAATTTTTAAAATTTATAAAGCTTGATAAAAATTTTATAGACCATTAGTGATGCGTCATAACCATGGACAAAAAATTTCAAAATTTTATAGTCGACAACAACTCATGTTATGAACACTTAAATTATTTGTTGAACATATATAAGGGCACATACAATCAAAGTTCAGATGATAAAATAAGCAATAGATTAGATTATATTGCAAGGGCATTACAACAAGGATTTAAATTGTTTCGAGAACTAACTAACTAAAGCCTTGCTTGTCATGGTGGAACAAATGATCGTTCCGCCTATCTGGGTACAAATGAATGATGTCCCACATTTTCTGATATTACCCTGACCCGTGTTAATTTTATGATTTGTCATCGGACACCGCCAATCCCTACTATGAAAGAACTCCATGGGGATCCGCAGATTCACCCAAATTGCCCCAATGGGTGGCCTATCTTGCGACGTGTCGGTGTATAAGACATAATTTTTGGTCTTTGTTATGTGGATTTACGCCTCCCATATGGGCATGTCATCCCGATTCCCTGCGTCACCTATGTTAATACCACCCGGTTCCGGCTGGTATCGCGAACGGCCAAGGATTTGTTGCGTGCAGCGGACCTCGGGCCGCTGCCCCTTGTCCCTTCTTCTTCGAGAGGAGGAACCCTCTTAAACCTCTAGTGTGTTGGTGTGGCGGAGACATACGGAGACGCCTCTGCTTTTGGCTCTGACTCCACTATATGGTGCAGGAGGTGTGTGTTGGGCTTATCCTTGACAACCGAAGCGTGCCTGCGAAGAAATGCAGATGCCCGCTGGTCGTTGAATAACACCGTGGCGCACTCGGTCCGGCTCAAGGCGGTAGGGCACCACGGAGAGGTTGCTCCCCGCTTATCCCATACCGAAGTTTGAGATGTGGGTGGTACGCCTCCGTCCACCTGGGCTTGAAGTAGCCGCACCATTCATCCTCGGCTAAGGGGCACCCCAGGTAGAATCTCCGTCCGCTAGATCATCGTGGCGGTATCAACCATCGCCGCAGCCATGTTCGCAAAAGTCGGGGCCGCGGGTGGCCCCGAGGAGGTTTCTCCTTTGACTTGAGCGGATTTGCAAGTTTCCTTTAAACTCCTCAAATGCGATGAACTGTTTAGAACTAGTACTTTGTGAGTTTAACATGAGTATGTCGCATGAAACTCACCGATTGGTTGGCCCCTTGCCCACCGCCCTAAGCTCTGGTCGATCTAGAAAAGGACATATCCCGGCGGCCTCTCCACCGGGTGAAGTTCTCGCGAAGCGGGGTAGGCGTCGTGGCGCTTGGAGAGAAATTGTAGTCACGCTGCTTCAATTCCGCCAATCCATTGAAGAAGCAACATCGGTCCTTGTCTTTGAGAAAAGAAAGAACGATGCATGAAATGGTAGTGTTACCTCAGATTGTGGACACCAAGAGGGTTTACTTCGTGAGTGCGCACAACAAGAGCGGAGCGCATTGCCTGTCTCGATGGGTAGATTGCATCATCTTCGCCTGAGGTTGCAACAGATTTGGGTCGGGCAACTCCGCGAATCTAGGGCGCCGACGCCATCGGCATCCGGATATTCTGGCGGATGACTTCGCTTGTCAAGAGGCGAGGGTAGAAACGACATTGTGCCCTAATTTGTGTAGATTCAACCGACGCTTATTGCTGGTTTGGCTGTTGGATGTGAAAATTACAGCACTTGTCCATTCTTATATAGGCACTTTCTGGAGAGCAAACACGAAGCACAAAGTACATAAAAAAATAGCATCTTTGTGAAAATGTCGGAATACCTTGCTCGATGTATATCGCTCGATAGGGCGATCGCTTCCATTTCGTATGATATTTACCATCGCAAAAGGTGCTCTCCGACATTTTCACAAAGATGCTATTTTTATCGCTTACTATACTAAAAACAATTTGAACAAATATTAAATACAAATATGATGGGCCCTATCCCCAAAGATTTCGGGCGATCGCCCCATACCCGGCGATATTTCGCTTTATAACCTTCGCTTCGCCGCGCCACGAAGTTGCGAAAATAAGTCGAGGTACCACCTATCTATTGTCGAAGTTAGCGCGTTGTTCGCACGAAGTTCGCGAAAATAAGTAAATGGTGCTGCATTTACATGGCTAAGAAAAGAAAACCTACGCAAATGCAAGCACTTAGTTCAGAGATAGTTAGACAACATGGTGGTGAAGATAAATAAATTACAAGCGTGCATACCGTAATAAATCACCATGACGACGCCTCGATCCGCCTTGGGTAATGCGTGAGTGGCGACGGCGGACGGACGACCTTCCTACTCGGCCTTGCGGCCGCGACTGCACAGGGTAGTGTAGTCCGTCGGCGACTCGGTGTCTGGCTGGGTGGTGGGCCGACGACTCAAGGGACATGAACGCTCCCACGCCGAAAGCATCCATGTCGCCAACGCCATCGTAGTCTGAGTAGCCGTAAGCACCATGGGGCCCTCTCGCGGCATGAGACGAAGATCGCCCGCGTCACCCCACCCTCGCCATCTGCGGTATGGAGAGACAAAGATCGCCCGCGCCACCCCACCTGGCATCGCGGCCGTCGATGACGGACGGTCGCCTCGCCACCCCACTGTAGCCATTTCTGCTTGTGGGGGGAGGACACGAGGGTCAGAAGATGACGCCGGCACCGCGGCCGACCGGTTGGGCGAGGTGTGGGCATGGCTCCACTAGGCGGGAGGTCTTGGCCGCCGGGGCGGCTTCGCACAAGACGCCCCTCGCCCGCCGGCAGTGAGTAGGCCGCGACACCAGCAATAACCCGCCGCGGAGCCGAGGAAAAGCTCCCGCTGGCCGAACGGGTGAGCGCGACGTCCACGCCGAGGCCCGCCATCACGGACTCCACCTCCCCGTTACATCTGCTTCGCAAGACGTGCTCGCTAGTAATGCCACCGATATGAGGTAATTTACATAAAACATACGTAGGTGACGAGGGTGACCCTTATCACAGAAGTTCTCCTGTGGGACATCTTCGGCGGATACGTCTCGACACCGATGCAAGCCGCGGCATACTCTGCCGTGTGTACCCAACCACGAGCCGAAGTCCGCGGCGCCGAACCACTCCATGTAATCGTTGCTCAGGGCGCGGCCAGACGGCCGTGTCTCGCCCACCGCCGTCCGCCGCGCTCTCCCCATCGCAACTCCCACGGTGCCATGCGATGAGCGAATGGAGTGCCCAGGATGCCCCGACCGAAGTCATCCTACAATGCAAAACGACAATTTACATACAACATGCATTCCATGGAATAGTAAGTATTGTGCTCAGACACCTACTTGTGCGCGGCATGTGAGCAGTGAGTAGTCGGCAGGGGGAAACTCGAAGAGGTCGAATCGCCAAAGACTCGGTGCGGCGAGTACTCCTCGACACACAGGTCGAAGATGGAGGACCTTACGGGTGAGCCAGAGCTGATGGTCACGCCAGCAAAGCTCGGACAACCCGTGAGGTGCTCTGGACTCGACCTTCTTGCGCGGTCAGACGGTGTCCACCGCCGCGTCGTCATCATGCCACAAACTCCCGAACGAACCTGTGTACACCTTCTTGACTGCAAATGGGCGACACCTGCCACGGAAAAAAGTAGTGCATGTTATTAAAGTGTCCAAAGTATGGGGTTAGATACAAGGGGCATACTGTCCGAATCCCAAAGACAGCCCATAGTGGGCGGTCGATCTTGTGGTGCTGGTGGTACAGTCCCTGGAGTACGGATAACGGTCAACAACGGCCTACCGACGGAGAAGTGCTCCCAGACCACAACCGCAGAGAGAACGCAGCTCGTCAAGAGCGAATCTGTCCCCACCCGGAGACACCTCAAGAAGACCCCACCACAAGACGCGAGCACGGCAGAGCCTCACGACCACGCACCATCCGCTTACAACGCAAAGTTAGACATGTCCTGTCATAAGAGATTTAAACGAATGTGTTACCTCCGCCGGTGTCGGTGATAAACCGGCGAACTCGATCGAGTCGGTCCACCGTGTCCCCGTGGCGAGGACGGAACAGTACCAACCAAACACGAACAGCAGCGCCTCCGTGCCGCTGCGCTGTCTTCCGCGTCGGCCTCGGGTGGAGAAGATCACCGCAAAGATTCGTGGTACAATATTGTCGGCCAGCGTGTCAGATCCGCGGTTACAATGAACGAGGTACTAACTGTGAATCGAGCAAACACGCCGCACACCGTGCCGCTCATCCGGCTTGTGGGGAACACGTCACGGGGGCTCGGGGTGTCGCCACAGACTGGCGGCGCGCCTCAGTCGCAAGCCACGCCCGCGGGCGTCGCGCGGCACAACTGCACGACCCACGCAGGGGAGCCCTAGGAGGTACGACACGCCCTGCAGCATGGGAGCCATCTCTCCGCAGGCGTGGAACGTGTGTCTCCGGTCTCCACCGGCCCACGAGCGGCGGAGGGACCGGTCAGATGAAACCGTGAGACGAAGGGCCCTCCACATCGCTCGCTTCCACCATCCGGCAGAATGGAAGTAAGCCGGCAGCTCGTAACTTGCACGTAGTGTGTAGCATCGTTAAAATTCCATTAACAGGTAAGCAAAAGAGTAGGAAAAGTCGCCAACTTATGTGGAACCCAGCGCGGGTGGATTCGAAGAAACTCCTTCGGCACCCGAGACCGCAGATGTCCAAATGCCGCCTCTACGGACAACCTAGACCGGTGGGTCAAGTCCACCTGCCGGGTCTAGCACTCAGAGAAGGCCAAGAAGACGCCTAACTCGCCATCGTCGCTTATGCATCATATAAAGCAAATTCATGGTTAGAAAGCAAATAAAGCAAACCGGACGATTAGTAAGTATAGGAGCCAAATAAAAACAAACCGGATAATAAGTACATGGTACACGCTATAACTAGCAAAAATTAAATGAAAAGTAATAAAATGTTCCATATTCAAATATATCCACGATCGCGACATACAACAAATAACTCGTACATACAATCAAAAATTACATTGACGGGACAACAAATAACTCGGTACATAGAATCAAAAATTACATAACAGGACAACAAATAACTGGTACATAGAATCAAAAATTACATGACGGGGACAACAAATAAATGGTACATAGAATTACATCATCCACAATTACGACGCTTCAGACTCGCCCATATCGCTCCTAATACGCCGTGTCCTCGTGACGCCCGACTTTACGCTTGAAAGATTCTGGATGTCCGGTACCCATCGATGCCCCGGAGGGGGGCCAGTGAACGATCCATCGACTCTGCACCAGACACCTCGTTATGCCACGTGTTGAAAACACTTTGCTTGTAGTAGTAGTGGAGATGTACGGACGACATGATCGGTGTAGTCTCGCCGCCGCGCAATTACGCCGCGAAACACGGCAAGTGCAGCGGCGTGGCTTCTGGCAGAGCACTCGCAATGCCAGCCAAGTAGTACGACAGATGGGAAGTCCTCTCCGGTGGGCACCTCTTCGACCCGGCCACCGCAGGTGCGTGGTACCTCCGCCCACACCACTCTCCTGTCAGCGATGTGTCTGCGTTCCGTGTCTTGTTGGCCATGTACGTAGAGACAACCGTCGAAAGTACGACAAAGCGATTGTCCGACATACATGCAGCGGAGGCCTTGTACCGCTCAACGAAATATCTTTGGGTGCCTAGTAACACACCTCAACAATGCCCACCAACGGAAGGCATCTCGCCCTTTCATTACCCAAGCTTGTAAATCTCCGCCAGTTGGTTGTCATTATTCCATAACGGAACCACCCTCGCATGCGTAAGGGACCATTTCTCCAATGGCTCGTGGTCGATCCATCCGTGAAACTCTTTATGCTTGTCACCGCCCACGCGCGAATGTTTGGTGCGCTTGCCGAGAGCGCACAAGGTCAGTGGTCATCTCCTTGCTCGTGGTACACCATAGGGTTCTCGATGAACTAGCGCCGCCCTTGGATTCTCGTGATTGCTTCGGGTTAGTTCATCCAACGCCCTCCACAGTGAGTCGAACTTCCTCCGCTGGTTCTGTTTGCATAGCCGCTTGAACATGTTCATAAGCTCCTTGTTCCTGAACTGACGGAAAAAATTGGCACCCATGTGCCTCATGCACCACCGCTCTTCATGGTCTGGCCACTTTGCTGCTCCCACGGTGTCGGAGCCTTGTTGCATATCCACGATCGCTTTCTCGGCAACCCGCATGTCGGTCATGGATGACACATACATCGAGGCGGTCCCGACAACGCCATCTTAACTCTTTCAAGAAACTAGTACCACTCTTCGTGTTTTCCTCCAGAAGGCCAATGCGACCAGTAGAACTCGGTTGTTGGCGCCCACCGCGATTGCAGTAGAATTTGGCCTTGTATTTCTCTCGTGAGGAATGTGCCGCCCATGCAAATGACTGCGGCGATTGTCGGAAGGCATTTATGCATGCGCCGAGGGCGAAGAAGGCCGCTTGCAAGACCCACTTGCCCGCCAAGACGCACCATCCGTGGAAACTCCGCAAGGTCGATGACCGTATCAGATTCCTACTTGATATTGCCCCGAGCAAGTGTGGAATATTCTCGTAGAAGCCTCGTATGTCCCAACCGTATTTGCAAAGTCGTTTTTTTGCTCTCCATGCCTTTCCGTAGCTAATCTTGTATCAAACCTCTCTCGACGCCTGATAATGGATCGAGGCCGCAAAGTGCGGATTGTCCACGATCCGACCATAAAACACATTTGCCACCCAAGTGGACTGATTGCGGTGCTCTGCCCGCTTCCTCCGATTGGCGCTATGCTCATCACTATGGAACATTTCCAGAGTCCTCCACTTCCCTTGTATGCATGCACCGCCATGGGCACGAAGTCAACTACGCACTTCACGTCGAAGTCTTTTTGGTCGACTTCACTACCTCGAATTGCCGGCGGGACATTGACCAAGATTTCACCGCATCCATCACAGCCTCCTTGTCTTTATATACGCCCTCATACCTCGTTCTCATGATACTCCCATGCATCTCTGCTCCTTCATGCATTGTTAGGTCTTCAAATTATAATTAATCCACGCACCGAGGACAGCACCTCAGAGTATTGTCCTCCTCGTCCGAAGCGTTCGCCATCGGGACTTCCTCATCCGACGGTCCTCCTCCTCCATCAAGTCAACTATGTGCTCCACCGCCTCCCCTCGCCACCACCCCCGCTTCCACGGCCTCCTCGCCCGCTTCGCCACCACCGCCAACCTCGTGGTCCCTGCCTCCTCGGTCCTCGCCACCTTCATCATCGCATTATTGCATATCTGTCCTCCTCCTCCGTAATATGTACCCGACATCACGAACCTCCGACACCGATGGAGGTACCTGTACCACTCTACCAAAGAACATGAGCGCCAGCCCGCCTACAACAGCATCCAATATAGCTCCTCCATGCCGATGTCGAGTTAATAGGAACCAGCTCTCCATAAAAAGTCTCAAGATGGCTTACTACTCTAACCCGCAAATTAACACTCTGGGTATCCAAACCAACATCCAAACATCCACTCCAACAAACCTCAGATGTCCTCTCTATCGCCTAGATATACCCTCAGATGATCATGAAAATGCCGACAAATCGACTCCATCCGGTCCTCGTGCTATCTCCCCATCTCCATAGAATATTTGAAAATATAATTTCTCCGACATGTCTTGGCGCTTACAACGTCGAACCGAAAAAATCATCATTTCTCCATCTAACCGAATTATGCATTACTATATAAATGTTACATTATATTGTCAAATTTTTTACTCTCTCGATTTCTAATCGCGTTCTACATTTTCAAATTTTTTACTCTACTTATTTCTAGCGTAGCACTAAGCCTAACGATATGTTCCTAGCCTACCATGTTTTTAAATATACTCTAAAACACTATGTATAAAAGCGAATGGTCATCATACTAAGAACCGACTATAAATAAGTAATTCGACTACCCATTTTTTCATTACGAATTGGTACTATATATTATTCATTTGTCTTAATCTTAAAAACTCGTATATATACATGATATATCGTATTCCTATAATTTCTACGTCATAATTTTTGAAACATTGCTCACAGTAATATCCGCTAACCTACCATTTTAAATTAATAATATTAAATTTCTACTCATTACATTTCTAAATATTATCTAATATTTCTATTACATGGAATCTCAATTTTTCTAAATACTACACAATCCTAATATTTCTAAACACTTAATACTACATTAATTTCTAAATATTACCTAAAAAACCACCACATAAATTACAAACTAAATACTACATATAAATTAAATTTCTAAATACTAGACAATCCTAAATCGTACATTAAATTTCTAAATACTATATTGATTCTCAACATTTCTAAATACTACAATCCTAATATTTCTAAATACTACATTAAATCTCTAAACATTGCCTAATATTTCTACTACCCCATCGTATTACATTAAATTTCTAAATTACTACATTTCTACATTTCTAAATATTACAAAATACTAAAATTTCAAAAAAATTACATATAAATTTACCGGACTTACCTTAAAAACCATTTAATATTTTTCCTCTTTTTTCTTCCCCTTTTTTTCCTCTCTTTTTTCCTCTCCTTCCTCTTCTTCTTCTTCTCATGGCCTTCGCTTTCTCGGCAATGAGCACAGATGTCGCCGCATGGATTAAATGCCACCGGCCTTTGGGGCCCATGCGATCGCCTCACCATGGGCGACGGCTCGCCGACGGCCGACGCGTGTATTGCCATCACGCGTGTTTGGCCTAACTATCGGAGCAAATAATCGCTTAGACCGTTAGGCGCCCTCCGGTCACCCGGGCATGACGCCTCGCATCAAGAAGCGACAAGGTAGATTTGTAATTTTTAGCGCAGGCGATTAGTTTTGAAAAAATGTTTTAAAATAAATATTAAATAAAAAAATTCATCAGTGGAAGCCATCCTTTGTTTTTTTGCTCAGATTTTTTTCAAATTTAGCACAAGATTTAATAATTTTACAAAACTAGCCATATCTTTGATGACGATGCGTGTCACCTACTATACCAGTAGCATAGCTGACCTTTTGAGTTGAAACTTTCCGATTTGAAATTTTTATTTCAAATTTATCGACTTAAATATGTTGTGTTAAATTTCAGATCGAAACTTTTCAAACTGAAAGTTTTTGAATTGAAATTTTTCAGAGTTAAAACTTTTTGATTTTTTCTGACTTGAAACTTTCTATTTAAAATTTAAGTTAAAATTTTATAATTTTAAATTTTATGTTAAAAATGAAGAGAGGCAAGGGCAATGAGTAGGGAAGAAGAAATAGAGAGGTGAAGGCGCATGTAAAAGATGATACTCCCTTCGTTTAAAAATATAAGACATATAGTTTGAATGATTTTATAAAGTTTGTATGTAGATTTAATGAGGCTTCTCCTACTATAACTTTATTTATTCTCTCTCAACTACATGTATTTATTTATTACCATCACACACAAACTATTATCTTTCTTCTTCTAAGACAATTAAGTAGACGTGTCTAAGTTATTTTCACTCGTACCTTTCTTAATTTTATTCTAATTTTAATTTTTGTACAAGGTCAAAATGCGTCTTATATTTTTGGAGAGAGAGTACTAAACATCCTAGAAATATGTCTTTAAATGTGAAGTCTAAGAAGTCTAACTAGCAGATATCTTTGAAGTCTAAGAGGTTCAGAGCTCACCTCTCACCTCAACCTACCTACGGCGCCGTGGCCGCTGCCGCACGACGTGCATCCCGTCTTCGATCCGCGCGCGCATTGGATTGGAGGTCGCAGTGCAGGTAGCCGCCGCGCCGTCTCCAACACAAAGCCCTCGCTGATCAGCCCCAAGAAAAGCTCAGCTGGTACATTTTCCCTCTTCAAAGTATTTTTTTGCGCTTTCTTTACCTCCGGTTTTCCTGGGTTTCGCGGCCGGCCTCCGTCGTCTACATGAGACACAACCCAGCCGCTTTCTCTGTGCTCTGTATCCAAGCTGGAGGCTCGAACTAAGCCCGTACCAATAGCAGGAGCAAAGTGCTCAACTGCACAGGCCTTCAAAAGTTAGTGACCCCTAATTTTCATTTAATCTTCAATTACTACTTGTTCAGTATCTTCAGAAAAATTACTTCTCTAACTGTAGTTAATCTTGTTTAATCAAACTTTTTACCACCTTCTTACCGAGAACTTCCCCAGCTCTCTATTGCTATTCGATTCCCCCTTTGCTTTTATGATTGTTATTCCTATATATATTTTATTTGCATATGAAAATTAACTCTTTGTTCCTAATTGTCCTCCAACTGACTGATTCTTGATTTCTCTAAAATAATCCCGATGACAATGATAAACCAATCCACTCTATTTTCATCCATCTAATTGGTATTCTTTGTTATTAGAAAGCATAATCCATACTCTTATGGTATTCTCCCGATCTAAGTGTTACTGTAGCTTTCGTCCACCCATTCTTAGATCAAGAGACAAGAATCTTGTTATGAATAGCATAAGACAAAAAAGAACCAAAAAGCTAATGTTACGGTCTTATTTCAAATTTAGCATACCGTCTTCAAATTCTTGGTTACAGCCTGCTAACTAGCACACCTCCTCTCCACAAATATGATGGCAGATCTCTGTGCTACCCCTGGGTGCGGGCAGCTCCAAGTCCAAATGGCTCAAGCGGTGGAGATCCCCGACATTGTAGAAAGAATACCTACCAGTCCTAACCTGTTATTAGCACCCCTATTCGATAAAGATGTACTAAAGGCGGCAAAGGAGAAAATTGAGTCTGGTGTCTTGGATATTAAATCCAAGATCCATAGGTTCCCTGCAAACCTACGAGGGTTCGGTAGAGACAGGGATTACATAACACCCTGGATCGTGGCGATTGGTCCTTACTACCATGGTGTACCAGAGCTCCAAGCGATGGAGGAGGTGAAGCGCATGGCTGTTTACTGCTTCTGCGATGGGTTGGCCGACACGCCGGACGAAGTCTACAAGAAGATCTTCCCCGTCGCCTGCGACGTCCGCAGCTGCTATGCCGATGCTGACGCGCTTGAAGGTATCACTGATGATGACTTTGCGGCTATGATGTTCCTCGATGGTTGCTTTTTGGTGCAGTGTATGTCCGCAATCAGCGGAGAGTGGTCACTTATGAGAAGTGTGATCGACTCGAAAGTCCCCGGTAACATCCAGAGGGACATAATGCTGCTCGAGAACCAGATCCCCTGGCCGGTGCTCCACCTCCTCACGGCCCTTAGGCCCGCGCCGATGAGGGATTTTATTGGTCACTTCATGTCACGTTTCCGTGTCAGACAGCCTATTGTAGAAGAAGAAGAAGTCAATATCGACAAACATTTTAAGCCTCCACATCTCCTTGGCCTCATCCATTTTTATCTAGTACGATCGAGCTTTGTCGAGAAAGAATCAAGGCATGAGCTCCTCAATAAGTTGTCAGAAGCGAAGGAAATAACGTTAACTACTAGTGCAGCGGAACTCGCGGAGATTGGCGTCAAGCTGACATCCAGGAGGACGACGCAGTTCTCCGAGATGAAATTCGTGAGGGGCCCCCTGTTCGGCACGCTATCCCTAGCGCCAATGCGTCTGGGTGACGTCAACGCTTGCTGGCTTGTCAACATGGCGGCGTTCGAGCAGTGCACAGGGACTATAGGCGGCTACCCCGTCAACTCGTACCTCGCCGTCTTGGCGCAGCTCATGCACCGAGACGATGACGTGCGCGAGCTGCGTGGCAAGGGAATCTTGCACGCCACCTTGGACTACCACCAGACGCTCAAGTTCTTCAATCGCCTGTCTCAGCACCTGCGATCGGACGCCTCTTATTTCCTTCTCTTCCGTGACCTTGAGGTGTACAAGCAAAAGAGGTGGGTGTGCATCGCCATCCACAGGTTCATCTACAACAACGCCAAGACCATCGCTGCGGTGCTTTCCATCGCTGGCGTGCTGGTGGGCATCTTCCAAGCCCTCCTCTCTCTCAGGCAGCACCAGCCGCAAAGCTGATCATGTTCGTGTCACCCACTCTATGAAGCATATGTGTGTGTTTCTGTGTTACATTTCTGTTTTTCCTAAGATTACTGCTTGTACTTGTGATCTGGTGTCGTACAATGTGAAGTGTTTATCCTTTCTAGGCTGAGGTCATGTCTTACCCTACGAATAAAACATACATTTCTATTACACGTGACACCCTGTTTAAACAAAATAATAAAAATCGTTAGTCGTTCTCTGCCTCCCTTTTCTCCACTTGAGCTCCTTTTCTCCTACCAGATCCCCCCCCCCCCTCTTCTCCATATCTTTTTATTGATAGTTCTAACTAGCGAATTAATTTCACCAGTAGATTACTGACAACGAGAGGAACAATATGATATAAGTCTCACTAATAAACATCGCATAAATCAAATTTTACTATCAAATAAAATATCAAAATACTGTTGTATGAACATCAATTTACTACTGAAACTCATTACTAGTTGAAACAGAGTGTGCCCAACTGACTAGATAATGTATTTACTAGTTTCTACACGAATATATTTTTTCCTTTCTTTTAACCATAACTTTGTATTCGCAGCTCCAATTGACAAACAAATTTCACCAGCAGATTACTGACGACGAAAGAAACAACATGATATCAGTCTCACTAATAAGTGTCACATAAATCAAATTTTACTACCAAATAAAACATTAAATTACTGCTGTTTGAACATCAATTTACTATCTAAACGCATTACTAGTTGAAACAGAACGTGCCATACTGACTAGATAATGCATTTGCTAGTTTGTACATGAATATATTTTTTCTTTCTTTTAGCCATAGCTTTATATTCGCAGCTCTGATTGACGAACGAATTTCACTAATAGATTACTGACGATGAGAGGAATAATATGATATAAGTCTCACAAATAAACGTCATATAAATCAAATTTTACTACCAAATAAAACATCAATTTACCACTGTATGAATATCAATTTACTACTGAAACACATTATTAGTTGGTTCGGTGCACTTTGAGTATAAAGTTCGGTCTGTGGTCGGCATGTAGACTACCCGCAACTATAGAATAGCATGTCTATATATAAACACGCATATCACACACACACACACACACACACACACACACACACACACACACACACACACACACACACACACACATATATATATATATATATATATATATATATATATAGGAAAATGGTTCTATACTCTTGGGAGTACGTATTCCCACTTTCAATATACCGCTTAAATGATATTATTATACCTCTTTATCCTTTTGAGTATACTCTAACACTGATTATAAGATACTCCAAAGTGAGTTCCACAAAAAATTTCATCAAAGTCCACCTTTTATAGCATAATTTGTTTATATATTCTTTTCACATATGTAAAAGTATATATAGCAAAAAAATATAGGGCTCGATGATTTTTTTCAACCATGTCACATTGGAGTATCTTAGAATCATTATTGGAGTATATAAAAATGATAAAGAAGTATAATACTTTTATTTAAGTGGTATATTGAATGTGGGAGTATGTACTCTAGAGTACGGAAAAGGCTTCCTATATATATATATATATATATATATATATATATATATATATATATATATATATGTGTGTGTGTGTGTGTGTGTGTGTGTGTGTGTAGACACGTAGTCTAAAGATTAAAGTGCCAAACTGTGACATCCTAAGCAATGAGAAATTTTATGGTGCATTATAATTGGTAGTATAATAGGTATTAGAAATTAAATTTAGCCATTAATTTGTTAAGAATGTTTTACTATTCTACTAAATACTAGTTAATTTGATCCTTTGAATCAAAAATAATGAATAACATATATTAAATTTACTATGTGATAAAAGAGCTCTTCTTCTTTTTGTTTTTTTTTTTCCATACACTTCCACCAACGCCAGGTGCTCAACTTTTAACTCTGTTACTTATCCACAATGAAATTTGCAGTGCATGTTGAGGCCCAGCAATCAATTGCCCAAATCTCTACCAACTACCAATCAATGTAGTTGGGCCTGCTACAGTCGATGCACTGTTTCATTGAAGGGATGCACAACTGCCTCATTTATTTAGGGTTCGATGATGACGACGTCGAGATTAAATGAGGATCACGTCTGGATGGAAAATTTGTCATAATTTTTCTGAGTGATTGCAGCGACCTCTATTTTTACAAAAACGTAAAAATAGAAATTTAAAAACGAAAAATAGAAATTTAATGTGCATTTCATATTTGTCCTTGAATCAGTAGCTAGTACGCACACATTCAACAATTGGAATCACAACCATACATCATAATATTATTGCGGAAGTTAATTGTACAATGGATATTTACAATTCAGAGTATTTAACATAGCACAGGAGAAGCAAAATCTTGTAGCGTATCCATCCAAACCTTAGGCAACTGACAAGGCATAAACTCTAGAAAGATCGCTTGAATTGAATTTCCCACGTCCTGCGACAAAAGGTATTCTTCGAAGCTTCGCAAGCACCTAAAATAGTAAAATAAGAAAGGTTGAGCACTTTCATACTCAGCAACATTTAAGGTGGTATTTTCAAATGCAATAAATGCAAGCCATGACAAAGGAGGCTTCTAGGTTAATTTTGCGTAAAGCAGAATTTAATTTGTAAATCAAATTGCAATTTTCCAAATAGAATTTGTAAGAGTAAGTTTGCTGATAAGAAAATAAGTAAAGCATAAGAAATACTCAAAGTACATCATGAGCATTGAATAATCCAATGATCCAGTAGTTCAATAATCAAATCCATAATCCAATCATGAAATCCAACATTGTCAACCCATTGACATAAAGATATAACCATTCATCCAGCAATCCAATTCATGAAATCCAACAATGTCAACCCATTGACATATTATTATAACCAGTTGCAAAACAAGTTCTAAACTAAAACCCATTTTTAGAAAATACCAAATTCTAACATGTATCAGTTCACCAAGACTCCTACTAGAACCACTGGAACAACTAATTGATTAGATTTATACTCTGCAGAGGTGTACAGTTTTACCCACAAGTCATGACCTTTCTTTTTGCCGCATGTTTCACTCACCTTTGGCGTGTGGCCAGAATGTTTATGACGAAATTTTTTACATTACCTAGTTTAACTTCACACCAGCCCAATGACGTTTATCCTTGCTATGGAAAAGAAACATACCCTGTCTTTTTTTTAAATGGAAAAATGAGCAGTAGCCCTACAATAAAAGTTTCTTCCTATAACAAGGAGTACATCATTATATTAGTAAGTCGAAACCCTTACAAGCAGACCTAGAAGGAATGCCTGTACTAGCTCCCGCCCTCCATAAATGCAAAGTTAAACTAGATAACTTAATCATTTTAAGGTTGCCCCATCCCAACACTTGTGGTTTGTACGGATTTATCTTGGATCATATAACACGATGTTCGATCCTTAATCCAACACAGGCAATACTCCCCCTACACTACGTACAAGCCCCCTTATACATCCGGCTATTGCCAATAATTGACCACATCAAAACTATAGTTTTATTTTGGAATTTTTAACCAAAATACCAATAACCATTAGTATCATACCCAAACATTTTCAATTTCTCAAGAAATAATTTTTGATCAGATCATCTTCATCGTTGATTCTAAAGCATAGCTAAGCACGGTTATTAAATCGCATATACCCAAATTGACATTATGTATTATCTATCTTTATCCTATGGTTGTCAAGGTTCACATATTCATATTTATCAAGGAAGTTTCATGAAACAACAGGTATAACTACCAATACCACAAATTAACAAATTTATAGAAAATAAATGCATGCATGAAACTATTTGATAAACAAAAGGAAAATTAAATACTGGGATCAATATGATCAATGGGGTGCTTTCCTTGCTTATTTGTCGTTTATGACGAAGTTATAGTTGCAGCTGGCGTTGTCGACGACGGAGTTAGTGACGTCGAGTTCTACATATCGTTTCAACGGAAATACAACAAATAATAAACTTTAATAAGGGCAAAAAGAAAATAGATAGTAAATTAAATAAAGATTTGCTATAGATAGCAGGTGTGTTTTGGGTTTGTTTTGAATGATTTTATGTTCTCATGTTTTAGTCAATTAAGTGTATACATTTAAATTATTAACAAAGTTGCTTAGGCATGGTTTCTTTTATGTATTATCTTTTCTTATTTTACTAATTCAAGAAGCTAAAATTATGTATTCTTTTATTTATAATATCTAATTCAAGATGCAAAATTATTTAGATTAATAGAATTAATCATTAGTTACTGTGGTTCAGAGACTTTACTATTCAAAATGTTTCTCGTAATCTTATCACTTAAAGGTTTTGCACTAACAGATTCAGATGCAAAGCAAGTTGAAATAAGAATATTTTTCTCGGATTGCTATAGACCATATCCTAAAGTTCATTTCTAGGTTGTTCTTTACAAAATTCGTATTGAGACAAGATGTTTTACAAGCTAATGAAAAGGCTTAAGTGATCACATTATATTATGAATGAATAGTGCTTGTTCTTTAATTGGTTTTGTACAGAATTAGTTTCGTATAAGTTAGATCTATTGATTTAGTCTATTGGTCCCATTTTCACAATATTTGAGAAGGTTCTGATGATACAAATAGTATAATCATTGATTTCTCATTTGAAACTGTAGTTCGTTTATTCATATTACAAATTACAAAAACGTTAACGCTTAAGGTTATTTTGCTAACGAGATTAATATGGAAATCATGTTGAAGTGAGATTCTTTCTTTATAATATGGTAGTACAAACTTTGCAGAGTGTTTATAAATTGGCTTTATAAATTTTAGCATTTAGACGTGTTATTTTATTTGCTATTGAAATAGCATAATCGATCACAAAGTTAACGTTGTAACGAGTCATGTTTTGATTCAAGTTGCGACTACTCTATACATGATATTTTATTCATTTTTTTGGTATTAATAGAGGATAACCCTAGGTGTGTTTTAAAACTATTTTTGTATTTTTTACTTTAACTGTGATATATTATCTTTTTATTTATGGTTGTGATCTGCATTTCTTTTTATTAAAAGAATGCAAACCAAGTTTTGTTTTAAATATTTTTATATACATGGGTCCTTACTGATTCTAGAAACATCATACAAATTATTTTATTATTTTATGAGCTATTGTGTTTTTATTTTTATTAATGGCCATGTTAGGGTTTACAAATGATTATAAAACAAATAATTTAAAAATAGATCAAAATTTAAAGGTTTTTGCATATTTGAGTTTCTTATGGTTTGAGAAGCAAATGAAAATTTATTTTATGATTTTAGGAGTTATATTTTTCATATGTGCAATAATGTCCATAATAGTGGGTTCATCTCATTTTTAATTTTAATAATTGTTCTATGACTCAAAAAATAAATATTTTTGTATATTCTGAATACACATGATTTTAGATGAATTTAGAACTTTGTTTCATCTTATTTGAATTAAATATGCAGGAGATATTCAAGATTGAAATTAGTTCGATTAATATAATCCAGAAAAATTTGAAAATACACTTTCATAACAGAGGAAACGCCTTTTACCAATGAACTGAAGCTGCTTGCACACTGACTGACATGGGGGGACCACCAGGTAGAGAGAGGACGCCGACTGACAGAGGGGGCCCTCTTGGCATTGTGTGAGACCCGCTCGATGAACAGAACCTCCATGTGATTATCGTGCTATTCCTCGGATCAAGAGCTAGCACTCACATGTTTACAACAATTGGAATCACAACCACACAATATAATAATTAAGTGGAAACGATTATATAAATAAATTTTACAACTCAGAGAAATCTAGCAAAGAAAAGAAAGATTGCCTTGTAGTGTACCCATCCAATCCCGCAGTAACCCGACTGCATAAATCCTTAGAAATACCACGGCAAAAAGGACCCCGTAACCTGCGACGAAAAGAGACTCGAATCCGCACTAACTCAACCACCTACAATATAATTAAGCAAGGGTGAGTACTTTACGTACTCAGCAAGACTTGAGCAATTCCTACCATATATGTAGGCCATTTCAAAGGAAAGGCTACTACGCTTAATTTGCATAAAGCTTAAATTGAATTTGTAAATCAAGTTATTTGCAAACGGAATTTATAAGAGCATTTGATTGATAACAAATAAGTAAAGCATAATAACACTCACGCTTCTCCATGACGTGAGCGATTTAACATTCACATTCCTGAAATCCATAACTGTCGGCCCTTTGACATAAAGCACAATTGCAAAACAAAATGATACCAACCCTTTTGAAAATAATAAACATTTAACATTGGAATGACTTCACCGAGTGCCCATGATCATGGCGCGCTAATTAATTAGATTTAAACTCTCCAGAGGTGTACATCTTTACCCACAAGTCATGGTCTTTCGACCATACATAGTCGTTACATTACCTAGATGTGGCTTTGACCACCGGACGTTAACCCCGCCAGAGAACCGTAAACACACACGCGAGTCGTGGATCCACTTTCAAGACACCAACACAACGCTTCAACACGGCAGTATGCATACACCGCTGCATTAGCAAGTAAAACCCCGCCGTAGACCTCGACCGAATACCTGTGCAAGCTCCCGCCTACCAATGTACAAAGCCATGTCTAATTAACATAACAAGCTATGGCTACCCCATTCTCACTCTTGTGGTTGCACGGAAATCTCGGATCAATAGCGTCCCATTGCTCGGTCCTTAATGTGACATGGGCGACACTTCACCCTACACTACGTGCAATTCCTGTTGCACAACCGGCTATTGCCAATAATCGCCCGCATCAAAGCATAGTTTTATTTTGGATTTATACCAGCAACCATTTTCCCAAAAAGGATCATTCAGGTTCCAGGTAAAACATTTCAGAAACAACTTTAACCATGATCATCTGTTCCTCAAATACTAAAGCATGGCTAAGGTGTTAATATGATCGATATACCCACAATGACATTAAGAGATGTCTATCCTCAAGCTATGGTTATCAAGGTTCACATTTCCATAATCATCAAAGGAGGATCACAAGACAACAGGTATAACTACCAATCCACAAAATAGCAATGTACATAAAGTAAACGCATGCATAAAACAATTTGATGCACAAAAGGAATATAAAATACCGATCAATATGGTCAAAGGATGCTTGCCTTGCTTAATCATCGCTACGGTGAAGACAAGGATTGCGGTTGACGCATTTACTTAAGAAGATAGGGACGCTGGTTCTACACGTCGATCAACGGAAAATACAGCAAAGCAAAAACACTAACTTCAATAAGAGCGAAAGAAAATAGATAGCAAAACGAATAAACTCTTCACAAGAACAGGGATTGCTCTTTATGAATTTATTAATCTTATTTTACTTAATTCAAGATGCAAAGATTGGTTAGATTATTAGAATTAGTCATTAGTTGCAAGCTTTCATTGATTTACTATTCACAATATGAGTTTCTGCCAATTCTTATTACTTAAGGGTTTTGCCCTATTAGGATTCAGATTCAAAGCAAGACGAAATAAGAATATTTTCTTAGATTCTTACAGAGCATGCCTTAGGGATCAATTCTAGGTTTTTCTTTACAAATTTCAAGTTTAGATGAGTTGTTTTGCGAGTTAATGAAAAGGCTTAGATGATCATGTTGGACTATGAATGATTAGTTCTTTACCTTTGATTGATTTCGCGTAGAATTAGTTTTATACAGTTGAGTCTATTGATTTAGGCTACTGGACTAATTTACATGATATTTGAGAAGATTCTAGTGATACAAATAACTTAACTACAGGTTTACTGATTTGCAACTACAGCTCGCTCATTCATATTACAGTCTAAAGTAATGTGATTACTTAAGGATATTAAGCTATCAAAATTAATAGGCAATACATAATGGAATGAGATTATCTTTTCGTAGCAGGATAGACTATGCTTTGGGGAGTGCTACTGAGCTAATTTCATAAGTTTTACGATTTAGATGAGATATTATATTCATTGTTAAAATAGCTTAAGTGGCATTGTATAGTTGACGTTATTCAAATCGGCAGGAATGTGAAGTGAACGATTAACATTTAAGGGTTTTGGGCTAATAAGAAGAATATGTAAATCTTGATGAAATAAGATTCTTTTTACAGAATATGGTAGTATAAACTTTGTACAGCATTTCTAAACTGTTCTTACTGATTTTGGTATTTGGATGAGTTATTTTATCTATCATTTGAAATAGCCTAAATGATCATATTTGAAACCTTAAATCGCCAAGTTTCATATTGAATTTGCGACTACATTATACAAGATCTTTAATTCATTTTTCGGTATTAACGGTAGCAATCCTGGAAAGGTTATAAAGTTGGTTTGGTATTATTTTAGCTTTAATTGCAATAGATTATCTATTTACTTATTGTTATAATTGACATTTCCTTTCATTAAAAGAATGCAACTTAAATCTTATCTTAAACATTTTTGCATACATGGGTTCTTCTGTTTCCAGGAACCTATTCAAAGTGTTGTTACCATTTTATGAGCTATCATGCTATTATTTTGCTAATGGCCATAATAGGGTTAATTAATGATTTATGACGCAATTATGTTAAATTGAGTTCAACATTAGACAATTCTACATAGTTGAGTTTATTCTGAGTCCAGAGGCAAACAAGAACTTATTTTGTAGTTTTAAAAGTTATATCTTTCGCATGAGCCATAATGTTCATAAATAGTGTATTTGTCTCATTCTTGATTTCAATAGTTGTTCTATGATTCAAAGACTGAATATTTTTGTATATTTAAATCCATCCCGATCTTAGCATCATATTAATATTCATCTTATTGTTTTATGACTTATTGACCACAGGTTTAATATGAAGAGCATAATGATGTTATAACCAAGGTTTAATCCAAATAATTGTTTTGCAGTTCAAACTTTTAATATTTTTGCATATCTAGAATCTTCCTGATTTTATATAAATATGCAGATTTATTTCACTGATTTCTGAATGCACAAGTTATTTATAAGTGAATGTGATCCGGCCTGAAAATTGATTGCAAAAACCTAAAATGCGCTTTGCTAATGTGAATGCGCCTTTACCCCTTCGAAATAAGACGCTCATGCGCATCGACCGGAGGGTCTGATCGGCAATCAAGAAAACAGAGCATCGGCTAGGGCTTCCCACGACGGCAGACTCGGCGATTCCGTGGCGACCACACCCGGAGGAAGAGCTTGGCGAGGTGAGTCTGGGAGTGGAGTTGATTCAACCGGAGAAGGAGCAGGGCGGCGCGCCATCGAGCTTGGGCGGCGGCGAAAATGGCGGCTCATGGAGGAAGAAGAACAAGGCGTTAGGGTTGAAATCGGTGGCCTTTTAAGCACCAAGGGACACTAGTGGTTCTATTTTTGGGGCTTACCTGGAAGGAGAAACCCGGAGAAGCTTCGCCCACGGCGGCCGGACTTGGGGAAGAAGGGGCGCACGGCTGCAGCCAATTTTCGCATGAGGGTGCTCCAATGTTTTTGAGGGGATTTGATCCTTGAAGCCTGGTGATGCTCTAGCTCGATTTAATTTGGATTTGCTAGTCTATTTCACGAGAATTGTCGCGGTTTTTCGAGCTCCAAATGCTTGGCAATGGCGAAAAGGAGGGGCTTCATGCGCTGCAGTCGGGAAAGGAAGGAAGAAGTGAGGAAGTAGACCACGCTACCGGTGGTCTCTCGAGATGCAATTGAATGGCTTGGTAGTGGGTCAGACTCCAGGCCGGAGAGTTCGGCTCGCACTCAAGGAACGAACGGAGAGGAAGAACGGAGTTGTAGGCGATGAGTTCGGCAACAAAGACTGGGTCCATCGACAAGGATCAAAATTCTCCAATGCGCTAACGAACGGAAATCAACGAATGGCCCACACGTCGGTGACCGCTCGAGGAATTTCATTTCGGATTTTGATTTTCGATTGAGATCAATTGAATTCTATTATTTTTCAAATTTTGTTTTTCAAAAGGATTTGATCTCAGAATGCTTCTATAAATTTTTCAGCTCCATTTGTGATTCTAATATTTTATGTAAATTCTGACAATACATTATTTTGATTTAAAAGTTATCTTTTCATTTTATCTCTTCATTATTCTATGTGTAAAATTTCAATTGCTGGCTAAAATGATTTAATTGAATGATCAGGGTTCGCATGGCAATTTTATAAAGTTTTACTTTTTACATTTTTGCCTTTGTCTCTTTTTCATCCTTTGTTTCCATTTGTTAGATTTTTCCTACAAAGAATAAATCCGAGGAACTCCAAATAAAACAAATAATGGCAAGAAAACTCAGAAATAATAATATCCAAACTTAAATTATTCATTTCCACTTTATTGAATTTTTGGGATGTTACACATTGAGACAGATGAGGTCTTCGTTTGGGTGGCAATGGCGGCGGCTTCCGCTGGTTTAGCGAAGGCGAGTGCATAGGAAGAAAAGGCTCAGCAAGGCGCATCTGGGAGTGAAACTGATTCGACCGAAAATGGAGCAGATAGGTGCGCCACCGAGCTCGAGCGGCGGTGCTAATGGCGGCCAGCCGGGAGGAAGAACCACAGTGCAGGAGCTTGAATGGGTAACGGATTTAGCATCAGGGAGTTGATTGTGACCTATTTTGCCTATTAGCCGAAGTGGAGATGAACGGAGGAGCTTTGCCACTGAATGGCCAGAGCTGGGGAAGAAGGCGCATGGTGGCGGTGAGATTGCGCATGGAGAAGACCATATTTTGTTGGGGGCTTTTGATTATCCTAGCTTGGTGATGTTAAGGTTTGAATGAATTTGGAAATGGGTCACTGCACCATGAAGATTGCAATCGGCCTAGAGCTTCTAAGCTTTCGGCAATGGCGGCAAAGGAATGAAATTGAGGTGCTTTGGCGTTGGAGTAGGGAGGAAGAGGTAAAGGGGAAGTGGGTGCGCAGCTCTGGTGATCATTTGGCGCAATTTATAGCCAAGGAGGAGATGAGACCTGGCCAGACAAGCTCGGTCTCGGATGAGTTCTTCACTGGACTCTTGCAACACAGCACATGAGGGAATGATGGCTGGCAGCGCGGAGTGAGGAGAAGGAGGCCGCGTGGAGGAATCGTGGCAGAGAAATATTGGCTCAGCGGCGCTCATGGCAGAGGAATGACACAAGTTATAGTCATGCGCGGAGGGAATTGGTTCGGGGCGCAAGAGCTAGAGGTAGAAGACGATAGGGAGAGGGAGGCTAGCGAGTGGGGCTGCACAAGACCCTGACCCCACATGGCAGAGAGAGGAACGGTGGAAGCAAAGCAAAACTATGAACTGGTAGTAGGCTTGAGTAGGATAGGGTTTCAATAGCTCAGTTACCCATCACTTCAGAATTTATGAGAATTTTTCTGTGTAATGGACAGGCAGTTATATTCATTCTATATAAATTTCAGATAAAAATATTATTCACAGAATTTATAACAATTCTGACAAGACATGCTGCACAATTTTCAGTTTTCTATTTTTGAATTATCGACACTTTAAATATTTCAAAACTTTTAGAAACTTTTTATTTGAGTTCTTGTTGATCAAGGAATCCTTAATTAAATTTTTAGATTTAAATATTTTGTATTTAATTTATTAAAATTCGACATTGATTGTTAGATTTTTAATCACTTTGTTTTTTAATTTTTAAATATCACAAAATAATTTATAATTTCTGAAATGTTACTGTAGATGAATTTATTACTTCATAAGATAATATAAAAATTTCAGCTCGAGATAAGGTATTATTATTTTTATTAAATTCGACAATTGCACTCGTTGCTAGTCATGGTTCAATAAATGAGTTTGTATTTTATGCATAAATATTGGATATGACATTTTAAATTTTAAAATTGAGGTTCTAGTGAATTATTGAGATTATCTAGGATTTAAAAGTTTTATTGACATTAGATTTTATTTTTTATTCATCTATTGCTTGCAAACATTTCCCAATGAATCAAAAATCAAGAAAATCCGTAAAATTCAGAAAAAGCATCAATAAATATAATTTAATTCTGAATTTAACTTATTACTTTATTATAATTTTTGGGGATGTTACAGTGATCCTTGGATAGTGCTGATTACACACTATAAAAATTCCAGATCAAAATAATCTTCACAGAATATATAAAAAATTCTCAAAAGCACTGCTGAAAATTTGCAATGTATGTTGAGGCCCAGCAATCAATTGGCCGAACCCCTACCAACCATGGGGTCTCTGAATTTGGCCCATTAGGCAATTACATTGGCCGGCAACATATTAGCGGATGCAATTCTCGTGATGTATGGGAAATTGGCAACGGTGGCAATAGATGCAAGCAACGTATCCTGTACACACAGGTCTTCTCGCGTACACACTATGCACACCAACTAACAAAAGTCACGAAAAATTCTAAAAAATTTTAGATGTACTTATAGATTGCTCTACCTATGTATGAAAAGAGAAATTCATTATATATCGAGAGTTACAAAAAGAAAATTCGACAAGTTTAAATTCTTTAAATTTGTCGAATTTTCTTTTTTAACTCTCGATATATAATGAATTTGAACCTACAATTTTATACATAGGTAGAGCAATCTATGAAGTACATCTACAATATTTTTCAGAATTTTTCGTAACTTTTGTTAGTTGGTATGCACGGTGTGTACACAGAAAGTTTGTGTGCACAAGATACGCTGCCATAGATGCATCGAATTTTCGAGCAAATATGTACGTATGTAAATAAAAATAACCAATGATATTTGAGACATATTCTTTATTTTAAGGAAAAAATCTCACAATAATACTAAAAGAAAAAAATCATATAAATTCTCACATTAATTGAAAGAAAAGGAAAAGATCTTCGCCAATTATTTTGACACGATCGATTATAACAAGACAGATTAATCATATATAAATATTAGAGTTATATAAGAAAATAAAAAGTGTATTTCAATTATAGCAAGTAGAGTCGTATATCAAATATAACCATATCATAATATCTAGTTGCATAATTATGCGTAAATCTGCTAGTTTATAAATGAACACTAAATCAAGTCTATCTTGCACCAAAAATGAAGGGGAACATGTAGACTACTCTAGCAAAAATTCAAAATTTTCTACCGTATAGCCAAGGAACTACTGCAAGTTATAGATCACGGAATTACTATTAGACGCATAGATCCATAGCAAAGTAGAGTTGATGTAGCGCGTTGTTTCGGTTGTAGTTGTACCAGCCTCACACCTCCTCCAACAGCTCCACGTGATTGTCACAGGTTACGGATCGTTCTTATCACTGTCACAAGTTGTGGATCGTCTTAGCGTTGAAGCTTCACAACAACGCCTCCAAGATATCCACACATATAGGACAGGGACGTCACAGGCTGGAATGCTAGCACTGGTTGTGTAGTTTTGGGCGAAGGAGATGTGGCGGCTAGGGTTTTAGAAATTCCGAATTCCTATAGTGCCTTTTAATCCTAAAGCTATCAGCCCTCCCTTTGTATGGACGTCCTACAATAGGTCTCTACATTAGAGACCTATTAGGAACTTGAAGCCCATCACAATTTGGATCACCATTCGAATTAAATCCCAACTCTTTAAGCGTGTGACCCTATAAGTTCACGTATATTTGGACATGACCCGAGTACTTTTACTCGACTATTAATCGGCAACGGTCCAAAACAAGACGTGCCGACTTCCGAGTATATGTAAAGATCACATCGGATGAACCTTAGCAATACTTAGTTATATGCATTCTTTTGCCTCATGATATCAGTTAAACTCAAGATGGGTATGTGCTATCTTTGTTTAGTTAATTTGACTACTCTTCTCAATTACGTGACTCGGAATTTCTGACTATGGTTAACTTTTTAACCATGAGTAGCATGGTCATGCATTTCCAAAATCCGACTACTCGAGAGGTCTAGAGATATCTCTTCCATTGTATGGAAAGGTAAATCCTATTTTGGTCGACCATGTCTCATAGCATAATTCATGATAAACCCAAAAGCCACTTTTTTAACTACCCAGTTACGAAGTAGTGTTTGGCAACTCTTAATTAAGTTATTACACATCTCGAGTATATACGTCAACCTCAAGTCTAAAAATATAGTATACACATTGTATATGAGACCAACTGATAACTAAAAAGTTCTTGCAGTGTCTCAAGTGGGCGATCCAATTCCATATTCTCTAACATGTGTTAATATTATTAGTTTGATATCTCCATATGCATAACCTGTGAAACATGGTCATCAACCAATACATATGCAGTCTATTCATATGTGTCCTTACATGTTTATCGACTATGGATCACTTTAGAATAATCATCACAAAGTCATATATAGAGTTTCACAAACAAATCACATACTTACTAATAAATAATAATGATACTATTCAAAGAATAAGATAATAAATCATGAATATAAGAAAATATAATCATTTTTATAATTTCCTCTAGGGCATATCTCCAACGAGAAATTCAGAATTCTTCTAAGGAAACACTAGCTATTAGTTAGCCTCGAATTTTAGTATTTAAATGGATTGAGAGAAGTCGAGAGGTCAAGCGTGGGAGGAGAAACTGAGAGATCAAGTGTACTATCGTGATCGGTTCTAACCTTAGAAACTGATCGTGAAAACCAATTCATCACTATCGGTTCTGATATCAAAATCAATAGTTATTGGTTTTAACGTTAGAACCGGTGGTGATACCAATAACATCACTATCGGTTCTGACCTCAGAGCCGATAGTCATGACCAGGGGCGGAGCCAGGAATTGAGTGTAGGTGGGGCCAAGTAGACAACTACAAACTCTAGTGTAGCATGAATAATATAATACGACCACACTTATTTGCCAGTAAAAAGGAAAAATTAGCTTAAATTTATCTTTATGACAACAAGCAGATCATACAAAATAATGATGATTTTATCTAAACTAGACATCATCGCAATTTCCTTCTTGGTGTAGACCGCGCACCATGCTCATCACTATTAAATTATTCAAGTGTATCGGAATTGATGAAAAAGGAAAATTAGATCTCCACATTATGTTGTAGCATCATATATAATTTGCTTGCAACAAATAGAACCAAATTAATGCCTTTCATACCACGAATCAGAGAGTAAAGACAAGTCAAGAGCTAAAGACCAATGATCATAAGCTCAAGAGAATTTATCATTTGATAATGATCATCATTAGCAGTAGTACCTTACATTCTGCCTAATGGTTCTGATCTGATTACCCCTTCACTTGAACCAATCACGATCAAGGCCTTCCTCATGACGGCTGCGTTTTCTTTTTCCAGACGAGTAGGGCAGGAGGCAGAGGGCATGGAGTGACTAAAGTAGTCAGCGTTGTGCTCCTTTGCAGGATTAAGTCGTGGTTTATCTCTCCAATTAAACACTAAATCTGACCCGTTGAAGAAAATAATTAAATACTAAGTCTAAAAAAGAATTAATTTAGTTGTGGGCTTTCACTTTATGGGTCCTTTTGCCTGTGAATTGTGACCAGACCAACTCAGTAGCGAGAATGCTTAGAGATTTTTTCTAGTAGGTATACTATACAAAATCCGACTTATCTCCGCCCCAGCTTACAAGGTTGTAAATGCAAATAACTATGCATCTTGAAAGTTGAAATCCTCTTAATTAATTCTTGATCAAACTAAAGCTCTTTCAATAACGAATCATGAAACTTCCACTGGACAAATCTGAATCAAACGCATTGCATCTAGGAAGAAGCCAAAAGAACCCAGCAAAGGAGCTGCGTTCTGCCAAATACCAATGTGAAACTACAGTTGCAGGCGTAGATCGATCGATCTCACTCACCTCGATGAAGCAGTCGTGGAAGAAGAGCCTCAGCGTGGCCGGGACTGTGACGAAGGTCTCCTTGACCTTCTTGGCCACCGCCGACCGCACGATTGACTGCACGTCGGGGCACGTCGACCGGTAGTAGTTCGGCGACAGCTTTGCCTCGCCGGACGACGCCATTGCGGCGGCCACCACCACCACCGCGGCGAGCAAGTACCCGCTTCTTCTCCATTGCTCCATGGCCGTGAGCACAAGCTAAGGTGGCCGGAGCGGCACGCTTTTGGCTATGGCGCGGGTCACCTGGGACTCGGATCGGGGTCAATGGCTGCCGATTGCTACTACTAGGGCTCTGCTATTTGAGCTGGGCCTCGGGCCCAGGCCCAAGGCCCAGCTCCACCCTTGGTGATGACGATGGTCATCGCTATCGACTCCTCACTATCTTCTAAGATCAGACCAATAGTGATGTTTTGCACCATATTTCTCACACACGTTGAATCATATATCACTATCGGTTTTTTCCTAAAAAGTTAAAAATCGACCCAAATGAAGAGATAATGTTATATCATTCTGTAATAGTAAGGACAAATGTGTCCCCACAAGTGTAAAACTTTGGATGGATCACTAGGTTTTGTCTGTTGTAATGTAACGTACAATAAATGATTCTATCCATCATTCTCACAATACAAATTATATAAATCTTAAAACAGACTAAAGGATAAGTAATCATCATTTAACTTTCATTCATATTTTAATATTTACGCATCTTTTAAATAGTGCTACATAGAATCACTAGTAATGGTCAGGCCAAAGCTGCTATAACTATGTTTGCGTTGTTCGATTATAATTGTATTTGCACGGTCGCAAGACGACACGATCTTTTGTTTATTTAGCATTGGTGAGTGAAATGGAATTGGCTTCGAATCCTTTGCGATGTTTTGTCGTGTTAAACTCGGTGACGGTTACAAAAAAACTCAAGAAGCATTTCGTTTGTCACTACGATCTTTCCTAGTGCTATGTTTTGGTAGTAGTCGATTAATTGATTGATTGATCAGACGACTACTTTGGGCCTAGGTATCAGGCAGATTTGTGCTGTGAGGTCAAGCCCACAAGTGGAAAGCAAGAGCCAAGGCCCTAGGGATTTTTTTTTTCGAGAGGAAGCGAATGCCTAATGTCATTTGGGTTGATTGGGGTTGGGCCTCATTAACCTAAATCTATGCGGCTCAATATGCTATCACTCTCTTGATTCTTACATCGTTCAGTCTCTTCCCCGGGCAGAAAGTTGGCATTAGCTCATTAAGCACATCTGAGAATGAACACTCCCAACAAGCAAGGAAATGATTATGCAAGACACTATGAGCCTGTTTGGTATGCGACCTCTAAAAATCATATCAAAATTTGGTCACATCCAAAACCGTAACGTTACCAAAATCATGGCAAAATTTAACAATAATAGCTAGTCCTCCCTCCTTCAAAGTACATGTTGTTTTGGATGTAGCTATGGTTAAACTTTCAAAGCTTTAACTACCAATATCTTTTTAAGTATTTAAACTGAATGGATGAAGACCGTATGTGTAGATTTGTCTCGAATAATTCCATAGTATTATATTTTATTGGATTTTATAAATACATTATAATAGAAATTAGTTGTCAACATTATGTTTTTCTAGACTATCTCGATATCCAAAACGACATATTTATGACCGGAGGGAGTTGTAACAATAGGCCTATATCCAGTGGAGATCTAGCGTTACCTTCTCCATTATTAGTGATTAAGAGAAAACCAGCCCTTAGTTCTGGATAAGTTCAAGAGAAACTGAAGCGTAATACAAAAGCCACCTTCTACTAATAGTAGCGTTCTTGGATGGTGTGACTTACTATATTCCACATAAATAATATTTAAGAATAATAAATAGTAGGGGTATGAAAAGGAAAAGTTAAAAATTGTCGCAAAATTGTAGACATGTGTTTAGAAACAAAATTTAAAAGCAAGAATAATATATATTAAGAGACAAAGAGAGTGAATAACATTGAAAATAACTAAACGAGGGACGTTATAGAAACAAAATAAAAAGGTAAAAAGTCAAAAAAATATAGAATGACGTATGCTTAGAAATAAAAGCTAAATGTTACAATGATATGTACAAGGTAGGATTGCGCATTACGTTGCGCCTTCTTTTCCTAGAGTGTTGTACAATCTTGAAAGAAAAAGACAATATTGTAACATGAAAAAATATCGTCATATTTTGACGGAGCATTATTTGTGATCTAGTTATTCTAATCCACGTACTTACAAAGTAGTTACATGCAATATTTGATAACTTATCTAATTGTGAACTGAAGGCAAAATACCCAAGTAAGTTTGGCGGAAATCGTGATTTTCTCAATAAAATACTCTGATTAGCCAGTAGACGTGCATCTAGAAACAAATTAAACTGCAGACGTCAGATGTTCTTTGAACACAAACATAAAAAAGGTGTGCCTATTTTCTTACGCACAGGACACACACAAAGACAAATAGCATGCAGGAATAAGATAAGAAACATGCTACTATCGGAAGCAGATAGGTATACCTCCTTTGTGTGTATCCCGATAGTCCAAAAAGTTGTGAATTACGTATTGATCTGTATAGATCTACTGGGATTATACGTCACTCATATGGGCAATTTAGACAGTGATCACTGATCAGCAACTATGAAACAATATGTGACATAAACATAGTGAGCACAGCTAGACTACCCCCATCTCCGAAAATCGTTAGAAGCTCAAGAGGCCAACCGGCTAAAAGTTGGCCAGCCTTCTAAAGGCTTCATGAATTGGAAATGGAATCCAAACTCGCTTCCCAACAGAGCTAGTCTCTGAAAATTGCATGGAGAAACCAGGAAGGTTGTATAGTTATGTGTTGTTAAAGACCCATTTGGGCATTCGTGTGCTTGCAAACAAAGGATGTCATGGTATTAAATAATCGTGTTGGACTTAGGGGATCTTAGTGCCTAGAACAAACACCTAGAAGAGGGATCTTAGATAAATACCTTCGGGGTTCGATTGGCTTGACGAGGACGCCATTGCGCCGCAGACGGAGAGGAAGCAACGGCGATGAAGAACGGTGGTGGCCTTCCGTCAGACGGAGAGGAAGCAGAGGGCGTCGGCCTTCCCGTCACTTCCACGCGCAAATAGATCGGGTCGATGCTAGGGTTTGTGGGAGCGAGGTGAAGCCAGGGAACATCGGTTCCCGTGCCGGCCCTCAACTCCACCTTTTATATGCGTGCGGTGTGACAGGGGGCCACAACCTAGGTTCGTTGTTGCGCCCCCGATCAGGGCGCTACGTGGGAACGGTCCTTGACCGAGAGATCAACCTAACATTCTCCCCCTTGATCTTGAGGCTAAACAACTCAACTTAACATTAATCCCGCTCCTCAATAGATTAGTGCACAAAGACCAAGGCGTTGCAACAGCCAGTTACGTGCTGTTGAACTCAATGACTATAGTACACCTTTCTATCTTAAAACGGAAACTTAGTCTTATGGGAGATGGTTGCTTATTTGGCCCCTTATATCCAGAATCATAGGCTTTCCAATAAACCCATGCCGGCTACGTGTTCTCTGAACACATATGGTGGTAAGCCCTTAGTTAGCGGATCCGCAAGCATTCACTTGGTACTTATATGCTCTATTTTTATGGTTTGGTCCTGGATCTTCTCCTTCACAAAATAAAACTTAATGTCAATGTGTTTGGTAGCACCACTTGACTTGTTGTTATAGGAGTAAAATACTGCTGGTTCATTGTCGCAGTATAATGTGAGTGGCTTTTCTATACTGTCCACCACTCTTAATCCGGTACAAATTTCTTAAGCCATAGTGCTGCCTTGCTGCCTCATAACAAGCTACAAATTCAGCATGCATTGTCGACAATGCAAAGGATAGCTGTTTGGAGCTTTTCACTGAAATAGCTCCCCTGCGAGGATGAATACATAACCTGATGTGGATTTCTTAGTATCTACACACCCTGCAAAATCTGCGTCAGAGTAACCCACAATCTCGAGAGCACTCGACTTTCTATACGTTAACATGAGGTCTTTAGTTCCTTGCAAATACCGTAAGACTTTCTTAATAACTTTCCAGTGATCTATTCCTGGATTTGACTGATATCTGCCAAGCATCCCGGTTACAAATGCTAAGTTAGGGCGAGTACACACTTGAGCATACATTATGCTTCCGACAGCTGAAGCATATGGAACCGATTTCATTTGATCGATCTCATATTGGTTCCTGGGACATTGAAAATTCCCAAACTTATCACCCTTGACTATTGGGGCAGGCGAAGCCTTACACGCATGCATATTGTATTTCTTTAGAACCTTTTCCAAGTATGTCTTTTGCGATAGGCCTAATACCCCTTTTGTTCTATCTCGGTAAATTTCAATTCCTAAAACATAAGATGCCTCACCAAGATCTTTCATATCAAAATTTGAGGATAAGAAACTCTTAGTCTCTAGAAGTAGATTTTTATCACTGTTTGCTAGCAGGATATCATCTACATATAAGACTAGGAAAATAAATTTTCTATTCTTAAACTTAGCATAAATGCCATTGTCCTCCTCATTTTGCTTAAAGTCAAACTTTCTTATAGTCTCATCAAACTTAAGGTACCACTGTCTAGACGCTTGTTTTAGCCCATAAATGGATTTGTTTAGTCGGCATCCCATATTTTCTTTACCTTCCACGACAAAACCTTTGGGTTGAGCCATGTATACATTTTCAGATAGATCCCAGTTAAGGAACGCCGCCTTAACATCCATCCGATGTAATTCTAAACATAATGTCTTGCAAGCGCCATGATGATTCTAAAAATCCTTTGTCAAACAAAGTAGAAGGTCTCATTATAATCTATTCCTTCTATCTCGAGTGAAGCCTTTTGCCACGAGCCTTGCTTTGAATCTTTCAAGATTCCTCTCGAGTCACACTTAGTTTTGTAGACCCACTTACGACCTCTTGCTTTTAGCTCCTTTAGGAATTTCTTCTAAGTCCCATACCTTATTTGCGCTCATGGACTTCATTTCATCTTCCATGGTCATGAGCCACTTAGATGAATGGGGACTTCTCATGGCTTCCTCAAAAGAGGTGGGATCACCCTCTATCTCTAACTCTTCACTTATATAAACTTCATAATCAGCAGAAATAGTTGATCTCCTGTTTGATTGTGACCTCGTAAGAGGTTCTTGAGCAGGTACGTTACTCACTATAGGAGGCTATTGTGGCTCTTCAGTGCAAAAGAATAGATCTAGGGGCTCCATAACAATAGGAGCCTTAGGTAACGCTAATAGCTGCACTAGGAGAACTAATAAAGGTGTTGCAACAATCAAGTTGCAACAACAATGTATCGAGAAAATGGGCTCTTGAATCATCGGAGTTGGGGCAAAGACCCGCTTCTCCTCAAGGCTTATTTCTAGGGTACCATGTCGCTTCGATCATTTCTTCTTCTAAGAACACAATGTGTCTTGTTTCTACAAACTTAGTTCTGCTCACAAGACAAGAGAAACAAGACTTTTTGATCTTTCGTAATAGCCAATGAATTGGCAACTAACCTGCCTTAGCGCCTAACTTTCCAATATTTGGATTAAATATTTTAGCCTCACCGACACATTTCCACACATGTAAATAATTTATAAGTGGGCTTCCTCCCATCCATAACTCATATGATGTTTTAGGCACCGACTTCATCGGGAACCCGATTAAGAATATGGGCAAGTGGTTTTAATGCCTCCATCCATAGACTAATCGGTAATGTGGAGTAGCTTATCATACTGCACCATATCCATTAACGTCTTGATTACGCCTTTCACTACTCCATTTTCCCGAGGTTCACCCAAGATAGAATATTGGGCAACTATGCCATTTTCCTGCAGGTAACTTGCAAAAGGTCCAGGAACTTGGCCATAAGGGGTATGTCTGCCGTAGTACTCCCCTCCACGGTCTGATCTTACCACTTTAATCTTTAGATCATGCTGATTTTCGACTTCAGCCTTAAATATCTTAAACTATCTAATGCTTCTGATCTTTCTTTAATTGGATAGATATAGCCATAACGCGAAAAATCATCAGTGAATGTTATGAATGAATCAAAACTATCCACTGACTTCACAGGAAAAGGACCACAGATGTTTGTGTGAACAATTTCTAAAATTCCTGTGCTTCGTTTGGCATCTTTCTTAATTTGCTTAGCATATTTTCCCTTAATGCAATCAATGCAATGTTCTGAATCTGAGAAGTCTAACGGGTGGGGAATTTCTTCTTTGATTAATCTCTCAATCCTCCCCCTCGAAATATGGCCTAAGCGACAGTGCCATAATTTCGAAGACGTTTCAGTTTCATTTCTCTTACGCTTCTTACATTCATTCATAGTGTAGCAGTATTCACAACATTCACATCATTACTTTGGGAAACTAAATAAAGCTTGTCTTGCATGAAGGCAAGACCAATATCAATATTATAGAATTGAATCAAACATTTCTTATTCTCAAAATGACATGTATAGCCATCATCATCTAAACAGATATCGAATCAAATTCTCCTCATGGAGGGTACAACTAAAACATTATGTAAATGAAGAATGAAGCCATTATTTAATTCTAAGGGGAGTTCTCCGATGGCTTCAACTTCTTCCTCGACACCATTGACGACTCTAATGCTTCTTTCTCCTCTTTTCAGGATCCTCTTCGTATGGAATCCCTGCAAGGAATTTGCAACATGAACAATTGCACCTGAGTCAATCCACCATGTATGAGTGGGAAAATCTAAGTACAGGGATTCATCTATGAATGTAATCTTATCCTTACCATTCTTGTTCAACCATTTAAGAAACTGAACATAGTCCTTCATGTAGTGTCCTTTCTGATTGCAATGTCTACATGTATCCTTGTTCACCTCTGCCGGATTCTTGCCTTGGCCTTCCTGAGGCTTTTGGCCTGAGGTAAATATCTTATTCTGAGGTTTACCTTTGTTCTTAAAGGAAGGCTTAGACTTACCATGAAAATTACTCTTCTTCTTTGGTGATTGCTTAAGATGATTGATAGAATCAATCCTTTGAGCTCTAAACCTTTCTTATTCTTGAGCACACATAGCCATCAATTTTTCTATACCCATTTTTCATTTATGGAGTTGTAATTTCTCGCAAAAGTCTCATATTCATTGGGCAAGAAATTCATGATAAATTGCACCAAATATCCTTCAAATTTCCATTTCCATGGTCTTCACTTAGCGGCTATGTTGCTCATCTTCAGAATGTGCTCTCTAATGTTACTTTGCCCATCAAACTTCTCATTTGCAAGTCTTTGCATAAAAGAGTTTGCATACATCTTAGTAGAGCCAGTGAACTGACTCTGAACTTTGCTAAGATATTCCTTAGCACTAGCACATTCTAGGATGGCACCTCTTATTGCTTCCACGATGGAGTTTTTAATCACCATCATGCATTTTCTGTTGGAATTCTCCCACTTCACACGCTCAAGATCGTATGCCATTCTGATAGTAGCATTATTTTCTTCACCCGGTTGACCATCAGGAATTGGTTCGGGTTCTATGGGACGATCATGCAAGATTGCATAATCGATGTCTGAGAGAGCGAGTGCCATCTCAATCTTCTCCCTCCAAGAGGGATAATTCCCCCCATTCAGGGGTTCGATCGCAGAGATCAGACTTAAGACATTCAAAGTATTTGGAGCTTCAAAAGAAAATACAACTTAATCAGAATACTGAAACAAAAGTGCATGAATTAATTCAATGTTGGTTCAATTAAAACATGCTCTTAACAGAAAAATTTGTTCTACTTCTAAATCATCGTTGGGCAGAATTAGAATAGAAAAATTTTTAAACTTAATTATTACGGTAAATTTTATCATCAACGTTGGTCAGAAGATAAAATTCTCATACTAAAATAAACTTAATATAATTTTCTAATCAAATTTTCACATTGGATCCAATTTAATCAGAAAAATAAACTTAAACTTTAGCAGCGGAAACATATCTTAACTCAGTGCTTAAATAAATTCTTCACAGCAAAAGCAAATAAACAAAAAATTTACTGTTCATTCGGGGAAAAAACTAGCTCAAAACGGCCTCTTCGCGCGCTCGGTCACCAGGCCCCCGCAAACTTGGGCCTGGGCCGGCGCACCTCTTTCCCGCGTGGGCCTAAAGCAACACAGCCGGGCCGCCTGTACTCTGCACCGTCAGAACAAGATGAACGATCCGGATGGCTTCGCGGCGGATATAAAATCTAAAATTTTCAGCCCCCCTTCCGAAACCCTAAAACATTTGTACTCCACCCGCTTCGCTGCTTTGCTTCTTCCTCGCGCACAAGACGGAGAGAAGGACGAGTTAGCGGCGGCGCCGCCCGCAGTCCCCTTGCCGGTGCGCGCCGTCACCCTAGGGTTGACACGCCGCCATCAAGCGGCCTGGCGGCGGTGCCCTCAGCCGCACGCAAGCACGCCCCTCGGACCGGCAACAAAAGGCGTGGAGAAGGGCGCAAATGGCGGCGAGGACTTCTACTCGTGGCCGCCGCGGATCACGACGAGCACGGTGAGCCCAGGTAAGGACTCTTCCCTCTTTTCTTGATGCGGGTTCAAGGGATTTTGGGGATTATACTTCTAGCGTTTCTTTGATCCGAGAGTAAATAGGTTCTTACTCTCCTCCTTGCTTCGGACAAGATCTAGACCGAGTAAAACACAAAACCCGAAGGTGTTCTTCATCTAGGGTTAGGGTTAGGCACTAGAACTAAGGCTCTAATACCATTGTTGGACTTAGGGGATCTTAGTGCCTAGAACAAATACCTAGAAGAGGGGATCTTAGATAAATACCTTCGGGGTTCGAGTGGCTTGACGAGGACGCCATTGCGCTCGCACAGAGAGGAAGCAGCTGGCGATGAAGAATGGCGGTGGCCTTCCCGTTCGCACGGAGAGGAAGCAGAGGGCGTCGGCCTTCCCATCACTTCTACGCGCGAATAGATCGGGTCGATGCTAGGGTTTGTGGGAGCGAGGTGAAACCGGGGAACGTTGGTTCCCGTGCCAGCCCTCAACTCCACCTTTTATATGCGCGCGGTGTGACAGGGGGCCACAACCTAGGTTCGTTATTGCGCCCCCGATCACGGTGCTACGTGGGAACGGTCCTTGATCGAAAGATCAACCTAACAAATCGAAGGCCCATTACTAAATACTTAGGGGATAGAAAATAACATAATATAATCAGATGAGCTTTGTTTATCCTCAAGACTCATATTGCAACCAAAGGATGAAGACAAACCATCTGTAATCGGGGAAGATTTTGCGGAAGCTCTCTCAGTTTTACAGCCTCTAGAGAGGTCCTGGCAGTAGGGCACCAAAATGGTCAGGTATATTCCACCTTGTTTTGTAATAGATATTTTCCTTAAGATCTCTAAAAGTTCGGTATTCATTTGAAACCTGTAATGATCAGCTGCTATTAGATAATTATTATGTTCTTCCTTGTCTTCCTAAAGGTGGCAATGCTTGATGCATGTCAGTTATCAATAGTGTTCTTTGTGGATTGTGCATCAGAAATAAATTCTCCTGTGGTTTCACTAAGCATTGATAGTTTTGTTGTATCTGCTCTAGAAGCAGAACAGTAACGGGAAGAGTGCTAAAAGTGCAAAAGTTCCCCACGGATGCATGGCCTACTGCAGTTAACAAGGCAAGTGGTCTAGGGAAAAATAAACTATTTAATCATGACAATTAGGAAAGTGAGTCAAATAGCCGAGAAAAAAACAGTTTATCTATCAGACACTAAAATAGTGCGTTGGATGGCACGCCTTCCGCTGCCGCTTCCGTTGTGTCACCATTGCCGCTGCTGCTTCCTCCTGAGTCAACGGCGCCATCCACGGCTAGTGCGAGCAGAGGGGAAGAGGGCGAAGGGGTGGGGGAGGCGGAGGGGAATTAAGGGCGAGGCGAAGAGGGCGACCGGGGCGAAGATGGAGGGGGCGAGAGAGCCAGAGATGGTGGGGGCAAAGGGGAATCAGGGGAGGTAGAGGCAGAGGGCGCGAGCCTGATAGGAGCAAAGAAAAAGGAAGAAAGTAAAAGAAAAGGAGAAAAGAAAATTTGGTTGTCCAAGCACGCCGGAAGCGACGCGTCCCGCCGGGGTGCTGTGATAACCATGGATGGCAGTGATCTTTCGGTAATTTTGGAGGAAAAGAAATATCCAATTTCACAGTCGTGTTCAATAACCAGTAATATTAGCGATGAAACACCTTGTTAAGCTTTGTATGCAAACTTAATACCGGTAATGATTCAACTCGTCTTCTAGGATAACAGCTACGCCCTTGGATATGTACATAAAGTGATTGATATCTGCAAGTACTTTTTTTCTTATGGAAACTGAATGAAACAGAAGAAAGAGAAGAAATACCACTGTAATGGTGTGTCCAAAGATAGGCAGTCGAATGCTGCATTCCTGATACTAATTCCAGAAGCAATCTGCACTTTTCGTTTCTGTGCTGGAGCAGTCGAGCTTTCTGCAAGTAAACTAGTGTCTGTCGAATTGCATAATTGCCAACTCAACCAAAAAGAAGAATAAGAAGAAGAGAAGAAACGAAGTCCGAATCATACGCCTAATGATACCAAAAATCTGCGGGGCAAATGGACATGCATGCATATAGGAGAAGGCCACGAGTTTTCCTGTTCGAACTCCTTTCTTCGTCTTATCGTTTTCTTCATGTCATTTTGCTCAGCTCTGGCAGGAACAAGCGTACACTTGGCCACTATTACCAGATGTTTAGCAACTACTTATCCAAAACACAATTTGCAACCTTCCCCCCACAAAAATAAAGAAATAATTAAATAATTGCAACCTATTGCGCGGCCCAGCAAATACTTCCTTGACAAGAACAGTGACAACTTTGGGGGTCGCTGAATATGGCCCATCATCACACATTCACACAGCCCAAGAACAAATAAGCTAAGTTCACTTCCTCTGGGCTGTTCTACATTGCAAATTTGCAATAGTCAACAATGGCACTAGCTGGATCAGAAATTCAGAGCAAAGATCTGGGAGCCGCAATGGCCATGGTGGTCGTGCTCACCGGCGACGGATGGAGACAGGTTGGTGGATCTGAGGGGAAGAATGCAAGCATCTCCCTTACCAAGTGAGCCTTGGGAATAAGGCCCAAGCACGGCTCGTTTTGAGCTTACATGACAAATAGCTTACGATGTTTCAACATAATGTCTTCAATCAGTTACTGTATGCGTGAAGAAAATACAAAGATTGTCATAACACGAAGCAGGGACAGAACTGGTCGGATCATTGTGACTATCAAAAGTTTTTTTTTTTTGTCACCGAAGATAGTAATGAATCCTCGTAGATAATCATGTATCGAGGGTGAGCACAGTAGAATAAGAATCTATGAAGAAATATTTATTTTTCTACGAAAAGATTTTGTCATGCAATATTTTCAGTTTCTATGATGATATTGGATTTGTCGTAGTAGTAAACGTACACCTTTCCGGTTCTTCCATGCTGAAGAAGTTTTCGTCACAAAGTTTCTATACATAGAGGTAGGAACTGTCCCCATTCTAACATTTAGAAATCATTCAAGCCATGACCTTCCCCATTCTAACGGTTAGAGGGTGGCGTATTGAGCCATCTATAGGTGTATTCTGACCTAGATTTTATGATTCAGACTTAGAACAATCTAGATTAGGTATTAAATTGCAAGAATTTACCTTTTTTTAATATTGCTGATGAGCTGAGCATCCAATGGAAGCATAGCATTTTGGAGAACATGAAGTAATATTTTTCAGCGGCCTGTACAGTACAGCCAGGAGACATGCAGAAGCTAGCATCCCTTTCTAAAAAAAAGAAAGAAAAAGAAAAAGAAGAATCAGCACACAGCCCACCCTAGACATGATGCACATCCCCACATCCAATCTACTATAAATGTACGCTAGTTTTCTGTAGTCAGGTCCTGCTTGTTTAGGCTTAGGTATTTTGGCTTATAATTTAAAGCCATCTTTTAGACTTAAACATCTTAAAAACAATCAGCTTTTATAAGTGTTAGAGATGGGTAATTTTACCATAACTTCAAGGATATTAGTCTAAAACTAACTCTCAATGAGCCAAAACAAATACTTCTTCGGTGGCTTTTGGCTTTTAGCTATATAGAGACTTATAACTCTTAAAAAAGCTCAGATAAAAAGCCAGCAATTTATTTAGATTTTAACTTTTAAACCGGTGAAAAAGCTCAAACAAATAGAGCATCATAGGAATGCTGCCATGCATATTCTTGTCTTAAACTTCCTACTGGAACATTTCTTTTTAGGAAGGGTGTCTTTCACCTCAGCCAAACGGCGGTTCTAACGTAAGCAGGGTCTAACGTGTGCGCACAGTCTACAGTACAATCCCGGATTCGGAATTCATCGGTGTGCCAGCCGCAAACATGTGCTACATGCCCTACACTGATCATCAAACATGCGCTTTATGCATGCAACATTCTTTGCCCAAAGTAGTTACTAATGTTTGGTTCCTAGCCTGATAGTATATAGCTCAATCATTACCTGTTGGTCTGTTTGAGGGAGTTATAACTTTTCTAAAAAGATATTATTTGAATTGGACCGGTTTCTGAAATCGAACCACATTGATACAGACGATTTTCGTCGGTTTTGTGACCTTGGCTAGCATCCCTTTCTCAAAAAAAATAAAGAAGAAAAAGAAGAAGACAAGAAAAAGCACAGCCCACCCTAGACATGATGCACATCCCCACATCCAATCCACTGTAAACGTGCGCTAGTTCTGTACTTAAGGTCTATTTGTTTAGACTTAGATTTTTTAACTTACAACTTAAAATCAGTTTTTGGGCTTAAACAACTTAAAAATAATTGACTTTTATAAGTATTAGAGGTGGATAATTTTACCCTAACTTCGGTAGCATTACTCTAAAACTAACCGTCAATAAGTAAAGAATACCTCTTCGGTGACTTTTGGTTTTTAGTTATATAAATACTTATGACTTAAAAAAGCTTAGATAAAAAGCTAACCATTTATTTAGATTTTGGCTTTTTAACTTTTAAATGGATGAAAAAGGCTAAACAAGAGAGCCTCGATGTCGTGTGAATGCTGCCATGCATATTCTTTCCATAAACTTCCTACTCGAACATTTCTTTTTTAGGAAGGGTGTCTATCACCTCAGCCAATCAGCGGTTCTAACGTAAGCAGGGTCTAACGTGTGCGCGCTTTATGCAACATTCTTTGCCCAAAGTAGTTCCTAATGTTTGGTTCCTAGCTTGACAGTAGCTCGATCTTGCCTGCTTCATCTAATATGTACTCTGGGGGTAGCAATAGCAATCATCGATTTTTCTTCTCAACCGACGAAGTTGTTTATTGTAGTACAAATCTTTTAAACTAGTAAGGTGTGGCGGCGGGATTTGCTAAGAATCTTTTAGCATCAAAGGGCACAACTTAATTATGTGGTTTAAACTAACTTTTATATAATATTAGGGCAATTTGCACCACGCTGGATTAACCATTTCGTACAGGACTTGACCTAGCTACCACTTTCTTTGACTTCAGATATCAATACGTGATTCAGGCATGTTTCTTGAGTTTCCCGCGCAATTGCATGACAAAATACTATAATGCATATGTTTAGATAGTATAGAGTTGTACTTGTTATATGATTCTTTTTTTTTTTGCTAGCACCGATTCTAATGCTTATGATGTAAATACAGTTGTAACATCTCTCATATCTTATACCTGTTTAATTGCACTGCAATTATATAGACCAAACAAAATCGACGGTGTAAATTTCTCTCTTTTATCTCCGATTAACGTGGTATTTTCTAGCCTTTGTGAGCGAAAAGAGTGGTTCTTTTGACTTTGCTTTAATAATATAATAGATAGATAGATAGATTGATCTAGTTCCTGCTACAGTACTAAGCAGTTGTGTGTGAACCGTTGGATCGAAAAGCGACGATTCAGATTGATTTGGAATAATGTAGCAAAGTACAATGATTCTGTACTGTAGCATATGGATTTAGAGGATCTGGACTGTTCGTTCGCTCGATCGGATGGTTCACACCTATAGAAATACTGGATCTCCCTCCATAGATAGATAGATAGATAAATTTGGAACACACCTCTTTGACGCTGAACACTTGAAGTGTCAATAAAATTTTGAAGCCAAAACAAATCTTGAGTTAACACCCTGTAAGCTTGACGTTGATCCATGGCACTTTCTATGTACGATGACGATAATGACGATGATGATAATATAGTAGTAAATTTATACTACTATATATAGTAGAGAGGATTGGAGGCAAGCCAGCTGCGCCACGTCACCCTCCTCGTGAAAAGCTCTTCCAAAAAAATTGAAATTACGTTTAGGCCCTTCTGTCAGTTTTTAACAGAAAGGATAAAAAAAAAACTGAATTTACGTTTGATTCCTCTGCGGTTTACGTTTAGATGCTCTTGGCGGTTTTTAACAAAATAGACCTGAAAAAAATAGAATTATGTTTAGGTTCCAAGAAATTGATTTTTTGCGGGCTAGACTCGAAGGGAAACGAAATTACATTTATATCCCTCTGTGGTTATCTCCCAAAAACAAAAAACACAGATTCACCGACAATTTATAGCAGTCCACATATTCGCCGACGAGTCCTAGCGACCCATTTTTTTTTTTAAAAAAAAGAAGATCGAATTACGCAAAAAATGAAAATATGTTTGCTTTTTTCCCAAAATAGGAACCACAGATTCGCTAACATGTCCTAGCGACCCATTTTTATTTTAAAAACACAATAAAACTGAAAATACACCCAAAAAAAGAGAAAATATGTTTAGGTCTCTCTGCGTTTTTCTCTAAAAAAACACAGATTCACTGACGGCTCCTAGCAATCCAAAGATTTGCCAACGGCTTCTTGTAACCCCTCTGCTTTATGTCGAAGGGCCGACATTGATGGATTTCAGGATTTGGATTATTCGTCACTCACGTCATAGAAGACTGTGAGTGTTACTTATGCTTTACTTATTTGTTATCAATCAAACTTGCTCTTATAAATTCTATTTGCCAATAACTTGATTTACAAATTCAATTTCGCTTTATGCAAATTAACTGTAGTAGCCTCCTTTGACATGGCTTGCATTTATGCAATTGCAAATATCACCTTAAATCTTGCGGAGTATGAAAGTACTCACCCTTGCTTAATTTGTTGTTTTTAGGTGTAAAGCTAGCGAAGCTTCGAAGTTTTGTTCGTCGCAGGTTATGGGATCTTCATTGAAGCGATCTTTTCTAGGGATTTATGCCTGGTCAATTGCCTGCGGGATGGATGGGCACACTATAAGGCTTTGCTTCTTTTGCTGCTATATGCTCTGAGTTGTAAGATTCTTTGTATATTAGTTTCTGCTTAATTGATATAATATATGGTTGTGATTTCAATTGTTGTAAATGTGCGTACTAGCTACTGATCCAGGGACTAGTATTGTATGCACATGAGATTCTCATTTTGGCATTCTATGCTAAAATGGGGGTCGCTACAACAGAGATGTACATCTTTATCTATAAGAAATAGCCAACACTTTTTTGCCAAGCTGTTAACACACTTCCTTTAGTGTACGGTAGAAAGATCATAATAAAAACATTTACATTAACTTGCCTAACTTTACACCAGCACGGTGACAATAAACTTTTACTATGGCGGTAGAAGATATTTGTACAATTAGTGTACTCTCAATAGTTCACTCGTATTGAGTCCCACTTCTCCCTATGATAAGGCGTATACCATTGTATTAGTAAGCGTTATTCCCAACATCTTGGTGTGGGCACCTTTTCAAGCAATCAATCTCAGAAAGTCCGTACTACTTCGGTCTTTTAACATGCAAAGTTAGACTCTATAACTTAATTGGTTTAAGTTTGCTCGTATCAAATCATAGTTTTATTTTTATTTTTATTTTTATACCAAAATACCAGAACCACAATTCCCAATATGTCCAAAATCTTCCATTTTTGAACAAACAACACAACCATCGATTTGTTCTCCCAATTCGATAGCATGACTAAGCAGATGCATGTACATACTTGATTATACCTAGTTTGGTATTATTAGATGTCTAACCTTAACCTAGGGTTATCAAGATTTGCATATCAATATTTATGAAGGAAGTTCTGTGAGTTAAGGATTAAAACTACTATTACCCTAACATAGCAATGTTTACTGAACTTAATCGCATGCATACATAGTTTTAATATAACAATATAAACTCAATAAAATAATGGGATCGATATGATCAAAGGGGTGCTTGCCTTGATTGTTAATGTCTATGACATTATCGGAGTTGTCTATAATAGTATCTGAAACGTCGGTGTCTACACACAATCTATCACGAAGCAAAGCACTAGCAGTAACAATATGGGACAAAAAGAAGTCAAATAACATCAAATTTAAAATCAACTATAAAAACAGGGGTTTGGTCATGTGCTTATCGTATGTTGTGCACGGTAGTGTGATTATTCAAGTCTTAATCAAAGATTGGTTTATTTCTAATGATTTTTTAGTGCAAGTAAGGTTCAAGTTTAAGCTATTGTTACATAGCAAAATTTTATGATTTTCCAAGGATCCAGTTCTGGATTTCATGAAATTTGGGGGTTATATGCATTAACTATGGTCATTCAAATTTTAAATCTTGCTACAATTCACTGTATGGTGTACTTGTGATCAAATAGTGCCTAGCCTTAAATATTTTTTTGTATAAACAGAAAGGTTATTATTTTTACAGAGTATAGGAAGTGGTTTCACTAAATTTGGAATTTATTTATACTAGTTATAAGCATTTGAATTTTGAACATATTGAAATAAACCTGTTTATGCATTTAATACAAACTAAGTCCTAATCTAAATATTTTTGCATATCTGGGATGCTTATGATCTCAAGAACATGTAAAAAAATTGTTTCATCAAATTTGAAGTTAATTTGCACAAATTTTTTATAGGGCATATTCTAGGTCTTTACTTGAATTTGAATTTAAATTTTGTCCATAGACAAACTTGAAATATTTTTACATATTCTGAAACTAAATGATTTTATATAAATTTACAAACTTGAGGAATATTCTTCATAGATGCTAAACCATTCCATTCACTTATAATAATAGAACCAAATAGTACAGGATCATCCTATCTCGTTCAACATCATCTCACCAACCAAACACAACCTTAGTTACTATACACGTGAAGAAAATACAAAGATTGTCATAGCCAACTTCGGACCTTCCTCCTTGAACCCTCAAGACCTCTTATAGCGCTCTTGCCTTCCCTTCTAGCTAGCCTTTGTAAGGAAGTCATATTTTTCAGCAGCCTGTACAGTATGGCCAGGAGGCATGCAGAAGCTAGCATCCCTTTCTCAAAAAAAGAAAAAGAAAAAAGAAAAAAGAAAAAGAAAAAAGAAAAAGAAAAGGAAAAGAAAAAGAAAAAGAAAAAGCAAAAGAAGAATCAGCGCACAGCCCACCCTAGGCATGATGCACATCCCCACATCCAATCTACTATAAATGTACGTACGCTAGTTTTCCTGTTCGTACACAAAGATTAACTACAGTTAGAGAAGAAATTGGATTGGCGGTCGCAGTGCAGGTAGCCGCCGCGCCGTCTGCAACACAGAGCCCTCGCTGACGAGCCCCAAGAAACGCTCCAGCTGGTACCTTTTCCCCTCTACATGAGACACAACCCAGCCGCTTTCTCTGTGCTCTCTATATTACTATATATCCATGCTGGAGGCCCGGCCTTCAAAAGTTAGGGACCCCTAATTTTCATTTAATCTTCAATTACTAGTTGTTTAATATCTTTAGCAAAATTACTTCTCTAACTGTAGCTAATCTTGTTTGATCAAACTTTTTATCACCATCTTACTGAGAACTTTCCCACTTCTCTATTGCTATTTGATTACACAAATATTAAAGCATAAATGAAAGGTAGATATTGACTACTTACCTCTTCGGTTATTTAAGATTTGTGTAACTTGTATTAGGAGGAAAAATATTGAAGTATTGCTCATATAATATTAATTTGCATATGAAAATTAACCCCTTTGTTCCTAGTTCTCCTCCAACTGACTGACTCTTGATTTCCCTAAAATAATTCCGACGACAGTGATGAACCAATCCGCTCTATTTTCATCCATCTATTTGGTATTTTTGGTTATTCAAAAGCATAATCCATACTCTTGTCGTATTTTCCCGGTCTAAGTGTTACTCTAGCTTACTCTAGCCCCCGCTGACCAGCCCCAAGAAACGCTCCAGCTGGTACCTAGCAGGAGCAAAGTGCTCAACTGCACGGGCCTTCAAAAGTCAGTAACCCCTAATTTTCATTTAATCTTCAATTACTACTTGTTTAATATCTTCAAAAAATTACTTCTCTAACTGTACGTAGTTAATCTTGTTTAATCAAACTTTTTATCACCTTCTTACTAAGAACTTCCCCACTTCTCTATTGCTATTCGATTCCCCCTTTGCTTTCATGATTGTTATTCCTATATATATTTTATATTTTATTTGCATATGAAAATTAACCTCTATGTTCCTAATTTTCCTCCAACTGACTGACTCTGGATTCTCCTAAAATAATCCCGATGATGATGATGAACCGAACCACTCTATTTTCATCCATCTATTTGGTATTCTTTGTTATTCGGAAGCATAATCCATATTCTTGTCGTATTCTCTCCCAATTTAATTGTTACTCTAGCTTTCATCCACCCATTCTTAAATCAAGAGGCATGAATCTTGTTATTAATAGCATAAGACAAAAAAAGGAAACAAAAAGCTAATGTTATGGTCTTATTTTAAATTCTCGGTTACGGCCCTGCTAACCAGCACACCTTCTCTCCACAGATGTGATGGCAAATCTCCCTGCTACCCTTAGACTGGTTCGAGATGTAGAAATTGCATATATCTCTGCTACCCTTGAACAGTTTCGAGACGTAAATATCACAGGTGACTCTGCTACCTCTCGACTGGTTCGAACAGTAGAAATCCACGACATTGTAGAAATAATACGTAAAGGTCTGATATTCGACGAAAATGTACTAAAGACGGCAAAGGAGAAAACAGAGTCTGATATCTCGGATATTAAATCCAAGATCCATAGGTTCCCTGCAAAACTACGAGGGTTCGGAGGAAGAGACGAGGATTACATAAAACCCACGGTCGTGGCGATTGGTCCTTACTACCGTAGGTTACCAGAGCTCCAAGCGATGGAGGAGGTGAAGCGCATGGCTACCTACTACTTCTGCGAGGGGTTGGATGACTCGGCGGAGGAAGTCTACAAGAAGATCTTCCCCGTCGCCTGCAACGTCCGCGGCTGCTATGCCGATGCTGACGCTCTTAAAGGTATCATTGATCATGACTTTGCGGCTATGATGTTCTTCGATGGTTGCTTTTTGGTGCAGTGTATGGTTTCCCTACACAGCAAAGAGAAGTCACTTATGACAGAGGTGATCAGCTCGAAATGCCTCAGTAGCTTGAAGAGGGACATAATGCTGCTCGAGAACCAGATCCCGTGGCCGGTGATCAAGATCCTCATGGCCCTTAGGCCGGCCACGTCGATCGGTGATTTTATTGGTGGCTTCATATCAGGTTTCCATGACACACTGCGTCACCGAAGTGTCAGTATCAACCACGATAACGAGCCTCCACATCTCCTTGGCCTCATCCATTTCTATCAAGTACACTCGAGCTTTGTCGGGGAAGAATCAGGCTCCTCCGAAATTGCTAAGAAATCCTACAAACAAGAAGTGAAGGAATTAACGGTAACTACTAGTGCAGCGGAACTCGCGGAGATTGGCGTCAAGCTGACATCCAGCAGGACGACGCAGTTCTCCGATATGAAAGTCGAGAGCGGCCTCGTGCGCGGCAAGCTATTCTTAGCACCACTGCATCTGCACGACGTCACCGCTTGCTGGCTTGTCAACATGGCGGCGTACGAGCAGTGCACAGGGAAAGTAAGGGAATTCGACTACCCCGTCAACTCGTACCTCACCGTCTTGGCGCAGCTCATGTACCAAGACGATGACGTGCGCGAGCTGCATAGTAAGGGCATCGTGCTTACCACCGGCTTCGACTACCACCGGACGCTCAAGTTCTTCAATTGCCTGTCTCAGCACTACTCTTATTTCGCTGTCTTCCAAGGCCTTCAGGAGCACAAGCAAAAGAGGTGCGTGTGCATCGCCATCCACAAGTTCCTCTACCACTACGGCAAGACCATCGCCAAGGTGCTTTCCATCCTTGGCGTGCTGATGGGCATCTTCAAAGCCCTCCTCTCCGTCAAGCAGCACCAACCGTAAAGCTCCTGTTCATGCCACCCACCCTATGGAGCATCTCTGTGTGTTTCTGTGTTCCATTTCTGCTTTTTTTCTAAATTAATATTACTGTTTGTACTTGTGATCTGGTGTCGTACAGTGTGAAGTGTTTATCCTTTTTCCAGGCTGTACGTGGTCATGTTTTACACTATGAATGAAGGGTGTGTCTAGGAATCACTTGGATGTTTTCTCTAAAAAAAATCACTCAAATTTTCGGATGTTGCACGATTGAAAAAAAATGTTGCACACGTAGGAAAAAAATGTTGCAACACGCCCGAAATTTGGGAGCCTCTTGCAACATTTTTTTTCCGACGTTGTAACATTTTTCCTCTACGATGCAACATTTTTTCCAACGCGTGCAACATTTTCCTTTGACAACGGAGAAATGCGGCAAGAAATGGCAGATGTTGCAAGCGTTGAAAAAAAATGTTGCACGCGTCGGAAAAAAATGTTGCAAGAGTTGAACAAAAATATTGCAAGAGACTCCTAAATTTGGATGATTTTAGCAAAGAAAACATCCGGGTGATGTTTATCAAAACCCATGAATAAAACATACATTTCCATTACACGTGACTGTCCTGCTTAAACAAAATAATAAAAATCGTTGGTCGTTTCTCCGCCTCCCTTTTCTCCACCCAGATCCGCCCCTTCTCCAGCTCGCAGGCGATACATTACTGGTTAAGCTAATTAATTAATTTGATCCATCGTTCCTCTATATATATAGGACTCCATTGCCGTACTGTGAGAACTCCCTTTTTGGCCTAGAATATCAAGGAAGGTTCCATATGCATACACCTTGGTGTCAGATGGGGGTCCGCAGTCAAGTGGGCCCCTTCGCCTGAAGCGAACCAGACAAGCGGCCGGCCTTCAGTCTCTGGCTAGTGGTCCTAAAACCAGGCGTCAGCTGCTCCCTTCGTCTCCCTCAACGCTGTCGAGTCTTTCGTGCTGCTGACCGCCGGTAATCCGCGCCTTAATTCCGTCTGCACAGTCGCCTCACCGCCGAGCTGTGCTCCAGACTCCCCAAAACGCCTCTTCCGTCACCCGTGTGGGACTCTGCGCTCGCCTTACCTCTCCGTGCGCACGGTGAAACTGTAGCACCATCCCTCTTCAATGGCACCAGTCCTTGGCTCCGCGAAGCCCGCGCCTGCTTTTTTTCTCCTTCGGCTATATAAGCCTCTATCAGCGTGTTTGTGCCAGACAGTATTGGTTCGAGTGTATAACCAAGTTTCGGTAGGGGGGTCTTCGCAGTTGCGTCACTCTTGGCTCTCTTCTCTATTCTCTTCGCATGATGAGCAGGACAGGAAGCTCAAGAACACACAGGGAACACACAGGGATTTACCCAGGTTCGGGCCCCCAATGCGGGTAACTGCCCTACGTCCTGCTCAAGCTCGTGTTGCTCTAGTATTCTGCTTGCTCTTAGTTCGACCAATCTTTTGATCGTTCGAGCTAGGAATTTCCTCTCTGTTGTGAACTGATCGACCGACCTCCTCCGCCTCATGCGCACTAGCTGCCTTATATACTCCCAGGACTAGCTAGGGCAAGCAGAGGGAGTGGTTTTACATTAATTACATTGATCGTGTCTAGTCCTGCTGCCATCGCCCCTTGGAGCCTCTTTGTCTTCACGCCATGCTTGACGCCGCTTTGTCTTGGACCGCCAGGGGAGGGGCTCGGACATCGCGTGATTTAACGCCTGTACACGTCCGCCTGTCTCGCCAGTATGTGTAAATGGAACGGAGTTGGTGAAGCTCGGTCACGGAGGGACGAGTTATCATAGCGTCGAGAGCCACGCCTATTTAATGGCCTCGGCAGCGACCGTAATGGCTTCCATGTGCATTTAATGGCTCCTATGTGCATTTAATGTATAATACGTTGTGATCCTGGCGAAGGCTTCGGGCGGAAGCCTTCCAATCCTGTCCACGCAGGTGGCTGGCGATGGGCTCGCCTGCTCGTCGGGCGGCCATGTGTCCTAGTCTCCAGTGGTCGTGATCTCGCTGCCGAGCTGGGATCCGTGGCCCGGCTACCGACTCGGTCGCCTAACCGCCGCCAGCGCCACGTGTCCTGGTTGCCCGCCAAACCTCTCTTTCAGCGGGTTGAATCCTTTGCACAGGACCTTCTTCTCTATGTATCTTGCGCACGCAGTGCCACCTAACAGTAGTAGAGAGAGTACCCCGGTGTAGAATACACCGATAGCCTCCAATTGCCTCTTGACTTCTCGCCCTCACATCCTGGTTCCACTCGTTACCGAATAGCCTCCAATTCCCTTGTTCATCCCTCAGCCGAAGAACCCTAGTCCTGGATCGAGCTCAAATTGAGGCGGTATACGAATTTTTTATTTCAATCCCTTTGCGCAGTAGCATCCGTGACTCACGCAAACCAAAATCCCTCATTTGTTTGCAGACATTATCAAACCAAAGTTCAGTACGCCACTGTTCTTCTTCTTCCTCCGCGGCGCTCGGTGGCAGGATGAGCTAGCCAATTTCCAAGTTCAAAACCAGGTAAAATGGGAAGCTTAGGACATGTAGATGCTATCTGTGTAACTGATTCCACTCAAGCGGCCTTCTGTTGCTGGCGCGACCTGCCACCATGGCCTCCGCCACTCGGCCGCGGTGGCGACCTATCTCCAGTCATCACCGAAGGTCCCTGAGCTGACCCCTAGGCGTGCACCGAGCTACTGAAGCTAGCTGTGCTACCGATTCCGCTCCTTCGGCCCTAGATCGCCGCCGGCGAGCCTGAGTTCACCGAGCCCTGCTTTGTCTCACTGCGCCACAAGTCCCGCCTGTCAGTGACTGCAACCGTTCTCTATGGTGCACACCCTGAGTCACTGCCTCGCGGGCCCAAGATGTCAGCGACTCGGTTCGTTTGAACGGAAACAGTGAGCGCGGGGCAAAAGACCCTGAATCTATGAAGAAATATTTATTTTGTGACGAAAAGGCTTTGTCATGTAATATTTTCAGTTTCTATGACGATATTGGATTTGTCCTAGTGGTAACTGTACACCTTTCCGGTTCTTCCATGACGAAGAAGTTTTCGTCACAAAATTTCTGTACATAGAGGTAGGAACCATTTAGAATTCAATCAAGCCATGACCTTCCCCATTCTAACGGTTAGAGGGTGGCATATCGAGCCATCTGTAAGTGTATTCTAACCTAGTTTTTATGGTTCAGACTTCGAAAAATCTAGATTAGGTATTAAATTGCAAGAATTGACCTTTTTTTATTATTGTTGATGAGCTGAGCATCCAATGGAAGCACAGCAGTTTGGAGAACACGAAGGTAATCTTTTTGAGCAACCTGTACAGTACAGCCAGGAGACATGCAGAAGCTACCATCAGGGTTAACAATATGGATTTCAAAAAAACAGCTCGAAAATCAAAATTCAAAAATCGGAAATATCGAGTCGAAAATCATCAAAAACTGAAAAGTTTCGAAACAATTTTTTTTTTAAAAAAAACAAAAAATCGACCGACCAATCGAATTTTTTTGGCAACCAATTTTTGAGCGATTTTCATTGATTTCCATAAAAAATTGAGCGATTTTCAACCGGTTTACTAGCATAAATTTCTCCAATTTTTTTTGAATTGGACCGGTTTATCGACCGGTTTTTGAAATCGAACCACATTGGTACAAGCGATTTTCGTCGGTTTTATGAACCCTGGCTAGCATCCCTTTCTCAAAAGAAGAAGAAGAAGAAGAAGAAGAGAAGAAAAAGCACAGCCCACCCTAGACATGATGCACATCCCCACATCCAATCTATTATAAATGTGCGCAAGTTCTGTACTTAGAATCTATTTGTTTAGGCTTAGATTTTTTTTAGCTTATAGCTTAAAATCAGTTTTTAGGCTTAAACAACATAAAAGCAATTGATTTTTATAAGTATTAGAGGTGGATAATTTTACATTAACTTCAATGGCACATTAGTCTAAAACTAACCCTCAATAAGAAAAAAAATACCTCTTCGGTGACTTTTGATTTTTAGTTATATAGAGACTTATGATTTTTAAAAAAGCTTAGATAAAAAGCTAACCATTTATTTTGATTTTGATTTTTTTACTTTTAAATGGCCGAAAAAGGCTAAACAACGGAGCCTCGATGTCGTGTGAATGCTGCCATGCCATGCATATTCTTTCCTTAAACTTCCTAGTCGAACATTTCTTTTTAGGAAGGGCGTCTTTCACCTCAGCCAATCAGCGGTTCTAACGTAAGCAGGGTCTAACGTGTGCGCGCAGTCTACAGTACAATCCCGGATTCGGAATTCATCATGTGCCAGCCGCAAACATGTGCTTTATGCAACATTCTTTGCCCAAAGTATTTCCTAATGTTTGGTTCCTAGCTTGATAGTAGCCCGATCCTTGCCAACTGGGTCTGTTTAGAGGAGCTAAACATTTTTGAAAACCTGTTTTTTGGGTTGAAAACCAGCTACAACTTTTTATAAGACACAGTTTAATAAATAATTAATTTCCCTTAGCAATAAACTGCAAAAGCAGATCCCGTCTAATTTTCAACTTTTGATTTTTGTTAGTTATACGTGACTTCTAGTTTATACTAAAAGCTACTTAAAAGTATAATTATTTAAGGGGGTTACCATCTTTTCAGAAGCTAAAGCCTCACCAAACAGGACTGGAGGTAGCAATAGTAATCATTGATTTTTCTTCTCAACCGACGAAGTTGTTTATTTTGTAGTACAAATCTTTTAGACTAGTAAGGTGTGGTGGCTGGATTTGCTACTAATCTTTTAGCATCAAGGGGCACAACTTATATGGTTTAAAGGCAACATATCTAGTAAAAACTTTTTTATCATGAAAACTTTGTAGAACCCACTTGTACATGTTTTAAAAAATTCTAAAAATAATTATACATAGGGAAGATAAGCTTCTACAATCTTGCAAAATTTGAACACTACTACGGAAAGGGCCTTCAGTATCGGTTCAAAACAGCCTTTAGTACCGGTTTTTGAACCGGTATAGATTATTCGGGACTAATGCTCAAGAGCATCAGTCTCGTTCTTCACCCGTGATCTTGATAGAGTATCAAGACGATTCAAGTCACACGTGGCAGCGTGTCGTGAACCCCGAGATTTATCGACTGCTGGTGTCTCCAACCAGATCGATGAGTTTCGATCAAGATACGGGCTGGAGACACCAACCGCATCGATGTTTTGTGTGTGTGTGTATGTCTGTTTGTGTGTGTGTCCAGTAGCTATTATATGTGTGTGTGTGTTAAATCACAACTAATTAAAGCACATATAATCAATCATGCACTTTGTCTGATAATTAAATCACCGAACATTCATTAACAAATTTAATTACATCTAATGTATTAAAATATGTACACATATTTGTTCTTCGCTCATCGCCTAATGTATTACAATATATATGTACACAACTTTAATTACAACTTTAGTATTTTTTTTCATACTTCATCGGGATCTTTTACGTGCATCGCTCTTGCTAGTGAGAGATGTCGACCCGATAGTTCACCGCCCTTATCGAAGGACCCCACTTTTAAATTTGGTTCGTGAAACTCGCTTTTGATTTACGACCTCATCGTAAATAAAGCCGACGAAGTTGTTCTTGGATTGCTCTCACTGCGTCTTGCGAGAGTTCCAACCTTGTTCCGCCAAATATTGAGTCACCGTCGTTAAGTCATTAACTAATCAATACTTGAATTTGTACAAGATATAAGGAGTACCTATACATCATTAAAGCTAGTAATTATATTTACTCACCCCTTGTTGCCTTTTAGCATGCGGTCGGTGGCTCGGTTTGGGTGTGCATAAACTCACATACATAGTAGCCACATAAATTGTTGCCGGCAACCGACTCAAGATCTCATGGAAAAAGTTGAAAGTGTGAAATGGATGCAAGGAAATTAAGTTAACTAACTAAAAAGCTAGCATTATGATATACGCACATGAGAGGCAATTGTAATGTCAAATTTCTCCTTGAATATGCCCTCGTTTTAGCACGGAACTGCGAATGCACTACACATGTGATTACTGAATTATACATGACTAGAATTTGTTTCTAATTGAAGGAAATAGAACTAGCACGATAATGAAAGGAACAAGAATTAATACCGTTGAGCATGTCGATAAAGTTTTGATACTTTTTAACCGGGTCTCCTTATGAGTCCATAATTGTGATCGAGCTACGATCTAACTCGATCATAAGAAGAATCTAGTGAAAACTATACATAGATATGTCAACGAGATAACTAATTAGTTCTAACATCGTGTTATGAAAAAGGAGAAGAACAAGGTGGTACGTGTCAACAGATGCTATTGGGTACCTCTCCGCCGCACAAAGCAATAATATGGCGGTCAACATGACAGACCCACGTGGCACCCGGCGAGCAAAGGGCGAAGCACGCCTCGCCGCCCGGCGGGTAGTCCACGTGGCACCCGGCGAAAGGTGGGCGAGCACACGCCGCCGCGCCCGACGATCACCCACGTGGCACTCGGCGGCGCGTGGGCGAGCACGCCGCCGCTGGTGTCTCGTCCACATGGTGTTCGGCGAGTAGGGCGGGGACGCCTCGCCGCTTCGCCAGAAGACAAAAGGTGGTGCAAGGTGGCTTCACCTCGAAGGCTCCTTCGCTGCATCGCTTCGGCGGCAGGCAGTGTGTCGACTTCATCAATCGCAAGGATTTCGCTACAAGCCCATTCTCGGCGACGCCTCACCAACCTCGTCAAGAAGGGGTCACATCCCAAGTGACGGGGCGGCCATCGCGCCGGCATTTAATGAGGCCGGAGGAACGGGACAAAGACGGGAAGGGGTAATAAATGTATGGAGATAAGCATGATGACCCTCCTGGTACTGCCTTTACTGCTTCGGCCTATATAAGGGCCCTCGGGTGCATGGGGAAAGGGGGTCGAAAGACGAAGAGCAAGCAAGCAAAGAGTTCTGTACTAGAGCCTAAGGAAGAACTTGTAACTCAGGGGCTTTGTACTCCACTAGTTCACAAAACACTCTATAAACAATCTAGCAGGAAGTAAGGCTATTACCCAAGGCAAAGGGGCCTCGAACTCAGGTAAAATCTTTGTGTCATCCCTAGATCATAGACGCTGAATCCTTCGTGGGAGTCTCTAGGGTTTTCACCTCTAGGTTTAGCCACCGCGAAGACGCCTCCTTCCAACCAAACCCGGTCTCAGATTCGGGACTGTCAGGCGGAATACGCCGACAGGGGCGCGCTAGGTAGGCGGCTAGTGGTTGGTTTTTTTGGCTAACTCCTCGGCGGACTTCGGTCGTCGCGATGAGAAGCAAGCCTGCATCGAAGATGGCGATTCTCAAGACTGAATATCGCGGGCGAAGCGATGATCAAGGTGCCTCCCGGCCATCACGCCGGTCGAGGGACCGTCTTACCTCGCCTGCAGGCGGGCGCTTGCTCCTTGAAGCGGTGGAGCAGCCCGTGCGTCGCCGCAGTTGGCTATGGAAGCGCCACTCCCCAGACTTGCACGCAGCTTGCTCTTTGGACCACCTCCCTGGAGTTCGCGGAGACTCCTCGGCCACTCGTGGTGCATGAGCATTGCTGGCCTCGTGGATGCGCCCAACTGGTAGGGCTCCCGGCCAGTACCGAACGCATTTGGCGCCTAAGGCGCATGCAGGCGCCTCAGCCCTCCGGCCGCCCTAACGAGAAAGGCCCCGGCTAGGGGTGCCGGGTCAAGGAAAGGGCGCGCATTCTCGGTCCTGCCTCGAGGAACCGTGGGGACCTCCACTCATCTTGATGAGAGCCGCCCGCACGGTGATGACCTCCGTGGTCGCTGCCGCCACCCGGACCAAGAACGCCGCATGGTAAGGTGGCATCCGACGATGAGAGTCCCCCATGGCTCTCATTCTCGACCAAGGAGGAGGTTCACTCGACTCTACAAGGAGCCGGCTCACGGCCCCATGAACGGTCTCCTGACCGGCCTCGATGAGCTGCTCGGCTCCCTCGCAGCATCGGTGCGTGCCTTCTCCCTGGTCTGCGCCACGGGCGTGGCCGACAGTTCGCCCGCGCCATAGAAAAGTATGACGGCACCACCAACCCGGAGGAGTTCTCCAAATCTACACGACGATGAAAGCAAGCATGGCGGATCTCGAAAAGGTCATGGCTAACTACTCTCCCAACACCTTGACAGGCTCGCTTCGCCTCGTCGCTAAATCTTCCCGAGGATCGGCACTCATGGGGAAAGTTGTGCGACCTGCTTTGTCGCCAATTTTGTGGCCTTTGACGACCCGGCGTGGAGGACGACCTCCACGCCTAGAGCAGAGAAGGGGAGTCGCCGCGACTTCATCCGGCGTTACGCCATCGCCGCAATACAATCCCCACATCTCCGAACAATCGGTCGTTATCGCCAGAGGGGCGACGTGACCGCAAGATGAAGGAGAAGATGGCCACCGTATTATCGGCTCTACCTCGAAGCTTTTCCCCTCGCACATAAGTGTGCACGCCGCGAGGCGAAGGCCGCCTGCTCCAAGGGTGGCTAAGGCAAGGACAAGACCGGACTCGGCGGTTTCGCCGCAGTAAGAAGGCGCGAAGCGCGAGGCGGAGAAACCAGTAGGTCCCGACGCGAGCGCGACGACGAAGAAGACCCCGCGCCTCGGAAGCACAATCGCCGCGACCGGCGTGATGATCGCCGTGAGCGGCGGGACGACCGTCGTGACCGGCGTAACGATCGCCGCGATGACCGCCGCGGTCGTGGGAACGACCGCCACGATCAAAAGGAGGGCGAGTCCTACTGCCCGATACATAAGACCAATACCCATGACCTGGACAACTGTCGGGTCGTGGACAAGATGGTGGAGAAGCGGCCAGGCGAACGCCACCGATGATGATCAAGATGAAGATCCCGCCGCCTTCCAAAGAGCCGATCACGCGTGGCCTACATCCATAGTGGTTCGCTCCACCTTCCCTCCAACGCCGCCACAAACGGCCGAGGAGGGAAGTCTGCGCCACCGCCTCAAGCTCGGGGGCGGGTCGGATGCTGAAGTGGTCCGAGCAAACGCTCACCTTCAGTCAGGCTGACCATCCCGAGGGCGCCAACGGCCTGGGGCATCTCCCGGTCGTAGTGTCGCCCTTCGTTGAACGTGCGGCTAAGCCGCGTCTTTGGTTGACGGAGGAGTTCTATCAACCTCCTGTCCTCCTCAAGATTCTTGGCGCTCCAGATCCGCGGCCGGATTCAAGCGCCCGTCTCCGCTTCTTCTTCGTAGCCCCAAAGGCCGGTCGATGCCTCGGTCAGTCGCGGCCCCCGTCACCTTCGGGAGAGGGACAACTATCGCACCGAGTTGGTGGATTTCGAGGTCGCCGACTTCGACCTCCCCTACAATACCCTGCTTGGCCGACCGGCGTTGGCCCAGTTCATGGCGGCCACCCACTATGCGTTCAAGGTGGTGAAGATGCCAGGGCCTGCTGGCCCCATCGCGATCAGGGTGGATAAGGCCGAGGCCTTGCGTTGCTTCAAGATCGCGCAGGACCTGGCCGGCGCCACCTGCGTCGGGCGCCCAGACGCCACTTCCTCGGGAGCCCCTCAGGCCCGGACCCGCGCCTCACCTGGCTCCACCGGTGAGGTTAAGGTGGTCGCCCTGAGTGAAGGAGAGCCCCGAAAGACCATCAATATTGGCGCCAACCTCAGCGCCAAATAGGAAGACGCGCTCGTCACCTTCCTCCAGTCCAATTCCGACGTGTTCGCCTGGCAACCATCCGATATGGCTGGGGTCCCCAGGGAGGTGATCGAGCACCGACTGGCGACGTTTCTGAAGCGCGCCGATCCGCAGAAGGTCCGGAGGCAGCGCCGAGCGGCAAGACGCCATTCGGGAGGAGGTAGAGAAGCCATGAGCGGGGATCATCAGGAAGTCTTCATCCCGAGTGGCTTGCCAACCCGTGCTTTCGTCCAAGAAGTCCAACGGAGGTGGCGATGTGTGTCGACTTCACCGACCTCAGCAAGGCCTGCCTGGCGACCCTTATCCTCGCCGCAGTCGACCTCATTGTTGACTCCACGGTAGGGTGAATCGGCTATTGGCTTCGGATGCGCATCGGTACCACCAGATTAGCATGGCACTTGAAGATGAAGAGAAGATCTTTGTAACCCCTACGGTGTATACCGTTATGTAAGAATGGCTTTTGGTTTAAAGAATGTCGGTTCCACTTACCAACGTGCCATGCACATTACCTTCCGCCCCAGATAGGGGCGAAACCTTGAGGTGTACGTTGATGATTTAGTTGTGAAGATCAAAAAGAGTGAAGAACTGATCCAAGACTGAGGAAACCTTTGCTAACCTCTCGAAGAATTGCCAAGCTCAACCCAGAGAAATGCGTGTTCGTGTGCCCTCAAGAAGCTATTGGGCTTCTGGTGTCCAATAGGGGCATTGAAGCCAACCTCGACAAGATATCGCCATCGAGCACATGAAGCCGCCAACAACTCAAGCAAGTCCAATGCCTAGCCGGTCACCCGCCTCCCGGGTGGTTCATTGCCCGCTTGGGAGAAAAAGCTTGCCTGTTTAAGCTATTTGAAGAAGACAAACCACTTCGAGTGGATCAAGAAGCCTGTATATGCTTTGAAGAGTTGAAGCGGACCTCTCCTCTCCCGGTCTTGGTCTCCCATGGGTGAGCTGCTGTTCAGATATCGCCGCCACCCCGAGGTGGTGGCGCGTGTTGATTATGAAGAGGGAAGGCGCCCAAAGGCCGTGTACTACATCGCAAGGTGCCGCACGAAGCGGAGACCCGACACCCGAAGCTCGAAGATGTCAGACGCATCTGGTGGCGCCCAGAAGCTCGTGCCATTATTTCAAGGGCGGAAATTACCATGGTCACGCCTACCTTCTGAGAGATCCTCCACAACCGAGAAGCAGAGGGTCGGATTGCAAAATGGGTGGTGGAACCGGGGAATTCAACCTCAAATTGCATACGCACCGCCATCAAAAGTCGGAAAAGTGGCGGAGTTCGTTCTTGAGTGGACTCCGCCACCCGTAGTCAAGAAACCCCGCGCCCTCTCCCCGACCTTATTCTTTGATGGTTCCTTCAGTTGAGGGCGCGGGCCGGAGTTGTCTGGTCTCCCGACCGGCGACATCCTCCAAGATGTGGTCGCCCTCGAGTTCAAGGCCACAAATAACATAGCTGAGACGAGGGCTCAAGCTAGCAGATTGCGCACGCTTCGCGTTGGGCATTCTAAGGCTCAAGTCAAGGAGACTCCTCGCTGGTCATCAATCAAGCGCTGAAGGAGTTCCAATGCTTCACCCCACCATGGCGGCGTACTGGCGGAGGTTCAAAAATGGAGCGCCATTTTGAAGGTTTGGGATATATCCATGTCCCCGGCGCGACAATCACCTTGCGACGGGCTTTCGCGACTTAGTCCTCAAGGGCTCCCTGCTCCGGCCGGAGTCTTCGAGAAAGGCTATCGCGATCGCCCATCGCGTCTCCCAATTCGTGGGGACGATGGTGTCATTGCCGCAATTTCCCCACCAAAGGGGGCACGACGGCAAAGCCGCGGCCTCGACCAAGCGGGAAGGCGGTGCCGTTATGGCCCCCGCCCGGGAAAGACGTGCCGCCAAATTTCTGTGTCCGGGAGGAAGATGGCGGTCGCCGAGGCGGCCAGGAAAAGCTCGGCCAATGAGTACCCAGCGAAAGCACCGAGTGGTCGCCACGCTGGGTCAGAAGATCGGTGGATGGACCCTATCCTAGCCTTCTGCGTGACCAGCGATCTCGACGATGATGCCTCACCAGAAGATTGCACGTAGGCCAAGTGCTATACCGTAGGTGGGGACCTATATCGCTAAGGCGTAAAACGGAGTTCTATCAAGTGCATCACTCGAAGAGGGAGCAATCTGCTCTCGATATCCATGGAGGCGCAAAGTGGGAGTCCTATGTCCCATGAACGCTAGTCGGAAAAGCTGCCGCCAAGGATTTTATTAGCCTATTGCCCTCCAAGATGCTTATGAGTCATGAGGACATGCAAAGCTTGTCAGTTCTTCGCCAGGCAAATCGTAACATCCCAAAATTTTAATAAAGCAAAAATATATATTTTGAATTTGAATATTATTAATTCTGAGTTTCTTGGCGTTATTGAATTTTATTTGGATTTCTTTGGATTTGTTCTTTGTATGAAAGATCCAACCAAAGGAAAAATAAAGAATGGAGATCATCCAAACATTATTTGAATCCAAGAAAATTACCATAATGCCCTCAGAGTGATAATTACCTCTGGTAAAAATTCTAGGAACTGATCATGAGATATAACACTTTTAAAAATTCAAAAATAGAAACTCTGAAAATAGGGAAATTGTAATGTCAGAATTTACATAAAATAATGGAACCATATTTTGTCCCGAAAATTTTATAGAAGCATCCTAAGATCAAATCCAATTGAAAAACAAAATATTAAAAATAATAGACTTCAATTGTTATCAAAGGAAAATCAAAATCCGAAATGAAATTCCTCGAGCAGTCACCGACGTGTGGGCCATTCGTTGATTTCCCATTCCGTTGGCGCATTGGAAAATTCTCACCATCGCCGGTGGTCCTGTGGACCACGCCTCGATTCTTCCTTCAACCTCCGTTCTTCCTTTCCGCTTCGCTCCACCGAGGCGGTGTCTTGACTCACAGACGGCTGGCGATTGCCGCCACGAATCCCACTCCTCCCGCAAATCTTGGCTACAAACCGCACCGCAAGGGCCTCTTCTTCATTCCCCTCGCTTCTCTTCCCTTTTCGGTCCGGCGCAAGAAACATCCCCCAGTTTCCGCCATTGCCGAAGTCTCTGGAGCTCGAGCGCGAAGCAAAATGCGGGAGAATTAGTGGTCCTCCTTCCAATTCCTCTGAGCCGAAGCACCCTCATACACTACTGATTAAAAGCCCTCAACAATACCTGAGCACCTTCACGTGAAATTGAGCCGCAGCCGTGCGCCCCTTCTTCCCCAAGTCCGGCCGCCGTGGGCGGAGCTCCTCCGGCCTTCTCCCTTCAGGTGAACTTCGAAAACGGAACATCTAGCACCTCTTGATGCTCACAATGCTACCGATTCCACCTCTAATGCCCTTGTTTGCTTCCTCCACCGCCGCCATTGAGCCGCCAGATCTCTCGGTGCTTGCCGCCTTGTCCTCACTCCACGAATTGACTTCACCTGGATGCTCCTTGCAGGCTGGTGGTCCCCATGCCCTCGCTGTCGCCGGAGCTCCACCGAGTGCCGTCGCGGAAGCCCTAGCTTGCTTCCGCTCTCTGTGTTCTGTGCGGTGGGTCCGAAGTCATAAGCTCGGGTGGAAGAAGGCTCGAACTGTATATCTTTGGGGTAAAGCGCATTCTTGATTTCTCATTCTATTTCCTAGCCGAAATTGATTCAATTAATAATAACTTCTGCATTTTTAGTTAGAAACTAGTGAAATAAATTTATATATTCATTTAAAATCCGAAGAATCTAAATATACAAAAATATCTAACTTTTGAAGTACAGGATTATTATTCAAATTAAACTTTGATTATGGTGCTAATATGGTTTTTAATGAGCATTTGTGCATAATAAGTAATGAGATGATGAAATCAATATTCATGAGATTTTAGGATCGAATGTATTCAAATATACAAAATACTTAATTCACGAGTCACAAAACAATTAGCTTAAATTTAATTTAGGAATAAATATTATTATGAATGTTGTTGTATTCAAAGAAATGTAATTCCAAAAATCATTAACTAAATTTATATGTGTTCTGGAATTTTAATAAACTTAATCCTGAAAATATGTTTAATTCTTGAACTAAGTTTAATTCATTTGCTTAGCAAACATTAGTAAAGCTTAATATGGCCATTAATAGAAATGAATGTATAAGGGTTCATAAAAGCATAAAATATTTTGTGAGAGATTCCTGAAATCAAGAGGAGCTTGTCCATATAAAAATACTTAGAATCGGACTTAATTTGTATTCTTTTAATAGAAGAAAATGTTAATTATAACAATAAGTAACTAGATAATCTATTGCGGTTAAAGTCAAAATAAGGCCAAACTAGCTTTGAAACAATCCTAGGATGGTATTCTGTCAATGCCTGAAAAATGCATTAAAGATCATGTATAATGTAGTCGCAAATTCAAAGTGAAGTTAGCCAATTTAGCGTTATTCGGCGTGATCATTTAGACTACTTCAGTAGTAAATAAAATGACTCAACCAAATACTAAAATTAGTAAAACTAGTTTAGTAACACTCTACAAAGTTCATACTACCATATTCTATAAAAACATCTTAATTACATTATGCTTTTCATTTAAATCTAGCTAGTCCAAAACCCTTAATCGTTAATCATCTACTTTACCCCTTTTGGCCGATTCGGTGAATCGTAAGCTTTAGTTGTCACTTAAGCTTTTTCGTCAGTGAATATAATATCTAAGCCAAATCTTAAAACTTGTGTAACTCTCATTTTATCAAGATTTGCATATTAATATTATTAGCTCAAAACCCATAAGTGATAACCTTTTGGTTCACTTTCCTGCTGATTCCGAATAGTGTAAACTATATAATGCCGCATAGGCCTTTTCAACAATGAATATAATGTATCAGCTAAAGCCTAAAATTTATGGAATTAGCTTAGGGCTGTTATACAAAGTATAAATCATCTTATTACGAAGAAATAAGCATATTTCATCATGTTTTGCATGCAAATCCTAATAGCCAAATAACCTTAAGTGTTAAGTTTTCTGAACTTTATAATATGAATCGGTAAGAATGAAGAAATTTGTATATTAGATAATTGTATCACCAGAACCTTCTCAAATATTATGGAAATGATATCTGTAGCCTAAATCAGTAGATCTAACTTGCATGAATCTAATTCTAAGCGAAATCAATCGAAGGTAAAGAACTATTAACTCGCAGTCCAATGTGATCATTTAAGCCTTTTCGATATCTCGCAAAGTAGCTCATCTAAATCTGAATAATGTAAAGAATCGCCTAGAAATGATCTTTAGGATTTAATCTGCAGTAATCTAGAAAATATCCTTAATTTACCTTGCTTTGAATCTGAATCCTAATAGAGTAAAACACGTAAGTATTAAGAATTGGCAGAACTCGTATTATGAATAGTAAATCAATGAAGCATTACAACTAATGATTAATCTAACCAATCTTTACGTCTTGAATTCATAAAATAAGATTAATAAATTTATAAAAGAGCAATCCCTGTTTCTTGTAAAGGGTTTATTTGTTTTGCTATCTATTTCTTTCGCCCTTATTGAAGTTTGTATTTTGCTGTATTTTTCGTTGATCGACGTGTAGAACCCGACGTCTCTATCTTCTTCATCGCCGTCGTCAACCGCAATCCTTGTCTTCACCGTAAGCAATGATTAAGCAAGGCAAGCATCCTTTGACCATATTGATCTCAGTATTTTATATTCCTTTTGTGCATCAAATTGTTTTATGCATGCGTTTACTTTATGTAAATTGCTATTTTGTGGATTGGTAGTTATACCTGTTGTCTCATGAATCTCCTTTGATGATTATGAACATGTGAACCGTGATAACCATAGATTGAGGATAGACATTGCTAATGTCTTTTTGGGTATATGCGAACATATTTAACCTGCTTAGCCATGCTTTAGAGTCAGCAATGTACATGATCAAATCAATATTTGTTTTCCTGAAAACATTGAAAATGTCACTGTTGGTTGCGGGTACTTTGATTAAAAACCCAAAATGAAACTATACTTTGATGCGGGCGATTATTGGCGATAGCCGGATGTGCGAAAGGAATTGCACGTAGTGTAGGGTGAAGTGTCGCCCGTGTCAGTTTAAGGACCGAGCAATGGGACGCTATTGATCCGAGATTTCCGTGCAACCACAAGGGTGAGGATGGGTTAGCCATAGCTTATTATGTTAATTAGACATGGCTTTGTTCATTGGTAGGTGGGAGCTCGCACAGGTTTTCCGGTCAGGTCTACCCTGACGGGGTATTCCGGTCAGGTCTACTTGCTAATGCAACGGTGTACTCCCTGCCATGTTTAGAAACGTTGTGTTGGGTGTGTGAAAGTGGATCCACGGCTTGGGTGTGTGTTTCTAGTTCTATGGCGGGGGTTAACGTCCCGGGCTGGTCAAAGCCATGTCTAGGTAATGTAATGACTATGTATGGTCTTCTTGACGTCACACCTAAGGAAGTGTGTCGGGCAAAGGTTGATCATTTCTTGTGGGTAAAGTTGTACACCTCTGCAGAGTTTAAATCTAATTAATTAGCCGCGCTCGTGGTCATGAGCACTCGGTGAAGTCATTCCAATGTTAGATGTTTATTATTTTCAAAAGGGCTTAGTATCATTTTGTTTTGCAACTGTGTTTTATGTCAAAGGGCCGACATTAATGGAAATTCAGGAATGTGAATGATTCGCCGCTCACGTCATGGAGGACTGTGAGTGTTACTTATGCTTTATTTATTTGTTATCAATTAAATGCTCTTGTAAATTCCGTTTGCAAATAACTTGATTTACAAATGAAATTCGCTTTATGCAGATTAACTGTAGAAGATTTTCCTTTGAAATGGCCTGCATGTATGATAGGTTTTGCTCAAGTCTTGTTGAGTATGTAATGTACTCACCCTTGCCTAATTATATTGTAGGTGGTTTAGAAAGCACAGCTTCGGAGTTGTTCATCGCAGGTTGCGGGTTCTTCCTTGAAGCGTGTTCTATCTGGAGTTTATGCCCGTCAGTTGCACGTGGGTCGGTTGGGCAAACCACGGGTTATTGCTTCTTCTTTCGCTAAATTCTCTGAGTTGTAATAATTATGTAATTATTCGTTTCCGCTTAATTAATATGTTGTATGGTTGTGATTCCATTTGTTGAAATGTGCGTGCTAGCTCTTGATCCGTGGACTAGTCTTAAGCACACTAGATTTCCATTTTTGCATTCTGTGCAAAAATGGGGTCATCTACAAATCCATCGACCGGCCCAGCTCTGCAAACCATCCCGCTCTCCGGCGTTTGCGGTGTCCGGGGCTCGATATCTGGAGTCCGTTCACGGGCCCACGAGGGCTTCACCCACCTCTTCGCCGCCATCGATAAGTTCACGAAGTGGGTTGAGGCCGAGGTCTGTAGCGCCATCACGGCCTTCTTGCCGCCAAGTTTATCGCGGGATCTTCGCCTGCTTTGGAGTCGCCAATCGCATCATCACCGAACAACGGGACCCAATTCACCAAAGTCTGGCTTTCACGAGTTCTACGATGAAATGGGCACCAAGGTATGTTTTGCTTCGGTGGCCCATCCCATGAGCAAGCGAACAAGCAGAACGCAGCATAACGCTTAGTCTTTGAAGGGCCTCAAGACAAGAGCATTTGATCGGCTCCACAAGAGGGGCGCGCGGTGGACGGAAGAGCTCCCGACAGTGTTGTGGTCGCTCCGTACCACCCAGTAAGACCACGGTGAGACGCCTTTCTTCTGGTATCTGGGCGAGGTTGTTCTCCCTCGGTATCCGCTCGGTTCCCCGCGCGTCTCGGTGTTCAACGAAGAAGACCAAGAGGATCTCCGGCGAGAAGATGTCAACCTTTTGGAGGAGGTGCGGGATCGCGCTGCTCTCCGCGTCGCCCGCTACCAGCAAAGTCTCAGGCGGTACCACGCCACCCGGGTCTCTGAGAACACGGCAAGATGGCGACTGGTCTTGTGCAGAATTAAAACGCATGCTGGGTTGCACAAACTGTCTCCCCGATGGGAGGGCCCCTTCAAGGTGGTTTCAGTATCTCGGCCCGGGGCGGTCAGGTTGGCCACTGAGGACGGCGAAGAACTGACGAATTCCTATAACATAGAGTCGTTGCGGAAATTCTATCCTTGAAGGAAATGTAAGTACCCATTGCCGCATACCGTCACCATGAGGTAAGACTCTCCCTTGGTGGTTGGCGGCTTCGCGATTAGTAAAGTTGTTGCCTAGAAGGTTTTCAATTTACCATTGTTGTCCTTTCGTGCCCTTAGCGGTAGGGGTGAAAACGGACAGAAATATCCGCCGATCCGATCCCGAATCCGTTTAAAATCCGTGACGATGTTATCCGTATCCGTGATCCGAAAAATCCGATGTAATATGGGTTAGGATATGGGAAGAGCAATATCCAATCCAGTATCCAAAAAATCTCATGTAATATGGGTTAGGATATGGGAAGTGCAATATCCGACCCGATATCCCAGTAAATATCCGACCGATATCCTGATAAAATCGCTTATTCTTCCATTAATTTGGTTCATTATTGGATAGATAGAATAGTTGTTTGATATCGGCACTAAAAACACTACTTTGTTATTAAGCGTGAACTTCAACAAACAAATAGAGTGATGACATAATGCTTTTATCCAAATTGATTTGTTCAACTTATTTGATAAACTTTTTCTATTCAAATTCTTGGAATTAGTTGAATCACTAAATTGCACCTCTAACTATACTACTATCCTCGCTGAAATAATTATGACTTGAAGCTAATGTTGTAAGGTTAATGCTTCATTCGTTCTTTTACGTACACAATTATGTACTATACTACTATCCGATTATGATATCCGATCCGACCAATCCGCGGATATCCGCTTAGTATCCGAATCTCCGAATAATCCAATTCAGATCCGTGTCAGGACATCCGTATCGACTCCAACCGGAAAAAAATATGGGTTAGGATACGGGATAAGCAATATCCGCCCAGATCCGACCGGTTTCACCCCTACTTAGCGGCGAGCTTTTGCATGAATGTCGCCGTTGGTTCCAATCGTTGCTAATTCCTTGGTGATCTATAGAGTCACTGGTGCCGATGTCCGAAACAGGACGGGCGGCGAAGCGGGCTAGATCGCGGTGCTCAAGCGCTGCTCGCCACGCCTCGGGTTGGCTCCACTGAAGCACCGTTGGTTGTCACCATGAGCACCGTTAGTCTAATACCCCTCCTGAAAGCCCGCTGCTTTGACGCCAAAGACCATGGTTCGATCTCCAAAAAAAAGGGGGGGTTGCAAAGACTTAGAAATCAAAAAGGGACCGGGGCTCATTCCATGCGGGGACCTATATCATTCGGTTTTATCTTGCATATGCCTACTCATTCTGTTAGTAGTCAGGCCCCAAAGCTTCTTCGTGAGTCGCCCGGAGCTCTGGGGTGGTCGCCCCAAGCTCCTTCGTGGTCGCCCCCAAGCTTCTTAGGTCGCCAGAGGGCTCGGGTGGTCGCCCCAAGCTCCTTCGTGGTCGCCCTGCTACTTAGTAGTCGCCAGAGCTCGGGGCTGGTGGCCTAAGCTCCTTCGTGGTCGCCAGGCTCGGGGGCTGGTCGCCTAAGCTCCTCCGTGGTCGCCTGATCTTCTTCGTGGTCGCCCAAGTGCTTGGGACCGCTTTCGTCCCGAGTCTCTCGTGGTCGCCCAGACGCTTGGGGGCTGGTCGCCAAGTGATATAAAAAGCAAGATAAGTGCTTCGTGCCGTATTTTTGACCATTACCTTATGTGCATGCACTAAGATGGGTCAAGTTGCGCGCGATTGTCACTAACAATTAACGGCCCCTCGCGATTAAAGGAAGTGTGCTAAAAGCGTTAACGTCCAGCGCGGCCAAGGAACCGGGGTGCAAGTTAGACGTGGTACTCAAACACGGCTCAAATGCGCCTCGGGTTGGCTCCTGGCACCGGCCGTTGTCACCGTTGAGTGCATGCCGGTCTAAACACACTACGAAACTTGTTGCCTCGCCATGCTACTGTTGCAAAGACGCCAGCGATCATCGTGGTCCAAGTTCTAGAAGAGTTTGAACCAAGTGACAATCCTGCGCAAAAACTGAACGCTGAGACCAAGCTACGTCTAGTGTCTCCTGTCGGACTCAAGGTCGTTTTTTGCCTAAGTCCCATATGACTTGTGTGATCCTTACCTGTGTTTGCAGCAAACATGCGTAATCACTGGCGAAGCTCAAGGATGCTGCCCTAACCTAAGCGTTCTTCAGGCATTCCGGCTAAGTTAAAAGACTGGCCGCCTGGCGACTTAATCTAGCGAATTTGATCACACAAAATAGATAAACATGCAAAATAGCATTAAACCCAGAAATATCTGATCTGCTAAGTACCACTTAAGTGTTTGTACATGCGGTGGATCAAACAAAAGAAAGAAAAGCAAAAGAACCAAGAGGTCTTGAATTTCTTCACTCCTTATCGCCAAGGTCGATGTAAATCGCCGCCTCGTCCGCCTTCCACGGCCAATGAGGTGGAGACATCCATGGCCACCGCTCAACTTGCACTACTAGAATTCCAAGCTTTTGCAACAGCAGAAATCGCTGTAATAGGGCCCATTTCGTTGCAATATGTACCAATAGCCACAATGTCACAATCGCTGGCGGGCGTGGCTATTAGTTCGTGGTCCAAAGTTTGGGCCACGATTTACGCTTTGTTGCAATTGTAATGCTAATTACAATGAGGAATATGCGTTGCATTAGTCCGTAGTTGCAATGAGCAGGTTTGACGTGGCAATAGTCTCAATTGTCGTGGCAATAGTAGTCTCTATTGCCACGCTCTCATGCGTTGCATTAGATAGTAATCGCAATGACCTTAATACCATGGCAATATTTTTTATTGCCGTGGCAATAGAGATATCTGTTGCCACGCATTTAGGCATTGCATTAGACAATAGTTGCAACAAAAACCAATCCATGGCAATAAGTGAGGTCACAACGAAATAATTTTCGTGGCAATATGATGTATTGCAATGAAATAACTTCGTTGCAATAAATTATAACAACGATCTATATCTGTAGCAATTCATTTTTTCGCAACAAGGCGTCAATACATATTGCAATAATATTTGCTTATATACCGTTGTTGCAAAAGAAATGTACTCAAATTAGAAATTGCACGAACAGAAATATCAATTATTGCCATCAAATCATATATAAGAGCATTTGTAACAATCTTTTTAGTATGTACAAACATGAAGCGAAAAAGACCAATAATAGAATAATTTCATAGTAATCTCTGAACAAAAACTTTAAATTTCTCAACTAAGGTTGCGATAACAGAACTAATCTATTGACTAGTGACTTGAGAATAGGTTGTTCCACATTGTAGACTTGCTTGACTTGACCATGCCATGAGACTAGACGCTCCGCTCAAATTGTATCCTCCTGTTGAATAAAAGCACGGTTTATTCTTTTGAGCATAAATAAATCCAAGATGAAATTTTATAGGCTGCCATATTGTAAATACTACCAGATCAGGTGAAAGGACTCGACAAAGCCCATGAGCTCAAGTTAAACATGCAAGGAATGGATAAACGAAGGAAACAACGGTTGCATCACTTAAGCATGAAATTGACATGTCGATTAACTTTAAGTGCTTATCTACTGCTTCTGAACCGAACAAAAAAATGATAGCATGACTGTTATAAGGTATGCACTGGCAGCACTACATACAGGAAGTGTTGAGAGGAAAAAAGATCCTAAAATTAGAACTTTATTCAACAGTAACAAAGATCTAGGAAGAAACAACTTCACTTCACTTGAAACCATACATTGTTCAAATATAAGTGCATACATGAACCATGGGCTAATAGAAGCACTGGACCAAGATGACAGAGTTCTGTAAGGCAAAATGAATAGCTCACCTGAGACATGTGCTCATGAAGTTGAAGCAATTTTACCCCTAGATAAGATAAACAAACTTTAGATCCAAATGTCAAGCATAAAGAAATCCTGAAAAGTACATGAATCTCTTACACACCAGTATGGAAGCTGAAAGAAAAATGTAAAGGCACAACCTTTAACATGTCATGATATTAAATAGCCAACTATGAATAGACAACAAATTGCTTGGTTTAATACTATAAGCAGTAAACTATTGTGCTAAGACACGAATTGTTTTTTCTTTGGTTGGAGATCACACTTTGCATTTATTTACATTGAACTATCCATATTGGAAATTCGGTCGAGAAAACAATAAAATATGCTTACATTATGATCCAACAAAAACACGTAAGTAATTTAATCAAAGTTTTAAGCTATAGAATCATTCAATGATTTTGGACAGTTAGCCATTTTGAAGTTGAGGCAACTCTATATAGCTTATTAAAGAGGCAAATAATGCAAACCTACAATGAACAGTGAAATTACTAACAAACTGTTTAGTTGCTTCTGCATGAAAAACAACCAAAGACACGTATACATTAAAGCTTTGCATTTAATAAGCAAATTGAACTGAATTCTAAGTATATACAATCAAGGTTCTACAATGTCTGAATCCTAACAATTTTTTTCTTCAAATAAATAAATAATTTTTTTAGTTCTACTTCATGTATATGGAAACTCGATATGAGCACTTGAGCGCACTTTCTCACTAACATAAAAATAAACGCAAGCCCTCGAACCATTACAGGAGTAAAAGCATCAGAAAAATAAAACTAATGAAAAGCCTACTCACCAAACAAGCAAATTTGGGGCTTGATTGGTGGCCATAACTTAAATTGTTAAATAAACAAATTAGCATGCTTCCTGACAATACTTGTCTACTGACTTCTGTGAAGGCGACTAGAGAGCCAATGCTGCAGCTTTGAACTCGAGTATTTGAACTCTAAGAATGCACTTCAAGATGACAATAAAGTATCGGATATTTTTGTCGGATATCACGTGAAAATAAATACGGAATGGAATCGATACGGTATCGGATATTTTTATCGGATATCACGTGAAAATAGATACTGCATAAAACACACATATAGCAATATTCGTAATAAAATTGCAAATAGCACATTTGACAGAAGGGAGAGAACATATTGTAACCTGACATGCTTATTCACTCAGCAAGGGAGAGAACATGTTAGAGGGTTAGCAAATTACTTTGAGAAGTAATGCTCCGTTCATAAAAATGAAGCCAGCAATTGCGCATGCATAATGGGGAACAGCAACACATGTCAAGTTATCTCCAGGAACTCCAGGAACATATATATCCGAATCCACAAAGCACATGAAGAAACAAGGCATTTTCAACTATAAAATCATATTGTCCTCAGAGAAACAGTAGCTTGAGAAAAAAAAGTTGCATTTCGACGACTTACCTTAATATATTGCACTTTCTATATGAACAGTTAGCATTCGTTATAGTTTGATTAGTGCATTTCAACATCATCTGCGCTAAAAAAATGTAGGATAGGTTCAAGCACCCGGATATATCCGAAGCTATCTGCGGAATATACCGATCCGACGGATAGTAATCTCCCGAATCTGAATCCGAAACAAAATATCTGAAACCGAATCCGAATCCGAAAATTATCCGAAAAAATATCCGAATCCGATCCGAAGCTATCCGATCAGTCGATCCGACGGAAAATATCCGATCCGATTGCACCCCTAGAGAAGAGATGCAATGCGAAGAAGTAGTCAAGCGGACGCTTCGTGGGATGTAGGCCAAGCGCCACTTAACTACTTAAGTAGGTAGTGGGTGTCTATTTTGCAATTTAAGTGGGCTAAAATTAGTGGATAAGTGGGCATCCCGTGATCACTTTCATGTCTAGGTTCTAGATGCTTGCTCGCTGCTATCCTTACCCAATGACGGAAGCACTTGCAAAAGGAATCTGCAGAAGCATGTAGGAGTTGTTAGAAACGAGTAACGGCAAATCATTGTTCTGAATCTGAACAACAACAAATTACAGTTTGTACACTTTAGTTTGAGCAAGAGATAAATAATCATAACAAAAATTTCATTTTACAGCAAAATCCTACAGTTCATACTTAGGTAGCAGGCCTAAGGCGCGTATCCAACGGTAGTAAGCTTAATACAAAAAATTAGGGGAAAATTTGGGAGATTTTGCATGAGAAGGTGAATGACTTACAGAACTATGAAAGCAGGTGTGTTGAGGCTCGTCGAGTGACTGCAGCGACCGGAACCGCCGATGGGTCTCTGGCAGAAGCGGCGGCGTCAGTGGCGCCCGTCCCACCGCTTGAGATAGTCGAAGATTGATGCACCACTTGCCACTCGAGAGGCGCCCAGAACAACAGGTCATCCCGCCGCTCCCCTGTGGCTCGGAACACGTTGTTAGGAGCGCCAGCCGCCAATAGGGTGTGCTAGTGTTGGCCTCTGGCGGCGGAGGCGGCGAAAAACATGATGGGGACTCGGGCAGACAGCGGCCCGTCAGACGCAGCGAGAACAGGACGAGGAACTCAGGAGAAGAAGAACATGGGTTGTATGGGTGAAATTTGAATCTCTGATGATTCGTCCGATACATGTCATGACCCATATGTAGACTTATTGCCACAGAAAAAGAAATCGTGGCTATAAAATTAAAATCGCCACGAAATAAAATATTATAGCAACAAAATTTACCCGGGCAATAAAATCTTATTTAATGCAATGATTTTATTTTTTGTTGCAATATGACCAACCTTTTGCCACGCAGACAGTTAACAATATTACAGCAACGCACGAATTCGTGGTAATATATTGGACGAATCGCCACAATTTTCCAAATCGAGGCAATAACACCACTCTAATGCAACATAATTTATGGTGTTGTAAAAAGTTTCGTGGCAAAAACCTAGATTTCTAGTAGTGTTGCAGCATCCGAGCCACGCGCTTTCGACGGCGCACACCTTCGCCTCGCCTCGCCAAGTCTCCTCAATCTGGCCGTCACACCGCCATGGGATCGAGGGCGGCGTCGTGGGCCCAAGAGGCAGCGTATAGGTCGCGGTCATGATCACGACCTCTCGACCTTCTCGTGGAGCGAGCGGCTAGGGCTTCGGCGCCTCGGGCGCCTCGCGGCCCTGGTTGGTCGCGTGGGTGAATTGCAGCGGAGTCCTCAACGGCGCATTCAGTGGCCACCCCAAGGGCTCGAGCACCTCTTCGTACTTGAAGGCCTTCTTGAGCATGACCAGACGAGTTGGGCGCGCAGGAAGGACTCCACCTCCGAGGTCTTCAGCGCCCTCTCGCCCTCTGCCCGATCCTCGGCCCTTCGGCCAGCGTCGCATGGCGGTGGCGGTCCTCTCTTCGCTAATGTCGCCTCCGGCCAGATCCCCTCACCCGCTCTCTCTGCGGCTCGCCTCTCACCGCACGCCGATGGGCGATATCGGCCCGTGCTCGGCGGCTGCTGCAAGGGCGGTGCCCAGCCGAGCCGCAGGAGTCCTCGAGCCTGGAAGAGCTCGACGTGGCGCTCGGTGGGGGCCATGACGGGCGCTGCGAGGCTTCCGGAGGCGCTGGTGCTGGGATCACCCGCTCCGGCCCTCTCTGTGGCGGCGGGGCACTCGGGTGGAGGTGTTCGGCCGCTGGTATTGGCGGGGCATTTGCCCTGCGGCGTCTGAGGCCGCCTTGGCGGTACCCTCAGGCTGAGTCCGGCCATTGGGAGTATGAGGCCACCTTGTTGGGTGGTGGCCTGGGCTCCCATGGCCGAAGAAGTTGGCGCCGCGGCCGTTGAGGCCGGCACCGGAGGAGAAGACGTGGCGAAGGCGCCAAGGAGGCGGCGCACCGGCATGATGAAGTCGAGACTGGGCGGCTGTGTTGCCGCGACCAAGCGAAGATCCGCCAGACAGAGCTCGTGGCAGAAGTTTGGCCATGCGCCCACGCTGGCTCCTCTTGGGATCCGCCCGTGGTGTCCGGCGAAGCGATCGCTTGCCATGCCCGTCGGTGGCGGAGCCGTGGAACTCGATCACCAAGTGTGCCCGACTGGCACCACGGCGGGCCCTGTGGAGTCCATCGGCGGGAGAAGCCTCACGACCCTTAGGCAGCTCGCGTGCTCCGATTAATGGCGGTGGCCGCCGCGGAGAAAAAGTGCGGCCGGAACCGGCCAGATCATCGACTGGCGAGCCATCGGCCTGAGCCGCTCATCCAAATTTCCGCGCCTGGCAATGGACAAAAAGTAGTTGCTGGTTGGTAGGAGACCACCAAAAGAAGCATGTGCGTGAGAAAAAGCCAAAGAAGAACGAAGACTTACGTCCGCCACGCGTCTTGGCTGGCCGTCGTCGCCGTGTATCGCCATGCAGGATTTCGGACGACGGCGGCGAGGGTCGATCCTCCGCCACGAAGTCCCGGCTACACTTCGACGATCCGGCTTCCCGATCGGAGGATGCGGTCGCCATTGCGCGAACTCGCTGCCTCGACCGTGGCGAGTTCGATCCTCGGTGGCCTCCCTGCCGCCTGGAAGGCACGTCTAAAGCGTCAACGCCATTGTCATCCTGATGTACTGACCATTATTGCCGCGCCACGACTTCCAGTTGGACCGGCCGAAGGAGATGTAGCGGAGGCCATCCGTCTGCAAGCGGAAGTAGCGACTCTCACTACCTCATTGTCGGTGGAGGCGCGACAGATGAAGAAATGGCGGAAGAGTGGAAGATTCGGCATCACCCCCATGAACATTTCACAGAGGTGTGCGAAGATGGAGAGAAAGATAATAGAGTTGGGGGTGAGATGAAGGTGGTGGATCCCGTAGAAGTGAAGGACGGTGAGGAAGAATTCAGAAAATGGCGGGACCAGCCCGCCATCATAGCCCAAGTATGGAGGAGGATTTAAATCGAAGGCACCACCCTGGCAGCATGTCCCCGCCCGGAAGCGGAAGGTGCCCTCCGGCGCCAGGATGGCCATCCTACCCACCGCGTGGGAGTCCGCGGTGGAGGCTAGGATTGCAGGCGCCATGAAGAAGACTAAGGCTTTTCGAGCAAGGAGGTAGAAGAAGTGAAAGTTGGGGTGCGCAAGGAAGAAGAAGGCGTAAAACCGTTTGATACAGATGAACCTATCTATATATGCGCCCCCACACCGACGGTTCGCGAAGAGACAAGATCGTGCGTCGCCTCGGGTCCCGAGAAAAATCTGCAGAATATGGGGGAACCAAGGCGGTCAGATCCTCATGAGTGGTGGCCCCACCCAGAGCACGCCAAGCATTTAATGAAGGTTCTAAAGTAAGCATTGGTGCGCTCCTGGGGCAAGGGAGCTCTTTCGTGCACACTGATTGCCATTGGGTACCCTCTCGCCGCAAAAGCATCAACATGGCGGTCAACATGACAGACCCACGTGGCACCCGGCGAGCAGTGGGCGAAAGACGCTTTTCGCCCGGCAGATCCACGTGGCACCCGGCGAAAGTGGGCGAAGACGCTCGCCGCCGGCAAGGGATCCACGTGGCACCCGGCGAAAGGTGGCGAAGCACGCCTGCCGCCCGGCGATCGATCCCACGTGGCACCCAACAATGGCGGGTGGCGAAGACGCCTACCGCTCGCCCGGTAGGCGATCCACGTGGCACTCGGCGAAAGGTGGGCGAAACACGCCCGCCGCCCGGCGATCGATCCACGTGGCACTCGGCGGAAAGGTGGGTGAAACACGCCGCCGCTCGCTGTGTCTGGTCCACATGGTGTCCGGCGCAGTGGGCGGGACGCCTACTCACCCCCAAGAAGACAAAGGTGGTGCAAGGTGGTTTCACCTCGAGGCTCCTTCGCTGTCGTCTGCTTCGGGCGGCGGGGCAATGCCGTGTCGACCATCATGCTGCAAGGATTTGTGCTACAAGCCCATTCCTCGGCGCCTCACCAACTCGTCAAGAAGGGGTCACATCTCGGCGAAGCCATCGCCGGCATTTAATGAGGCCGGAGGAACAGGGACAAAGCACGGAAGGGGTAATAAATGTATGGAGATAAGCATGATGACCCTCCTAGTACTGCCCAGCTTGGCTCGGCCTATATAAGGGCCCTCGGTGCATGGGGAAAGGGGTCGAAAAGAGCGAAGAGCAAGCAAGCAAAGAGTTCTCAGACTAGAGCCTAAGGAAGAACTTGTAACTCAGGGGCTTTGTACTCCACTAGTTCACAAAACACTATATAAACAATCTAGCAGGAAGTAAGGCTATTACCTAAGGCAAAGGGGGCCTGAACCTGGGTAAAATCTTTGTTTCATCCCTAGATCATAGACGCCAGAATCCTTCGTGTGGGAGTCTCTAGGGTTTTCACCCTCTAGGTTTAGCCAGCCGCGAAGACGCCCTCCTTCCAAACCAAACCCTGCTCAGAGACTCAAGACTGTCAAAGGAATACGTCGACAAGATCGAAAACACGCACTCAAATGCGTGGGCTAGATATATCTTTGACTTATATTTTTGACCCATTAGCGCATTGAATACATTAGTCTCTGTATTGCTTGGGTGGTCTCTAATGGTTGTCTCGTTGATAACTACTGGGTCCATGAAGCCTATATCGAAAATACGTTCCCTTCGGCATCTTTGTATGTCCATGCTACATAAGAAATTAGTTAGGCTTGTAATTTAGTATAGTACAAGGGAGTGCACCATAGTTTTTTGTAAATAATTAAGACACTTACAGAGCCAAGAACTCCAAAGAAGGCATGCGAGGCGTCTGTCTGTATAGATCATATATGATGTCCCATTCGACAAAAAATTCACCTTCACCATGAAAAAATCTTGTTGCTTGTACTTGACAAATGAACAACTGTAGACCATGCTTGGTCGTGTCCAAGTACCATTCATGAAATTGCGCGATCTTTGTCGTTAGTGAGGTAGCTCCTCACGCCGACCAATGATCCGCCCACTTTAAATAGCCATCTTACTTGGGCAAACTCAAACTTTGCTAGTGCCTAATATTTGATTTGCGTCAAGGCCGGTTTCTTGAAGAATTGTAGCATCTCCTTACCCTTCCCTCATTGACATCTTCTTCTTGGGGCATTCCTTACTCAATGTGCGCCGTAGTTTGATTGGCGAGGCATTTTCTTTTGATCCTTCAAATTTTTAATAGTCATCAAGCCTTTGTGAAATTCTTACGTGCTGTGTTGAACCTTGTTCTCTAGTGACTTGGGTCTAAGAAATTTAGTTACCTCGCCTTTTACTATCTTCTTAGTCTCCTCATCGGTCATATCATATGGCGGACCCGGAAGGGGACCCAAATTCTTGGATTGGGTGGAGGACCTCGCCTTCTTGGGAGCCGGGCCGAGCCGGCTTGTTTCCTTGGTCGGCGCCTTCTTGGGAGGAGACGGGCTTGTGGCGCTTATGTGCGTGAGAGGTGGTGTAGGAGTCGGCGCCTTCTTGGGAGGAGAGCAGGCTTCTTCCGGGGCTTATATGCTTGCAGAGATGGTGTAGGAGAGCGCCTTCTTGGGAGGAGACGGGTTTCTACTTGGGCTTCTTCACGGAGAGGACACGCCCATGTTATCTCAAAAATTATGTACCGCTTATGCCCACAGATGAAATTGTATCTTGCCTCTCCTAACTTCAGAGTCCCGCCACCTCTAAGAATTTCGAGGTCAAGGTCCTCGCACTCAAGCGCACCTCCTCCACCGAGACCTTGGAGTATCCCGACGGTATCTGTTGGCCATGGATAACCTCGCCCGGCTCCAATGGGTGAGCCATGCCGTGGCGCCTTTTGAAGGAAAGGTTCAGCGCTTGGGCGTCAGACTCACAAAGTGTCCGCTTCGATGTCGTCTATGGGATACTTGTCCAAGTCCGCTTGAAGCCCACCGAAGCGCAGTGCCGCTCCTCGCCCGAACTCCTATAGGTCTCGGCGTCCATGAGCGAAACTCCAACCTTCCACAGGACGACGCCAGCGCCTCGTGTGCGTCCAGTGGTGCTCGATTTTGCAGGCCCTTGTTAGCTCGTCGTTCTCCCTATTTGGCACGGTTACCCCGAAGACTCCTCGATGGATCCGTACAAGCCTTCGCCACATCTCTTAGCACCTCCCCAACACAAGATTGCCGTTATCATCAAGGCCGCCACCGGTGACCATAGAACCAATGCCTTGCTCTGTCAAGCCAATCCATTGTTCTTGGTGTGACACCCTTCGCTAGCAGTCTGTTCCTCTTCTCCCATTTGGGTATTGCATGGCGGTAACCACCAGTAGGAAGCCTGCGGTGATAATTCTTCTTCCGTGCATTCAACTTATTCTTCTCACTCAAACTTTGACATTCGTCCGAAGTTTTGTAGTTCACGAACGCATCCCAGTGATCTTGCAACTTTGGGTGCTTGTTGAAGTCGGGCGTTCGATTCTTCTTGATATATTCCGTGTTCAACTTCTTTTTATAAGTCTGGAATGCGATAGCCATCTTGTAACATCCCGAAAAATGCAAACAAATAAAACTAAGTATTCTAAAATTGAATATTATTATTTCTGAGTTTTCTTGGCATTGTTGATTTTATTTGAATTTCCTTTGGAGTTTTGCATTGCATGAAAAATCAAATAAAGAGAAATTAATGAATGGATAATGGTAAAAAGATAAAAGGTAAAAGTAAAATCTTCAAAATTTATAATAATATTTATAACCCTCAGGTGAAACTTTTTACCAGGTAAATTTAATTTTTACTGCATGGTAAAAATATCATTAATGAGGAAAAAGATCAACTTGACTAGAAACAGTGTATCATCCGAATTAATTAAAAATATTAAGGATTTATCTGAAGCTGATAAAATTACCAAAGCACCTTTCTACAGGGTTTACCTCTGGTAAAAATATCAGGAATTTAACAGGTTGGAAAAGCCTCTAAATAATTCAAAATGCGAAGCTCTGAAATTCTGAAAATCTTAATGTCAGAATTTTTATAAAATATTGAGCAATATTTGGAGCTGAAAATTTTACATAAGAATCCTTAGCTCAAATAAATTTTAAAAACAAAGTTTAAAAAAGTTATAAAAATATTGGATTGTCTGATAATTCAAAAACAGAATTTGAAATCCTGTGCAATATACAGTGTCAGAATTTTAGTAAATAATATACAGATTCATTAAATCTCAAATTTTTACTGGAGGTCACCTACTTCCAGAGGAGTCTACGCAAAAAGTATGAAAATCTCTGACGAATGATGGCAGTACAATTAAGGCGAATTCAGTGAACTCAGTCAGTTGACTCTTAAGTCGGTTCGCCCTCACTCACTTGCAAATGGGCCCAGCTCACTGTGCCTTTGTTTCGCTGGCATTTGGCGCAGCTCATTTCTCTCGCTGCCAGTGGTCCCCGACCCCACCGGTCAGCCGAAGCTCTGCTTCATCCTCTTCCTTCAGACGCTGAGCTTCAGGCAAAAGATCAAGCCGCAACTTTTGAAGCTTCGCGTCATCCTCTGCCAGTGCATCGCCCAAGCAATTGAAGCATGCCACGATGTCGTCTACTCCCCTGCACCTACCCGAGCTGTGTCATCCTAGACTGAGTGCCGTTGAGCTGCCCATTCCACCTCCTGTTCTAGCGCCGCGATAGCCACGTCGTGTACACACCGAAGCCGAACTCCTCTGGCCCGAACTCAACCGGTTCCGCAGCTATAAAAGGCGCTAACTTGTCACCAGAGCTGCGTTTTCATTTTCCCCTTACTCTACTCTTCTTTCCTTAGCCGAAACACCCGAAAATCACTGCGCATTTCTGCCATGGCCAAGAGTTTAGGAGCTCGGCTCAAACTCGATTGCAGCTAATCTACTCAACCATCCTCCAATTAACTTCGACTAGAGCATCACTAGCATATCAGGAACCAAACCCCTCCAATTATTCTCGAGCTGTTCAAGCGAAAACTCACCGCCACCGTGAGCTCGTCTTCTCCATGGCCGGCCACCGTGGGCGGAGCTCCTCGGTGTTTCTTCGGCCGAGATAAACCCGAAATTGGACTCACCGTGTTTCCCTAGTGCTAAAACCGTCACCCATCCGAGCTCCCTCACCTCGGTTCTTCTTCTCCACCGTGCTACCCTTTGCGCCACCGCCCCCTCTCGGCTGCGGCTCGCTTCAGCTTGCCGCCGGCCGAATCGGTACTTCCCCTAGGTGAGTGGTAGCCCCCTTGTGCCTCGCCACTCGCCGGCCGGCCAGCTCGTCGCTCCTCCGTCGCCGGCGATCTCCCCCTCCATGCTGCTCTGTTTTCTTCCACCAACGAATGGGCCCCACACGGCAGTCACACAAAAGAACTCCAGTTCAAAGGTAAAGGCGCCTTCCAGTATTAAAAGCGTATTTCTGATTTTCCAGTTAATTTCAAAACCGAGTAGGTTTCAATCTTAAGTATCTTTTGAAATATTAATCCAATTTCAATGAAATAAATTTTTATATTCATATAAAATCAGAAAGAATCTAAATGTACAAAAATATTTAATTTTTAACTATAGAATAATTATTTGAATTAAACTTTGATTATAACTCTATTATGGACATTATTGCACATATGGAAAATATAATTCTTAAAATCATTAAATAAATTTTTATGTGCCTCTGGAACCATAATAAACTTAAATATACAAAAATATTTAAATGTTGAACTCAGTTTAAATTATTTGCTTGTTAATCATCATTAAACCTTGATATGGCCATTAGTAAAAGTAACAATATAAAAGCTCATAAAATGAGAAAATAATTTGTATTAATTTCCTGAAAATATTAAGGACCCATGTATGTAAAAATATTTAAGATAATATTTAATTTGCATTCTTTTAATGAAAGGAAATGTTAATTGTAACGATAAGTAAATAAGTAATTTATTGCAATTAAAATTTAAATAATGCCAAACCAACTTTTAAAACACCCTTAGGGTTACCCCTTTTAATACCTAAAAAATGAATCAAAGATCATGTATAGTGTAGCCGCAAACTTAAATTGAATATTGACCGATTTAGGGTTTGTGTTGTGATCACTTATACTATTTCACCAGTTAATAAAATAACTTATCTAAATGCTAAAATCAGTAAAACAAGTTTAGAAATACTCTACAAAGTTCATACTACCATATTCTATAAAAAGAATCTTATTTCATTAAGGTTTGCATATTAATCCTATTGGCTTAAAAACCTTAAGTGATAATCATTCGCTTCATATTCTTGCCGATTCCGAATAACGTCAACATTACAATGCCACTTAAGCCTTTTCAACAATGAATACAATGTCGCGTCTAAATCCTAAAACTTATGAAATTAGCCCCGTAGCACTCTCCAAAGTATAGACTATCGTATTATGAAAAGATAATCTCATTTCACCGTGATTTGCATATTAATCTTGGTAGCTTAATAACCCTAAGTATTCACATTACATAAGTGCGTAATATGAATGAATGAACTTTGAGTTTAAATGAGAAATCAGTTATTATGATATTTGTATCACCAGAACCTTCTCAAATATTGTGTAAATAATGTTAGTAGCCTAAATCAATAGATTAGCTTTTTATAATTAGAATATTAATTAAATGTTGTTTTGAATCTGAATCCTAATTAAAGGTAAGAATTCACCTTAAGCTTGAAATGATCATGTCTATTTAATCTTAACCGATTTTTGCATCTTGAATTCGTAAAATAAAATTTATAAATTCATAAAGAGCCATCTCTGTTTCTTGTGAAGAGTTTTATTGTTCTTGCTATCTATTTTCTTTTGCCCTTATTGAAGTTTATTATTTGCTATATTTCCGTTGATCGGCGTGTAGAACCCGGCGTTTATTGATTCCGTCGTCATCTTCGTCATCTTCGACTTCCGTCCTCATCGTAAACAGTGATTAAGCAAGGCAAGCACCCCTTTGATCATATTGAACCCGGTATTTAATTTTCCTTTTATTTATCAAATGGTTTCATGCATACGTTTATTTTCTGTAAATTCGCTAATTTGTGGTGCTGGTAATTATACATGTTGTCTCGTGAAACCTCCTTGATGAATATGACATGTGAACCATGATAACCATAGATTAAAGGATGGGCATTACTTAATGTCATCATGGGTATATGCGATTACATATTATCCATGCTTAGCCATGCTTTAGAATCAATAAAGCAGATGATCAAATCAAATTTGTTTCCTGAAAATGTTTGGAAATGGCACTGTTAGTTGCTGGTATTTTGATTAAAAACCCCAAAAATAAAACTATGGTTTTGACATGGGCGATTATTGGCAATAGCCGGATGTGCAATAAGGGTCTTGCACGTAGTGTAGGGTGAAGTGTCACCCGTGTCGGATTATGGACCGAACATCGTGTTGTATGATCCAAGAATTTTCGTGCAACCACGAGGGTGAGGATGGGGTAGCCTTAGCCTACTAAGTTATTTAGACGTGGCTTTGCTCTATGGTAGGCGGGAGCTTGCACGAGACATTCGGTTTGATGCCTTGGAAGGGTTTCCACCCATGCAGCGATGTACGCCTTGTCATGAACGAGGCGGTGTGTGTTGGGTATCGTGAAAGGAACCACGTCATGTGTGTGTGTTTCTGTTCCTCTGGCGAGGAATAACGTCCCGGGCTGGATCAAAGTCATGTCTAGGTAATGTAACGGTTATGTATAATCTCCTTGACGACACACCTAAGGAAGTATGTCGGGCAAAAAGTTGATCATTTCTTATGGGTAAAGTTGTACACCTCTGTAGAGTTTAAATCTAATCGATTAGCCGTACCCGCGACATGGGTGTCTTGGTGAACTTGCGCGAGTTAGATGTTTTATTATTTTCAAAAGGGCTTGGTATCATTTGTTTTGCAACTGTATTTTATGTCAAAGGGCCGACATTGATGGATTTCAGGATATGGAATGTTCGTCGCTCATATCATGGAGGACTGTGAGTGTTACTATGCTTTACTTATTTCATATCAATCTTGCTATTATAAATTCCGTTTGCAAATAACTTGAGTTACAAATTCAGTTTCGCTTTATGCAAATTAACTGTAGTAGCCTCCTTTGATTTGGCCTGCACTTATGCATTTGCAAATACCACCTTAAGTCTTGCGGAGTACGAAAGTACTCACCCTTGCTTAATTTGTGGTTTTTAGGTGTAAAGCTAGCGCAGCTTCGAAGGTTTATTTCATCGTAGGATGCGGGATCTTCAACGTGATCTTTCTAGGGATTTATGCCTGGTCAGTTGCCTGCGGGATGGATGGGCACACTACAAGGCTTTGCTTCTTTCACTACTCTATACTCTGAATTGTAAGCTTTATATGTTTATTATTTTCCGCTTAATTAATATATTGTATGGTTGTGACTCCAATTGTTGTAAATGTGCGTACTAGCTACTGATCCAGGGACTAGTACTGCAAGCACATGAGATTTCCATTTTTGGCATTCTATGCAAAAATGGGGGTCGTTACACATCTTCTTGAGAGCGTAACTCTTCACCTTCTCTTCGGTCCCTTGGGGGAAGGTGAATGTCTCCTTCAAATCGTTCCAAAGCATGTTCTTCGTATTTTCAAGGACCTGATCCCATTTGCTATGCTAATTGGCACGTGGTCCCTAACGTGGATGCCGCATGCCGAATTGAGCGGCCCAAGCACCCTAAGGTGCAAGAGGTTAGCCGTTCTCGCCGACTTCGTGACAACATGTCTTGCCTTGACTTCTTGCTTGGACCTCGTGGCGTGATTGCTCGCTTGGTTGACCGATCTGAAAGCATGGTACAATCATGAGCGGGTCGAAACGTTGGCTTAGCAAGATAGTGGAACCGACAATCATGAACGTGGTGATTGTTACCTCACCGACCTCATCGTGCTCTGCTGACCTCATCGGCCTCGGTGGCCTCGGCGACCATGAGGTTGAGTTCGAGCTCCACCGCCTCATGACCACCACATCCACGAAATCAAATTTCTCATAAATTCTTCTTGATCAAATCCTTCACGAGTCCATAAATCGTTTCTTAGGCTAGAAGAAGCAACTGAAAATTAACGAAAATAGATCACGCTTCATGTAAAGTTGATGGTACTACTCTAAAAGCGGCATGGAAGGCGGTGGGAAAGAGACGGTAGAGAGGATGGGCGTACACCAAGATGTTCCTAATGTAAGTCGGCCAAATACTATCGACAAGTATACTTATACATATACATAGAAATCTCACATATATATAGAAACTTCACATATACATAGAAATTTCAAAATTCACACTAATATGATTTTCAAAAAATAAAATAAGGTTATGAATCCACAACTAGTATGTTAGTAGTCTATTACACCAAAAGAAAGCAGCGATCATTCCATATCAACCAAGCCGTCACCTCGTGGCCGCCTCTCGGTGTCTGGGGCGCTCTCTGGCGGTCATGCTTCTTGAACTTGCGGTGATCAAGCCAGCCGGAGACCTTCTCAGCGGCCGGCACGATGTCGTCGATAGGCTCGCGCGCAGCGGCGTTGCGTTGCGTTGCGCTGTCGTTCTTGAAGTCCATCGGCGACATCGGTGTCGGCCAGATTGGAGAAGGTCTGGTAGCTTGACCAGCCCTGCAAGTTCAAGCATGACCGCCAGGAGAGCGTCCACACTAAGGCGGAGCCATGAGGTGGCGATGCTTGGTTCATATTATTTTTCTCAAGTTATTAGTTGCTTGCCTCCTTGGCGCTGCCCTACTAACGCACAACTGCGGTTCGGACATATACTTATTATTATAGAGGATCATGAGGCATAGCAACCGCAATGCAATATCATGAAGCCGGTAACAACAATGCAATGTGCTAGAAACAACCAAAATTGAACATATACATTGTTATGTCCAGAAAAATGTGCACAGGTAACTACTTGCACATATACATTGTTATGTCCAGCACTAAAGAAAGGTGTAAACAACAAAAATTTTAAATCAGACATTGATCAGGCAGGAATTAAATGAACACACATGCATGATACATATACATTTGACATGATACATATACATTTCACATGATACATATACATTTCACATTTCAAAATTCAAAATTCACCAGAAATTAGAAAAATTCACATGATACATATACATTTGACATGATACATATACGTACATTTCAAACTTCACATATACATAGAAATCTCACATATACATAGAAACTTCACATATACGTAGAAATTTCAAAATTCACCATAAATTAGAAAAATTCACAAGATACATATACATTTGACATGATACATAGACATTTCAAACTTCACATATACATAGAAATCTCACACATACATAGAAGCTTCACATATACATAGAAATTTCAAAATTCACCAGAAATTAGAAAAATTCACATGATACATATACATTTGACATGTGCCAATCTCATATAAGGAAATAGCTAAATGAAAGATTATAGATACTTTAGCAAAAAAATCGTGGACTAGTAGAAAATGGAAAGATTATAGATACTTTATATATACTTCACATATATAAATGAAGTTTTAGCAAAATTGGGTCATGAGAGAGCAATAGTGCTAATAAATGAACCGCATGAGGATCTACATCACAATATCGCATGGTGGCTACCCAAATCCATGTGTTTCAAAAACCGGATGGACGGAATGAGCCCTTATGTCATTACAGTGGCATCACAAACACAAACAAATCAACATGTTTCATTCACTAGAAGGGATGCATGAGCGCATGCCCTACATCACAATAGCCATTAGAGCTACTCAAATCAACGTGTTTCATCAACTAGAAAACCGCATAAACCCATACAACACAATAGCACATATTTTATTAACCTGGATGGGTAACATGAGGATCTACATCACAATATCACATGGCGGTGATCAAATCCATGTGTTTTAAAAGCCAAAAGGACTACATGAGCCCTATGTCATCTAAGCAGCATCACAACCGATGCAGTAAATCGTGTTTCGTTAACAAAAAGGATTACATGTTTCATTAACCAAAAGGACTATGAATCTATACATAACAATAGCACACTTGGCAGCCGATCAAAGCTATATATTTCATTAACCATAGACCACATGAGCCTTAGCATCACAATTAATATCACATGGCGGCTAGCTAGTCAAATCTAAGTGTTTCAAAAACTAGATAGGCGCATAAGCACTGTGTCAAAATAAGCGCATCAACATCGACCAAAATGAGATGGATTGTGTGAGCCCCTATGTCACAATAGCTCATAGTAGGTGGTCAAATTTAAGTGATTCATCACCGCATGAACTCCTACGTTATGATAGCATAATGTAGCCAGTCAAACTCCATGCAATTCAGTGGCTCAAAGATATATAGGACTAAGGGGAAAATGATGCCTTAACTCCGTGCAATTTAGATCAGTTCAACAAGAGGTGCTAATCGAATCATCTAACTGAGACCAAACCAACAAATACTAAATTCAGATCGATGGGTTCGATAACTTAATTGAGCAATGCTATTCTAATCAATAACCAGACAGAATATTTTTGCTATCCAAAACAACTGCACTACCATGTTCTTGTCCGAAACAACCAGATTTATTGCATCTTATAGACTCCATTCCAATAATCAAGCACAAACCGGACAACTATATATATTACTCACTATCGGCATATCCACATTTTCGAATCCCACATAAGGCCTCATCTCTTGCACATCAACACTAATCACATCAAAAAAACACAGAACATATAATCTATGCTTGATTTATTGCCAAAGGATTGACAGGAAGGGAGGGAAGTAAAACACATTTCGCATAAAACCGAATCAATCCGCAAGGTGAACATACATTATCTGCGTCCGAGCGAGGAGGACAGCAAAGAAGGTCATCGGCTGCAGTGATGAGAGAGCGGCGGCAAGGTTGTCGAGCCTTCGGGGTCTATGGAGGTGAGGAGGATGGCTAGAGATAGGCCAGTGCGCTGCTGAGATCGTCGGAGGCGAGGAGGACGGCAGCGCCGTGGGGGTCGTCGGAGGCGGTGGATGGCGGCCTTGAGGTAAATCAAGAGAGGTTTGGAGCAGCGGGAGAGGAAGAAATTGGGGAATTGGGAAGAGATAGCAGCGGGAAAGATTTATAAGGGGCACCATCGGTCGGTTGGTGTCCTAACCGTCTTGATTCTCACATCAATACCGGTTGATGCTACCAACCGGGACCGATTCCTCACATCAGTCCCGGTTGGAAGTACCAACCGATACTGATCTCTCCTTGGCGAAACCTAATCGATCTGGTTCGTAATAGGAACAAGAACGAATCTACTTTTTTTACTAGTCATTTATAAATTTCTTTTATAGTTTACTAGTCATTTATAAATTCCTTTTAGAGTTTATACAATTCAGCAATAATATGAAAAAAATCATATATTCTTTAGAATAATATTTTCCAACCATCGATATAAATTAAAATTAAAAAATATAAGAAATAAAGTAATTTTGCACTCTTATAATTCCATTGAAAATTTTCACCTTGTTATATAAATTCAATTATTGCTTCTTTCCTAATAAAAATAATAAATCATACTTATTCCACACTAAAATTACTTTAAAAAATAAAATAAGATTACTAGTCATTTATAAATTCCTTTTAGAGTTTATACAATTCACAAAAATATGAAAAATCACATATTCTTTAGAATAATATTTTCCAACCATCGATATAAATTAAAATTATAAAAAATCATAAGAAATAAAGTAATTTTTGCACTCTTATAATTCCATTGAAAATTTTCACCTTGTTATATAAATTCAATTATTGCTTCTTTCCTAATAAAAATAATAAATCATACTTATTCCACACTAAAATTACTTTAAAAAATAAAATAAGATTACTAGTCATTTATAAATTCCTTTTAGAGTTTATACAATTCAGCAATAATATGAAAAAATCATATATTCTTTAGAATAATATTTTCCAACCATCGATATAAATTAAAATTATAAAAATTTATTAGAAAAATTATACAAAAATTCACATGATACATGGACTTGTTCGCACTCCTTTTCTTCATCGATCCTCGGATCACGTACGCGTTTGAATCCTTATTTGCTAACATACTTTGTTTTTACAAGTGATCCTTCATTATGATCGCTAGTACATAGGAGATTCCTCTGTATCATTTAGGACACTAATGTCTCGTCCACCGTGAAAAGGAGGCTTTCGTCGAACCGGATTATACTCTTCTTCGTCAGTGGCGCCTCAACTCGACAATCCTTCTTTTACGGAAGAACCATGTGGCGCCTTGGTGATCGCTACTACTAGTCTTCTCATACGCTTTTTAGGTTTGCTATCCATGTCCATCACCGAATACATGTCACATCATTAGCGAAATCGAGCGGTTCATCCCTATAGGTCACTTGCTTGAGGTCCACGGTTGTCATCTGCGTACTCGTCGATCTCCAGATTGTCGATTTGACCCATTGGCACCAAAGCAGAGGGACTTTTAAAGGTCCATACTCGAGCTCCCAGATCTCCTCAATGAAACCATAATAGGTGTCCATCTTTCCATTTTGTCCAAAGCATCTATCTGAGCGCCACTATTTTGGTTGGTGCTCTTGCTATCACGGTACGTCGTGTAAAATGTGTACCCATTTATCTCATACCCTTGGAATAATCGATTGTCATGGGCGGTCCCGAGGCAAGAGTTTCAACTATTCATCGTCCGTCTGTTTGCCCAGCAGATTGCTTTTATAACCAACCAAAATGATCCATTTGCTCATTGCGATCCACTTATCGACTTCGTGGGTATTGGTGGCGTAGACTCATCTCGTGATCGTAGAGATATCTGAGCCCTCTGATTGCTTGTTTCAATACCGTGAAATGTGCTTATTTAAATGAAAGTAGATCGTCATTTGTGGGATTCTTTTCTCCTATAGTCCCTTTTCCCCGTAGCCTCCCTCATGGTGTGATCTGAGGACACCAATCGGATTCAGATCATTAATGTAATTAACACAAAACTCAATCACCTCCTCTGTACCAACACCCTGCGCAATGCAGCCTTCTGGGCGAGACTGGTTATGAACATACTTCTTTAGGACACCCATGTACCTCTCGAAAGGGAACATATTGTGGAGGAACACGGTCAGAGAATTTCTATCTCTTTAACAATGTGGACAATGAGATGGACCATAATATCAAAGAAGGACGAAGGGAAGATCATCTCAAGGCTAACCAGACTATCGACCATGTTATCCTGTAGCTTAGATACCTTATTCGGCTCGATGACTTTCTGCGACACCGCATTGAAGAACGAACACAACTTTATGATTGTCCCTCGTGCAGTTCGGTAGAATACCTCGCCCATCCTTTGGAAGCAAGCGTGTCATCAACACGTGACAATCATGGGATTTTAGGTGTCGATTTTATTCTCTTTTGTGTTTATGAGTCTCCATATGTTTGAGGAGTATCCGAAGGACCTTCACACTTGTTCAAAAACTTAATCATGTTTTTTCTCTTTCTTGCTCGAGTGTAGCTCGCGGGGTGGAAATAATGTTGTCCTTTCTCTCTCTTTTTTCGGATGTAGGTCGTTCCTAAGTCCCAATAGTTGTAGGTCCTTTAGGTGCTTGAAGTGTATCTTTTGAATTAGTACATATCTAGGAAACCTAAGCGAGTTCACGTAGATATTCTTCGTGATATGCATGAAATCCGGTGAGTGGCGGACCTCTAAGTCTTTCTAGTAAGGTAAGTCCCAAAATATTGACTTCTTCCAAATGGCCTTCGTGTGACCTTGTTCAGCCGGGACATGTTTGCTACCAGGACCTTTTTCAAATACTACTTTCAGATCCTTTACCAAAGAAAATACAAGTGTCCCACTGCGACGAATGATTCAATATTCTCATATTTTAGGTTGATTACGCATGCATATTGTTATTAGGTCTTAGGTTGAACGATGAATGATTCCTTGAATAGATTATCTATTCTTGCTTTATGAATTCAAGAAACTAAAATTATGAACTTTTATATTTATAATTTCGAATTCAAGATGCAAAAATTATTTAAGATTATAATGATTTGATCATTGCAGGCATAAGGCAGATTCTTACTCTTAATTAGGATTCAGATTCAAAGCAAGATGAAATAGGAATATTTTTCTAGATTATTGCAGATCATTTCTAGGCTATTCTTCATCGAATTCATATTTAGACGAGATGTTTTGCGGGCTGCCGAAAAGGCTTAAGTGATCACATTATATTATGAATGAATAGCACTTACTCTTCGATCGATTGCGTATAGAATTAGTTTTGCGTAAGTTAGGTCTATTGATTTAGGCTACTGATATCATTTCCACGATATTTGAGAAGGTTCTGGTGATACAAATACCATAATCATTGATTTCTCAAAGTTTGTGTCGGTGTTTCGTATATTGGCAAGTGAATTTGTAAGTCAAGGGGCGGCGCGTTCCCTCTCCTTAATAGTTTGACTCAGTGAGCCCAGGATGTATACTGGTTCGGGCCGAATGTCCCTACTTCTAGTTCATGTGGTGGTTCTTTATTGCTTAGGGTGCAGAAGACTACACGGGGTTACAAGCGAGGGCCAAGGACCGGCCTTGAGCGCCTTGTCCGAGTGAGAGAAGTAAGAGCTGTGTGCTCGTGAAAAGCTGTATGCTCGTGTGTGCTATGAAGTGTTCGGTTCCCTTCCCTGGGGGTCCTGCCTCCCTTTATATAGGCGGAGGGGGAGTTACACGGAGTTTAGGAAAGGAAAGTAGGGTGTACTATGCTAGAGTCGATCTTTGGTCTGGTGGTAGACAGTTCTGTTCATTCCATGCAGGTTGGTAGACCACAGTGACGGCGTTCCGTCGGGAAGGCGCACGCCCTTTGTGGGCTCTTGCAGGTCTTGACGCCGTTACGCTATGCTCTGGTGTCGCCTCGGAAGGGAGCACGTCTCTCCACTATGTGTGACAGAGCGAAGGGACTGGTGCTTGACTTCGGTAGCCTCCTCGCCGCCTTGGGAAGGAGCCACCTGTCCCAGCATGGCCGTTGTGTCCGTGGGGCAGGTAAACAACTCGAGGCCGTCCGGCGACGATCCTCGACCTGTGGCGAGTCACCGGTCGGGCTCATGGGCGCCCACGGCCTTGGTCGAACTGCAGGGCGCCAGACCTAAGGCAGTCGAACTGCGGGCCGCGGAACTGAGCGAGTTGGAGCGCCCTTGATGGGCTTGATCGGGTCGAGGGTCGCCGTGACCCAATGAGGCCTTTGGCGGCTGGAGCTGAGATGGCCCATCCGATGTTCTCCGCCTCTTTGGGGTATCCGGTATGAGTATTGTCGATAACCGAGCCCGGCGAGCTCGTTAGAGCGGTCGAGGGTTTTGCTGGTTGGCGAATCCGGTGACTTGGTCGGCGAGATCCGACTGGAGGCGCGTGGGCGAACCCAATCGGCCCGAGCCCCAGTGGATCGAAGCCGCTATGATCGTGAGAGCTGGTGATTTGGTCGGCGGTTTTCGTCCGGTCTTGTGGCCTTGCAGTGTAACCCCGAGCAAGTCGGAGAGCTGGTCGGGGGGTTTATTCCTGCTGGCAGAGTCCGACCGACTTGGTCGGTGGGTTGCCTTGGTCGGTGCGGACGCCCAGATGCCTTAAGCAAGGTTGTAGTGTCAGAAGTGCTAGTTTTACGTCAGTAACTTGACATTGCCTTGGTCGTATGAATGCGAGATGCCTTAAACAAGGTTACGGTGTCCGATCGCTAGTTTTACGTCGTAACTTAGCGTTGCCTTGGTCGGCGTGGGCGCCTAGATGCCTTAGGCAAGGTTACGGTGTCCGAGTGCTAGTTTTCGTCGTGCTTCGGCGTCGCCTTGGTCGGCGTGGGCGACGGATGCCTTAAACAAGGTTACGGTGTCCGAGTGCTGAGTTTTTCATCGTAGCTTCGGCGTTGCCTTGGTCGTTGTGACGCCCGAATGCCTTAGGCAAGGTACGGTGTCAGAGTGCTAGTTTTACATCGTAGTTCGACATTGCCTTGGTGGTCGCAGGCGCCGATTGAATGCCTTAGGCAAGATTACGATGTCCGAATGCTAATTTTTCATCGTAGCTCGGCGTGTTTATAAAAAGCTGGTTTCTGTGGGAGCTAAGCGGAGGGCGTCTGTCCCCGAGTCCTCATCGGTGAGGCTATCTGCGGGAATAGTGGCCGCTGTCTATCCCACGTGTACGCCCTATCCGCAGGTGTGGGACCTGGAGGGGGTAAGCGAACGCGTGTTTACCATGTTGGCTTGAACACCGTGCTCGTGGAGCTACTAACGGGTTATCCGAGTGGGCCTAGAGATCCCTCCAAGGGGACCTTTCGGCGGACGATCGGCGTCGAGGCGTCCGGACCACCGAGGCGACCCATAAAAACCTTTCTTTACTCGATCCCGTATCGGACTCTGGGCCGTCCGTCGACCCGGAGCACAGCTGGCTGCCACCCATCGATGGGTTCCGCTGGAGAGTGTGAAGTATGGTCTCGGACACGAGTTAAGGCGATTGGGTCATCCGCCGACCCAACTAGAGGCCCGCTGGGGGCTCGTCTTGTCCTCACCCCTCGCTCAATTTTATGCCGGGGTGGCCCTGAAACCACTTCGTGGATTAGGCCTCTGGAACCCGCAGCGCTTTTGCCACCTCGAGGCCGCAGCGGCCCGGTGGGCTTTTCATACCTGTTACGGGGCAATCGACCCAGCCTAGAGGCGGAAACCGAAAGGTCCTGGGACGGGCTGCCCGATACGGTGTCCTCGCACCTCCCGCTGTCCTGTCAGGTTTTAATGCATAGTGGAGGGATTGGAAACCGTTGTGCCTTACCGCCGGATTGGCGTGGCGATCGGAGGGGCGAGGCGTGTGGCCGCTTGGGGTGCTGATCAGCTCCTTCCTCTTCTCCCACCCTCTCACTGTGCTCATCGTCGGAGATGTCATGGCCAGAGTGCTCCGCTCAGCCCAGCCGCGCGCCCGAGTGATCGCTAATAGAATACCGCCCATGAAGCGTCAGTGATTCGGCGTGGCGATCGGAGGGCGAACGTGTGACGCTTGGGGGGTGTCTGTTCGGCTGGTGCCTGATCGTCTCCTTCCTCTTCTCCCACCCTCTCACTGCACTCATCGTCGGAGATGTCGTGGCTGGAGTGCTCCGCTCGTGCCATGGCATGCGGTGATCACCAATAGAATCTGCATGGCAAGCGTCCTCCATGGGGAGTAGGAAAAGTGTTAGAATTTTTTTTTGCAATGTAATAACTTTAGTATGTAATGAACTAAGTTCGACTTTGTCTTTGCATTCCCTTGCGATGATGAACATATGACCATAGCCTTAGGAGCCGTAGGGGTTGTTCGGGCGTGGAGTCGATCAATGCGACTTACAGGGAAGTGCAAAAGCGAGGAACAGGTGCGAAGCGTTCACTTGTGCTCGCCACGGGGAAAGAGTGTTCCGACCAACTATGGATCACTCCGCATGGGCACTTCCTTCTTAGTAAGCGCTTAGCTCGTGGCTTGTTGGCATTTGGTAGGTAATAGCACTTAGGTCGAGAGGAGTTCTGCTGAAAGAACCAGTGGCGATCAGTCACCGACCTGTAACATCCCAATTTTAGCCTTTTAATTAATTAATATTATTTTATTGCTAATTATGAATTTACGTGATTTTTACGGATTCTATTGGATTTTACGAGAATTATTTGAATTCTTTTGAATTAAAATACAATATCTTTCGTCAAGAAATAATTATAAAAAGAGATTTGCAAAATAACGTTTTGTGAAAATATTTTTATTAAGTCGAAATAACTCAAAATATTTTTGAGATTTTTGGAATTTTTAGAGCATTTTTGTTCTTGTAATTAAACCAAAACAAATTATGGAAATATTTTAAAAGGAAAATCAAGTAAATTAGGAATAAGCGATGTGAGCGGCCCATACATCATGCGGGCAGGTCGAATTAATCGAGATTTTGCCGACCGTTGGATTTCAATCCAACGGCCTTCATCACGCCAAGCAAATTAGGAAACCTAAACTACTCTTGACCACGGATGGAAATCGTGCGGGCGTCATCGTCTTCGATTCGGAGATCGCCGCTTCCAAAAGCATCGCCGCCTTCAAATTTGTGCGGCACGGCAAACTTTCCATCCTTGCTTCCCCGAGCATAAAAAGCTACCCCGAGCCCTTCCGATGTTCACCACACCGCCGCATACTTTTGTTATTGTGCCACCATGGAGAGGCTTGAACACGACGGGAGCTCACCGAATCTGAAGACATCGCCGAGGTCTTCTCGAGCTTCTAGTCGCCGTCGGTTACTCTTCCGAGAGAGGATTAAGATTCGAGTTCCTCGACTTGCGCCCGCGTCAGATGTAGTGCCTCTTCTTCGCGGAATCACCGAGGCGTCCGCCGGGCGTCGTCTTCCTCGGTCGGCGATCGCGCCGCCGCCTAAATCCTCACCGCTCGGGAGAAGTCTCAACCGTTTGATTGCCATCGGACGCCTCAGGAGCGGCCACGTCAACGCCTAACGGATCGGGCGGGAAAAATCTGATTTTTCCGTATAGAAATAATTCGCTAAAATCGGAATTTCTATTTTCAGGGTATTTTCAAGATTTTTTCAAACTTCATAACTTTCGCATACGAACTCCGATTGAGGTGATTCAAGTTCTCAAAAATTTATAAAAATGAGATCTATTTAATGGTGATTTTTATTTGAATTTTTGAATTTGTTTGCTCATTGATTTTGGTTTTTATTTGCTTTCTCTCTCTCGATTCGCGTAGACGTTGAATTGTGCGAGGCTTCGGAAGGAGATTTCTCAGCTCAAGAATTATTTTTAGATCAAGACCAGGAACCTAACTAAGGCAAGTTGTGCTTTGATCATGTTGCACCCATAGATTAGATTGCATGCTATTTTGATTTACTTTATTACTTGTTACTTCACGTGTATAAATGATTTCAACTTAATTTCGGGATTAGCTATTGTACCCTTTGAATTACACCCTACCTTGTTAAATTGTATGCCATGATCCACTTGTCACCCTAGGTTGGTTGATTATAGTTGGTTAATAGAAAATCAACATGGATGGTTAGAACGACATAGAATTGCTTAGCCATGCCACGTCATCACATGTTCATGGAATATTGCTTAATAATCTTGACTAATGGAATATGGAACAATGATGATAACTTGTGGGCCATGTGTGTCGCACAAAGAGATTGAGTTGTTGTGGCGGTAGTCACATAGCGATGTTGATTTGTGAAGAGCATGTGGTGCTTGGTAACCAGCAGGAGATAATCACTTTAGATTGAAGCAAGTGAAAGGGGCAAGGGTGCCAGGGTGGGCCGATGGGCGAGAAAAGGGTATGTGTAAGTCTTGCTTTAATCAATCCTAAGGACTTAACCTTGCGAGCCTTTGACCTGAGTCTTACTTGCAACCACATGTCTGGAATGGGACAGCTTAGCCGACTAATTTGCAAATGCTTAACTTAAGTGCTATCTTGGTGGTGTGGGTCCGGGTTCACGGAGGAAACTCACATGGCGCAAGAGGGGGCCTGTTGTGGTGGTTTAGCCCTTGGTGTTGAAACCTTAGCGAGTAGCCTTGGGTTAAGAGGATACATTGTAAAGGCTTCGTTCACGATCATTACTTTGTGTGGTGCATGGTTGTATCATGTGGGTAAAGTGCATAACCTCTGCGAGTGTACAATCTATTAGGATAGCCGTGCTCACGGTATTGAGCAATGCTCGAATTACTGATCAAGGGTAGTTAATTAAAATGAACAAGCTGTTATGGGATGGCGGGATGCCATGTGGATAATGGAATTTGATTTAGGTTGAGACTTGGGTTGATTTGCAATCAATGGAATCTATTTACTTGTTATTTATTTTACTGTCTTTTCAATCTACATATTGCTTATGTTAGAAAATGCAGCTTCTTTGTAAGAACCATTAGCCATTCCTTTGGAATAAGCCTTGCATATAGCTATGATAGAATTGCATTACATGCACAACTTGTTGAGTGCGTGTTGGTGTACTCACCCTTGCCTACAAAAATCATCGGTCTTTGAAGAAGGAGTATCATGAAGGGGCGAATGTTTAGGGTGCGAGCCTTGTCGGTTGCTGTGGTATCTTGAGGGTTATCTCGTCTTCATTCAGCTGCGGTTCAATTTGTTGTTTAGCCTTGTGAGGCATTGCTAAGTAAATTGACCATAAGGTCATACAATTGCTAATATTTAGTATATTATGTCTTTATCTTATTTACGTTGTGTATGATTATGATATTCACTAATGTTGAGCTGTGTGCACTAAGCGTGATCTGAACTAGTGCGAGATATACCTGAGAGGGTCGGATTTGCATATTCGGGTCCCGACACGACCCGTGTGAGTGTGTGAACCGATAGCCCCCGAGTGGTGCGTGGGGACCAAGCTGTGGTCGCCAAGCAGCGCTTGAACTCGAAGGAGGGGAAAAAGAATGCGAGGACAAGAAAAAGCTTTTAGGGATAGAATCGCCTTAACCTTTCTATATTCCACGCATTGGAGAGGATGTTGCCATCGACATCCTCGAGTCGGTAGGCGCCGGGCTGGAGGACTTCCACGACGGTGAAGGGACCCTCCCACGGGGGGAAGCTTGCGCCTATCTTTGTTGGACTGAACCTGGTGTAGGACCAGATCGCCAACATTGAAGGCCTGGCCGTGGAGCCGACGACTGGTGGTAGCTTGAGTAGGCATCCAGAAAAGACAGGGATTCGCACCCTGCGGTGGAGTCGACGACCTAGTCGATGCGAGGCAAAGGAAACGGGTCCTTGGGACACGCCTTGTTCAGGCTCGTGTAGTCAACACACATTTTCCATTGTCCAGATTTCTTTTTTACAAGGACAAGGTTGGCCGACCACTCGGGGTGGCGTACCTCTCTTACAAACCCTGCATCCAAAAGTTTGGCAACCTCCTCCCCTATGGGCTCACGCTTCTCCTCGTCGAAGCGGCACGCAGGCGTTAGGCGGCCGCCTTGAGCACAGTCGGGCGGCGTGGGGTTCTGGAGAGAAGCGCTTGAGACTTCACATCCGATACTGTGCTGACGGGGTACCCGTGGTTTGGGCACGGGCTACCCATCATCTGCTCAAAGTGGTCGCACGCTGCGCCTCTCTGCATTTGGCGGTGGTGTGCGCGACCACATAACCTTCTTGGTCTTGCTTCCCTTCCGCTTACGTTTGTCGGAGCGGTCGGAGGGTGCGTCGGCTTTAGTGCCAGACTCTCGCTTGGCCTTCCCCTTGTCGAAGATGGCCCCTACAGCCTCTTCGCTAGAGGCGTGGTTGGTGGTGATGTCGAGGAGCTCCTTGGTGGTTACAGGCTTAGCGCGGGCAATGTGCATGCACGAGGGCTTTGGAGGTGGTGCCGTAGATGAACGCCCCGACGACGTCGGTGTCGCTAATGTCGGGGAGCTCATTGCATTGCTGGGAGAAACGCCGGATGTAATCCCGGAGAGTCTCCCCTGGCTGCTGCTTGCAGCCCTTCAGGTCCCAAGAGTTCCTAGGGCGCTTGTACGTGCCCTAGAAATTGCCGACGAAGAGGTTCTTCAGGTCGGCCCAGTTCCTGATGGTTTTTGCGGGCAAGTACTCGAGCCAAGCATGCAAGCCGGTAATCTTCCAACCAGACACTGGGGTTTGTCGCCCCAGTGTACTTGGTGATGTTGACAGTGCCCGAACACGGAAGGAAATCACGTTGCGGATCTCTGACGAATGCGAGCCCTAGAGCCATCGGGCTTGAGGCTGCGGTCGTGGTGCCGACCATACATCCTGACTTCCTTGATTGGGCCACTTCGTCTACCGTTCTCCTCCACGCCTCGAGAGTGGCGCGGACGTCGCGACTGTTGCCCAAGCGCTAGTGCACCTTTGGAGTCTTGTGAGAACTGGACCGCTCAAGGCGTGGCGTCGTCTTTCTGGGACTCCGGCGGTTCCGTCTTGTGGGCGCTGCTCGGAAGGCTCGAGAGGCCCCAGTGGTGGGGCTGGAGCCTGCATGTGCTTGCCGCGGCCAGCCTCCCCACCCACAGAGGTTACAGTACATGGCCCTAGCCTCCGGGTCTTCGGCTCGGAGGATGCTACGGAGCGGCATTCTTCTGCTTGCAACATTCTGGCTGGCGTGGGGGAAGAACGGAAGGCCGTCGTACCCCCCGGTCGATTGATGTTGAACTGGCGTATCGTCTTGGCTGCAGCTCGGTCCAGCGTGGGGGCTTTGGTGGTGTCTGCTCGGTCGGCACAGGTTTGTCGGCTCGGCCTTTTGAGCCTCGGCTCTTGGCGCTCTTGTTGGAGCTCAGCTGGCGAGCACAGAGGCTTCGTGGCTTCAGCGTGAAGGTCCGCCTCTGCGTCGTCGCTTGGCGGCGGCTCCCAGACTTCTGGGGTTTGCGGCCGGTCGATCACACGCCATGTTGCACTCGCGGGGTATGGCTCGTCATAGCGATGTGCTCGTGTCGGGCTGAGTCATGGTGGAGGAAACCTCCGGCAAGTCGTGGGCGGAGGTCGGCACATAGCCGCCATCGCCACGCAGCCGAGCTTCTGAGGCGAGTCGCCGCCCGCCGAAGCTCACCAGCGCCGCCACTAGGCGGCGCATAACGCTAACGAGCTCGGCGGCGAAGGTCGGCGGGGGCCTCAATCCGAGGTCGCGAGGCGTCGACGATGGAGTCGAGCTCTAGCGGACTCTGGTCTGAAAGTGGTGAGGGACGAGCACGAGCTCTCCGCCGAGGGTGGCGGCAATCGAGGTGCCAAGCGGATCGGCTCCTCGACGTAATCTGGCCGTCGTGGGTGAAAAAAGCCATCAAGGAAGCAAATGGAAATCCGGAGATGATGATGATGACGCGCGAAGGCCCCTAGCTGGCGCGCCAACTGTCGGTGTTTCGTATACCGGCAAGTGAATTTGTAAGTCAAGGGGCGGCGCGTTCCCTCTCCTTGATGGTTTGACTCAGTGAGCCCAGGATGTATACTGGCTCGGGCCGAATGTCCCTACTTCCAGTTCGTGTGGTGGTTCTTTATTGCTTAGGGTGCAGAAGACTGCACGGGGTTACAAGCGAGGGCCAAGGACTGGCCTTGAGTGCCTCGTTCGAGTGAGAGAAGTAAGAGCTGTGTGCTCATGAAAAGACATATGCTCGTGTGTGCTCCGAAGTGTTCGGTCCCCTTCCCTAGGGGTCCTGCCTCCCTTTATATAGGCGGAGGGGGCAGGTTACATGGGAGTTAGGGAAAGGAAAGTAGGGGTGTACTATGCCCAGGAGTACCGGTCTTTGCTCTGGTGGTAGCAGGTTCTGTTCATCCCATGGTGGGTTGGTAGACACCGGCGCGCGTTCCGTCTGGAAGGCGCACGACTCGCCTTTTAATGGGCTCATTAGAGTCTTGGCCGTTCTGTTGTGCTCTAGTGTCGCCTCGGAAGGGAGCGCGTCTCTCCACTGTGTGTTATGGAACGAAGGGACTGGCACTTGACTTCGGCAGGCTCCTCGCCGCCTTGGGAAGAAGCCACCTATCCCAGCATGGCCGTTGTGTCCGTGGGGCAGGTAAACAACTCGAGGCCATCCGGCGACGATCCTCGACCCTGTGGCGGAGGTCACCCGGGTCGGAGCTCATGGGCGCCCGACCCGGCCTTGGTCGGAACTGCGGGGCACCGACTGAGGCCGGTCGAACTGCAGAGCCGCCCACCTGAGGCCAGGTCGGAATGCCCCTTGATGGGCTTGATCGGGGTCGAGGGTCCTTCGTGACCCAATGAGGCCTTTGGCCAGAGCTGGGCCTGAGACGGCCCATCCGATGTTCCAGCCTGCTGGGGGTATCCCCGGTATGAGTATTCGTCAGTTTGTTCATTCATATTACGTACTTAAGTAATGTTAACGCTTAAATTTATTGAGCTAACAAGATTTATATGCAATACATGATGAAATGAGATTATCTTTTCATAATAGGGTAGTCTATACTTTGGAGAGCACTACTAAGTTAATTTCATAAGTTTTAGGATTTGGATAAGTCATTATATTCATCATTGAAAAAACTTATGTGGCATTATAAAGTTTATGTTACACGGAATCGACGAGAAAGTGAAGCGAATTATTAAAACTTAAGGGTTTTGAACTAGCTGGATTTAGATGGAAAGCTAGTTGTAATGCTAAATCGGATCAAGTTTCATTTTAAGTTTGCGACTACACTATACATGATTCCTTACTCATTTTTTAGGAATTAACAGGATGCAACCCTATAATTGTTTTAAAACTATTTTTACTTTATTTTAACTTTAACCGCGATAGATTTCATATTTATTTGTTATTGTAATTGGCATTTATTTTTACTAAAAGAATGCAAACTAAGTTTTATTTTTAATATTTTTACACAAATAGGTCCTTGCTGTTTCTAGGGACTTCACACAAATTATTTCATCATTTTATGAGCTATTATACTTTTATTTTTATTAATGGCCATATTAGGGTTTATTGATGATTGCAACACAATTAATTTAAACATAGATCAAAATTTAAATATTTTTGCATACCTGAGTTTATTATGGTTCCAGTAGTACATGAAAAATTATTTTATGATTTTAGGAGTTATATATTTCATATGTGCAATAATGCCCATAACGGTGTGTTTACCTCATTTTTAATTTTATTAATTGTTCTGTGATTGAAAAGTTAAATGTTTTTGTACATTTGTATTAATCCTGGTCTTTTCATTATATAAAAATTTATTTTATTATTTGATGACTTACTGTGTACAGATTTAATATAAAGACCATAATAGGGTTATTAACAAAATTTAATTCAAATAATTTTTATGGAGTTCAAAATTAAATATTTTTATATATTTAGAATCTTAATGATTTTATATGATTATAGAAATTTGTTCCACTAAAATTGAATTAAAATTATAGAAGATATTAAGGTTTAATTGCGATCGGTTTGAAATTAAAAGATAAATGGAAATGCGCTTTCTAACTTTGAAGCGTCTTTTACCCTTTGAACTAGAGTCCTGTGCGCCACTGACTGGTGGGTTCGGCCAGGCAGAGAAAGAGTGTGCAACCAAGAGACAAGGTGACTGACTTGCGGGTCCCGCACGGCAGTGGGACAAAAATAGGGGTGCAGCTAGGGTACTCCGGCGACGGCATTCCGGCGAGGCTCCAGCGAAGGCAAGGACACCAGGAGGATCAGTTCGATGAGACACGACCGACAGTGGTACTGATTCGGCCGAGGAAGGTCGGAGGTGAGCTAGCACCGAGCTCAAGTGGCGACGCTCATGGCGGGTCAGTGGAGAACAAGAACCAGGGTAAAAGGGTTTGAATGGGTTACAGATTAAGCATTTAGGGGTTGTGGGGAACTCATTTTTCCAGTTATTTTGGCTAGAGAGTCATTGGGTTGGGCTGCCACCGAAGACTGGTCATGAAGAAGATGAGCTCACGGTGGCGGTCTAATTTTACATGAGGGTGTCCGAATATTTTTGGGGGCTTTTGATTGATAGAGCTTGCGGTTGCTAAGGTTCGAAGGAATTTGGAAAAGAATCGATGTATTACTCGAATTTTGATTTTGTCCGAGCTCAAAGCTTCGCAGCCATGGCGAAAAAGCGCAAATATTTCGGTCCCCTGGCTGCAGAGAGGAAGAGGGAGTATAGGGGAAAGATAATGCGCGGCTTCTAGGGAGCTTAGGGTGGTATTTATAGGTGAGGGGCCGAGGGAGAGCCCTGCCCCGGTTGCATTCTCACCGAGATGATTTGCAGCTCAGTTCTATGCTCAATTGGCGAGGTGGCGCGGGCCGTAATGGAGGTGGTATGGCGCGGGAAGAGCGAGGTTGGATGTGGCTGAAGCGAAGCAGACCAAGCACTGATGAGGCGACCATTCGGAGACAGAAATCAACGGAGCTCAATCAAATGCGTTGAATCAAGAAGCTCCTCTCCGTCGGAAGAACAGAGGAAGGAAGAAGAAAGGGGAGAGTCTGACCAGCAGGGCCTGGGTCCACCGGCAGTGACCGAACAACGTTTTCATCACGCACCAAGGAACGGAGTTGACGCACACGGGCCCACCTGTCAGTGAGGCGAAGTGACGAGAAACCGATTCCAGCTTAGATAGCTCAATCACCGATTTTATTGTGCTATCAGATCTTGGTAGAAATTTTTCAAACTTTTTGACCAGGGTATTTGGACATGGTTTGATGGAAGGGAAAAATTTGGGGTTAAAAAGACTTACTGAAAAACTACTAATATTCCTAAAACAGTGACTGTCCCAAAATCTTGTCTCTGAACTTATTTTTATTTTGGGTAGAAAATGAAGTTAAATATTTTGAAACTTTTTCTGAGTTATAAATGAACTAATAGTTCTCCCATAAAATTTTCATGTTGGAATCTTGTGTATTTATTTTACAATAATTCTGACAATCCAATTTTCAGATTTTTAGAGTTTCAGTTTTTAAATTTGGAAAAGTCTTAAACCACATTATTAATTTATAATATTTTTACCAGAGGTAGAAATTTTATTGAGGCTTTCATGATAATTTTTATAGCTCCACAGCTCCATTTGAGATTCCAAAATATTGTATTAATTCTGACAATGCATTATTTCTAATTCAAAGTTACTCTTTTTATTTACCTCTTCATTTTTCTATGTATAAAATTTCATTTGCTGGCTAAAATGGCTTACTTGCATGCTCAGGGTTCTTATGGCAAATTTTTACTTTTTATCTTTTTTCCTTTTTCTCTTTTCTCTTTTATTTGATTTTTCTCATAACATAAAAATCCAAGAAAATCCAAATAAAGCAAACAATATTTAAAAAATCCAGAAATATTCACATTCAAATTTAAATCTCACACTTTTTCTGTTTTAAAATTTTCAGGCTATTACATCTCTCAAGGCTGACGTCACTCCTGCCACCAAGCTTTCGCTCAGTCCTCAGTCGGGACTTTATTCCGTCTTACAGAATCCTCGAATGCTCCTCCAGCACAGCAACGGGTGTGGATTGCTTCTCATCAGCAGTGCAGCATTCGACTGGAGCTTTGGACCCATCACTACCAGTATTCCTTCTCTTTTTGGGCCATCATATTTTTTTTCTTATTCAGTTCATAAGAAAGGATTTCCATGTACCAACCACTCTACGTACATATCACAACTAGAATTTGACTTAAATCAGTCAACAGTTTACAAACACTTTTTTTTCAATTTGTGCTTCTAATAGCGTTTGTCGGATATATATGTTTACTCATTGACACGTAGTCTGAAGATTGAAGTGCCCAACTGTGACATCCTAAACAATGAGAAATTTTACAGTGCATTATACTGATAGTATAATGGGCGTTATAAATTAAATCTTGCCATTAATTTGTTAAAAGTGTTTTTACTACTTACTAAATACTAGATAATCTGATTCATTAGATCGAAAATAATAAACAATATATATTAAATTTAGTGTATCGTAAAAGAGCTCCTCTTCTTTTTATTCTTTTCCATACAGTTCAACCGACACCGACACCAGGTGCTCAACTTTTAACTCTGTTACCTATCCACAATGAAATTTGCAATGTATGTTGAGGCCCAGCAATCAATTGCCCAAATCCCTACCAACCTTGGGGTGGCTGAATTTGGATCATTAGGCAATTACATTGGCCGGCAACATATTAGCTGGTGCAATTCTCGTGATGTACGGGAAATTGGCAACGGTGGCAATAGATGCATCAGCATCTTCGTACAAATATACATGTATGTAAATAAAAACAACAGGTGATAATTGAGACACCTACTTTATTCTAAGAACAAGAAAATCCACAGTAATACTAAAAGAAAAAATCATATAAATTCCCACATTAATCGAAAGAACAAGATGAAGGATCTCCGTCACTTATTTTGGCAAGGTCAAATTATAGCGGTCTTTGGTTAATCATATATAGATATTAGAGTTATATAACAAAATAAAAACTGTATTTCAATTACGAAAGTAGAGTCGTATATCAAATATAACTATATCATAATATCTAGCTGTATAGTTGCACCTTTAGTAAATCTGATAGTTCATAAATAAACACTAAATCAAGCCTATCTGCATATATATATATATATATATATATATATATATATATATATATATATATATATATATATATATTATATCTTGGAAAGGATTGCCGCTCTCTCGTTAACGTCCGTCTTCATCGCGATCGAAGCTGCGTTGCTTCACGTTGATCCGGAGATCGACGGTTGATAATGCGTCGCCGTTTTGTGCTTTCCTCGTTAACGTCCTGCGCGCGTTTCGTGGAAATCGTTGTTTTCCAGCCTGGCCACCGACGCCTTTCGGTGCGTGTGCTTCCGGTTTTCGTTTCTGCCAAGCGCTCGTTCCAAGTGTCCGTTTTCCGTTCGCTAGCCTCGCGCACTCCGCTCGCCGTTTATCGGCCTCGTTCAGTGCACCCATGGTTGATATCCCGAGGCTGTGGCCTCTCCTCGCTTGCTCCGCACTTTTCTTCGTCTGTATTACCTCGGTTCTGGTAGAGGGAGACTTCCCGTCGCTTCTTTCTTCGGGCCCTTTCCAGTCCCTATTGCTTTTACCCATCGCGTTGGGTGATCGAGTCGGTGCTTGCCGATGGATCACGTTCGGTTCCAGTTCTAGATTCTTGTTGCTTTTTTCCTGCTTTTGGCGATTTGGGTTGCACGCTATGATGGGAGATTTGCTGACTGATGGAACATTTGATCTAGATCTTTCTTGATGTTGCTAGCTAGAGTCCATGTGCCATCTATAATCTATAATCAGAATCGAAGTTGTTGGACTCTGCTGCTAGAGTAGAGATTGCTTAGTTAATTAATTAATTAGATCTAGGTCTTTCTTGATGTTCCTAGCTAGAGTCTATGTGCCGTCTATAATCAGAAATCAAATTAAAGTTGTTGGACTCTGCTGCTAGAGTAGAGATTGATTAATAATTAGTAATTAGTAATTAATTAGTTAATCTAATTAGTTAATCAGTTTAGATTCATGCCGATTCAATGTTAATTAAGTTATTTATTACTCAAAGCTAGGTGCCATGCAAATATTTATGTATGAAATGACAAGAAAATGCTAATATGGATGTAAGAAAGGCCCTGTTGCTAGAGTAGAGATTAATTAATTAATTAGTTAGTTAATTAATTAGATAATTAGTTTAGATTCATGTTGATTCCAGGTTAGCTGATTTACTGAATGACAAGAAAATGCTAATATGGATGTAAGAAAGGCCCTGTTGCTAGAGTAGAGATTAATTAATTAATTAGTTAGTTAATTAATTAGATAATTGGTTTAGATTCATGTTGATTCCAGGTTAGCTGATTTACTGAAAGCTAAGTGCCATGCATGTTTGTATATGGGATGACAAGGAAATACTAATATGGATATAACATACACTCTATTCCTAGAGTAGAGATTAATTAATTAATTAGTCGATTGGTTTAGATCCATCCTGATTCCAGGTTAACCGAGTTACTGAAAGCTAAGTGCCATGCATATTTTTGTATGAGATCATAGGAAAATACATTTGCCGATTGGGGTTAGAATCAGACGTTTACCGATTGCTTTTTCCTACGTTCGCTGTTCTGGTTCTGGATTCTTTTTGCTTTTTCCTGCTTTTGCCGATTGGAGTTACACACCATGATGGAAGATTTGCTGACTGGGGTTACAGACCATGATGGAAGATTTGATCTAAATCTTTCTTTGGATTTCTCATTCTTTCTCCGTTCGGTTTGATTGTGCCCTTTCCTGGTTACAGCCTCGGCTCAGTACTGCTAATTCTGACTCCTATTGCTTTTACCCATTGCGTTGAGTAATCGAATTGGTATTTGGCGGTGGATCGTGTTCGGTTCCGTTGTTTTGATTCCTTCCTGCGTTTGCCGATTGGGGTTAGAACCAGACGTTTACCGATTGGTTTTTCCTACGCTCGCTGTTCCGGTTCTGGATTCTTTTTCCTTTTTCCTGCTTTTGCCGATTGGCGTTACAGACCATGATGAAAAATTTGCTGGCTGAGGTTACAGACCATGATGGAAGATTTCTTATTCTTTCTTTTTTGTTGTTATTCTATGTTGCATCGTTTTGGTGCATTTGCCAAGCCTGCATGCATCGCTTTTTGTCCTCGTGTTCTCCTACCGATTCTACGTCTCCTGCTCTTCATCGTGCCGCTGCCTCGCCGTCCGTGATACCGCTTTGGATTGTTTTTCCCTATTTTTTCTTTCATCGTTGTTTTATTTGTGCTGTCAATTTGGTGTGTGTAGGGACGATTGCGGTCCTTGGTTTTTTTCCCCGCCTGCGATGCGCCCTTTCTACTGTGCTTCGTTCCCCTGCCTTGTCCGATCGACGGCCTTATGCGACACCCTCTTCGATTGCTTCTATGGCGAGGCTTTTGTGGTTTATCTGTTCTGCTATCGTTTAATCGCTTTCTTATTCTCCTTGTCGTTTTTTGGAATGCGATGGAGCATTAGGTTCTGCGTTGCTTATTGATCGTGATGTTTTTAAATGCAGTCTTTGTTCTTCAGACGTCGTTCTACAAAGATACGTGGCGACCGACATCCGTTGCCGCGATCCGCACTAATGTTCCATGCTTCTACTATTAACCTGTTATATTAGTTTACCTTCTGTCTTTTTTTTTAGCTTGTACGAAAGTACTCCTGCGTTTATTGGCGGTTTCGTTGTTTTTGTGCAGGCTGCTGTGTTTTCCTAGATAAGCTCGGCTATACGCCCTTGGCTACACATCGGTATTCGTTGCTGCCACCTAAAGGTATGTCAGTGTTTTCCCTATATTTGCTTAGACCCTGCATGCACGATACGCTGTGTTCGGTGAACGTGTTTTTACTTGTGACTACCTATTTTATAGTATGTTATTAGTACTATGCTGTAAATTTTTTTTGCTTTCCGTTCTCATTCTTGGATCAGGCCAATGTGCACCCATAGATGATGCCTACCTGTAGAACTATCCTGATGTCGCATACCCTGATGTCGCTCTGATATTGTCTTTGCTAACTGACTATATGGTGACCGGTCTATATGGAAGACGAATCTCCATTATACTATGCTCGACATCAGTCTGATGTTGGTATGTGTGTTTGGGATCTTTTTGTTATAGTTGTATTGTCCTTGCTGTGAAGAACGTTTGTCCTCCTTTTTTTTCCCTGTAGATGCCAAGCATTTTGCATCAACAGGCAACTATGTTATGCCGTCGCAAGTCCTGCCTATTCCTTGTTGGAGCCCACCCTTACCTGTTCCTGTGTTATCTATAGGTATACGTTGTTCATTGCCGATACCTCTTAATTTTACACGAGGACATGAGGACACCTCTTAATTTTACTGCCTAATTTCATATTAAGCAGACATACCTTGTTGTGATGTCCTTTGATAGAAGAAAATTACGGGACATATAAGTTTTTTTCAAATATGTTGAGCCTTGCCACCTTTTATCGAGAAATGCATGGAAATATACTTCCTTTAGGAAATATCCTCTCCTTTATCTATGAAAGTTTATGTGTGGTCTTACATTACGGGTTCTCCAAGGTTAAGGCTCCTCAAGTTGTCCTATATGCTCTTGCAAAGGTATTGTCTCAGAAAGGTGTTGCTAAAAGATCTGACTCCACTTCTCGCCCTTTCTAATATATTAAGTGCTATGCAAGACCATGCATTCTTTGGAATTCTCCTTCTTTTGTTGAACTAATCATACTCATAATTAGAACTTCTAATTAGAGAATGAAACTATTTTTCCCGATGAAGAAAAAAACAGTTGTTATCAAATTGAAGCATGTGGGATAAGTAGTTACTTTAGAAGGGACCAAAAGCAGTTAGCAGTACATGTTATTTTGAATTATATTCTTTACTCTACAACAACTGCACATACTAATATGTATGCTCTAATTTCAATATATCACTTATTTACGTACTTTTGTTTTTTTTCCCTTTACTCATATGCTTATATGGTGTATGGTGTTTGATGGAATGACAGAACCAGCTAAGTCCACCTTATATGGTCAACTGCTAAATGAAGTGCAGTGTTCATGTTAGTGTGTTTTACTAAAGCCATGCAAAACTAAGGAAATGTTCTGTATGATTTATCTAATGTTATTTGAGATTTCTAAAGTTGAAACTTGAAAGTTACATAAGGTGTTTATTTAAAATAATTAAGGTATTTACTAAACAGAAATTCAGTTGTTTAGCTCTAAGCGCTGGTAACAAGATCATCTCAGCTACAATATACTTTCCTCATTGTGCCATTGCTTACTAATATAAAGTTTGCAGGATATTTACCAACCTGAGGATAATAAATTATTATATCCACTGTTCTAAGGATTTATTTCTTTTTGTTAGATGGTCAAAAACATAGAGTTGTTTGTAGCTTCTATAGTGTTTTCTAACAAAGACTGTTTTGTTGTATCCTTTATAGATCCTATGGTTAAGAATGAGAGCAAAGCTTCCTCTTTCCTTTTAGAAATTAGTTTAGATTGTTTTAGACCAACTATACACATTATCAGCTTTCAAATAGTAATACTCATATTATTATGATAGGTGTCCTTGAAATATTTACCATCTATAGAACAATTGGCAAAAAAAAAAGGTAGGCAAAAAAACCTAGACGAAATTGCCATCCTTTCATTTACTTTCAGATAGTGAGTATAGAAATGGCAGGTTTTCTTGCAGCATTAACCTTCTGTATAGCAATTGGTAAAAAATACTAGAGTTTATCCTTTTTCCAGCATTATTTATGGCTTGAAAAAGTCTAGAAATCTACTGCATAGACCATATATTGAATAATCACCTTTTAAGCCCGCTATATATCGTAGCTGCTATAAGTCTTTGGAAACACCGTGCCCAGCTCAATCAAATGGTTTGAGTTATAATATTTGTTTTGCACCATTCTGAGCAATAACCAGAAAGATTTGAAGGAGTTAATCAATGGTGTACCTCCTGAACCAGCTAGAGAAGTGCAAGTCTTTCCTACTATCATGTGTACAGCATGTAGATACCTTATTTACTATCAAATACTTTGGCATATTTGTTACCGTGTCTATATTCTATAATTGATTAGTTTCCTTATACTATTTTATTCATCAAGATTATGCTAACGCAACATACGCGATTATACGATATTTCCCTTTAGTTCTTAAATCAGTGTTATTTAGCTGGTTCGTATGCATGCCCTCAGTGATGCACAAAGTTCACTACAATGTCCTGCACATTTCTTTTTGGTTTGAAAATTGTTGTTGTCTATTCGTCTCTCAAGCGAAGTTGATATTGATCGATTCATGTTAACATGCTTTCGCTATATCAAAATCTATTCGGTGCAGCATGGTTTTGCACGGCTGGTTGATCGGCAATCCTCAACTGGTGACAAAACTAACTGTTAAACTTTGTTAGTTTGGAAATTGTGGAACATTGGAGCAGCATGGTTTTGCAAGGAACATATATGAACCATAGATGATGAGGCTCCACCACTAAATCATAGCGATAACAACAGCAAAGCTTCTGTTAACCTTCTGCTAAAGCCATCTGAAGATGACCTGAAGTGCTGGCCACACTGGTACGATAACAATTTTTTACATGCATTCGCTTTCACTGACTATACGAACTTTCTGTTACAGTTAAATGCAAACAAAATGTCAAATTCTGGTTTGTTATGGTGTCGGCGAGATGGTGTAAGGGAGATGGTTGGTCAAATAGTTCAGGCCATGTACTACTGATGGGCTATTTATCAGAATAACCTGATTCTGTTCAAATTTAAAATGAGGGCACATATCAGTGCTAGCAATTGATAGTAAATTAGAGATTCTACTATTTTGATCAAAGACATCAGAGGTCCGGTGTTATGTTTTTTCATCTATTCCACATACAAATTTTCTATCAAAGAAATCTGAATAGGTTACAGCAGTTATTGATGTAGATGGGAATAGCTCTGTGCACTATAGGTTCGATACATTAACCAAAGCTAAGTTATATTAGTTTTGTCATAATTGATAATGCTTAAAAACATGACAAGCGAGCTTTCATGGGTTCATAGATAAGAGATAGGATGGTTAGGGGTTAAGGAAACATGCATGTATAATCAGTGTGGAAACTGTAAATCTGAACTATTTGCAACGGTTCTCTTCGATCTTTTACAGTGCACGATATGTTCTATTTGAAAGTTAACCTCTGCATAAATTTCAATTTGGATTCTTTGTTTGATATGATTGTAATGTGAATTCCAGTTTTGAGTTACGTCTTAGAGTTTCTATTTCAATGGATGGTGACCTCTCATTGGTGTCGCGTGTCAGAAATGTTAACGGGAAGCCGTTCTGTTTCTCGCTTGCTTATCACACATATCTTTCTGTTTCTGACAACAGGTAGCAATTGTTGGACCACTGAATTTATTATTATTAGTAGTAGTAGTAGTGTTCTATTGAATTTCATGTTATGTGCTTAAGTCTGATCTCATGTTTTTTACCGCCTTGTTTCATATGTTCTGGGGTTTATCTTACTTTACCTTAATTAGCCCACTATCATATTTATTTTCTTCCTTGTGACAGAACTCAATCGTTCACATATTATAATTGTTTTCTGCTATTCAAAACATGGAATCTTCTCTTTCCTTTCTTTATTGAATACTAAATTTGGTAAGACTAAACTATGTGTAATCTTTGAAGTCATGAATTATAATACCTTCTCACTTCTCAAAGATCTATAAGCTTGAGTTGAAATTTGTATATTAATCAAGAACAGAACATATGCATGGTAATACAAAATGGACTGATCTAAACTAGACATTTAAACCTTACTGGATTTCGGAATAGTCGACATGCCATGCTTAAAAGCGCCAAATTTCACAAAAACTAATTTTCAATCGAGATCTTACGAGAGCTAAATCTGGTGGTTTGTTCTACCATCAAGCAACTGAATGCTCCTCCTGCCTTGAATTGAAGCTTATGATCAGCAAATTACTTGTTTATGAACTGCACAGTTCATGCTTTCAAAATCAATAAAACATAGGAGTTCTCTGACATTGTCATGAACAATATGCATAAGTTGATGTGTTGCACCTTGTTGATTCCAGCGAAGTGAGGATAGAAGGTCTGGAGACCCTTATTATCTTGACAAGCTTAGCTAGCGAGAGCGTTTTACGGAACAAGGAGATGCTATAACATTTGAATCGGAGGTAAATTTTCATTTGCTTCTGTTGATGATGTACATGGACATACTCGATTTATTTCAGCTATATGGGTCATTTCACCTTTTGGCTAGATACAGTTGTTGCACTTTGTCAAGATAAGCCTGCATATACTGTGTGTTTGAATACTAAAAGGCAACTCTTGAATCTGAATTTCATGCATCACCATTGCATCCTTGAGGTTGTGCAGATAAATCAATTGTATTCTTGTCAAAATTCCTCACGCCAAACTTACCTTTATTTTGGTTTAGTAGCTTATAATCAGCGTGAGGGATAATTTGAGTTTGAACTTAAGAGTTGCGTCATGCTTGGCTTGATCCATTGCAGACAAGTCTCAGAATGGCTTCTCAAATTAGTTTCAAGTCTGGATCACACTTAGAAATTCAATTCTGAACTTGTCTGCACTTTGGCTTATGGATTATCAGCTTATATAGAAATTCAGGCAGCCAGGTTCCTTGAAGTACAATGTCAGTAGATATAATATGCTCTTTTGAAATGTTGTGCTGCACCTGAAACATTTTTCGTATTTGCATACAGGTCCAGGTTATCCAGGTCAATTTGCATACAGGTCCAGGTTATCCAGGTCGTTGATCTTGTCGGTTCGGGCCTATCCGGCCATCCACCAATGTAGGACCTAACCAAGGATGCATCTCTTGGATCAACTCAACGCCTAATGAAGGCCGCATCTCCTAGATCAGCTCAAGGACTGGAGCCACTCTGCTCTGCCACACGTCATACAACTAACATAATATCAGATAGTTCGTCTCCAGTTTATCTATAGTTATAGATTTTGTATTTCCTTATATCTCATATTCTGTTTGTCAACATGTGCTAACATGTCACAAATGATTACATTATGTTCCTCTGCTATGCTTTGCATCTATAACTCGTTTAGCTGGTTTCTACGTCAATACATACCCTCTATTATATAAAAATCCTTCTACTACAATGTAGATACTACATATTTGTTGTATTATTCTATTTATTCATGTTGTGCTCTCTATCTTGAAGCATATCAACGTATGATGTGATGCTTTTGTATTGTTAAACACATCTTAGTCTCCTGAGCATTCAAGCAAATGCTATAGTTGGTCTGGCGCAGCGTAGCGCGCTATCCAACCTAGTTCTTTTGAAGAAGGAAGTGGAAAGGGTACCAAGCAGTATTTGCTTTTATTATTCCACATATACGTTTGTGAAACTATATAATATGGAAAGTGTGCATAATGGTTAAGAATTACATGCTTTCAGATAAAGTGATCTAAAGTTGAAATTAGTTCTGTTGGCTGTACATATCTTCTGGCCAAGATGAACACCTATTCCTTTCGCAGGATGTTCGAGCGTGACATGAATATATCAACCATCTAATGAGCGCAGGAATTCGCGAGCAGCCAGGCCATCCAGCTGTCCCTCCATGTGATTTTGCGAAAAGGTCCCTCCGTTCCTTCGAATTACGATTAGGTCCTTCTAAATTACGAACAGGTCCTTCGTGATTTTTGGTGAGGGAAGATTTTTATTTTTTCGCGTTAGGTCCTCGTGCGCTATTTTGCGAAAAAGCCTCCCGTTAGATTCAAATCGCGGGCAAGCCCTTTTCTAATTTTTCAACATAGCGAACAGGTCCAAAAACGTAACAAACAGGTCCTTGCTATTTACGTCTAGGTCCTTTCTCCGTTTTTAGAGTAGAATAGACCCGATAAATTCTGAAATTCCGTTTAGGTCCCTACACACGGTTTATAGCTAAATTAGAAATCGCGTTTAGGTCCTTTCGCCGATTTTTTTTCACACGGTTTTCTAAAAAATCGGGAAAAAAAAGGCTTTCTTAGAAAACACAGATTAAATCAGTGTTTATAGCTGAATTAGAAATCGCGTTTATGCTTTTTTAAATGGCATGGCCTTGGCAGCAACGCGACTTCGATCTAGTTATAAATGAAGGGGGGACGATAGGCTACTTTAGCAAGAATTCAAAATTTTTTTATTGCGTAACCAAGAAACCACTGCAAGCTATACATTATGGAATTATCACTAGACGTGCAGACCATAACAAAAGTAGAGTTGATGTAGCGTTTTGGTTTGGTTGTAGTCGTACTAGCCTCACACCTCTTTCAACAGCTCCTCGTGACCGTCACAAGTTGCGGATCGTCCTAGCGTTGAAGCTTTACAGCAACGCCTCTAAGGTATCCACATATATGAAACAGGGATGATACACGCCAGAAAGCTAGCGCTGGCTGTGCGGTTTTGGACGAAAGAGGTGTGGCGGCTAGGGTTTCAAGAATTCTGAATTCCCATGGTGTTTCTTAACCCTAACGGTCTCTACATTAGAGACCTATTAGAAACTCGAAGCCCATCAAAATTCGAATCACCATCCGAATTAAGTCCTAACCCTTTAAGCAGATGACCCTATAGGTTCAGGTATACTTGGATATGGCCCGAGTACTTTTACTCGATCATTAATCGATAGCGGTCTCAAGCAGGATGTACCGAGTTCCGAGCATATGTAAAGATCACATCGAATGAATCCTAACAATACTTAGTTATATGCATTTCCTTTTGCCTCGTGATATCAGTCAAACTCAAGACGAGTATGTGACATCCTTGTTTAGTTAGTTCGACCACTTTTCTCGATTATGTGACTCAGAATCCTTCAGTACGGTTAACTCTTTAACCACGAATAGCATTGTCATACATTTCCGGAATCCGACCACTCAAAAGACCTAGAGATATCTCTTCTGTTGTATAGAGGGGCAAATCCCATCCTGATCGACCATGTCTTGTAGCATAATTCATGATAAATCCGAAAGCCACCTTTATAACTAACCAGTTACAAAATAGCGTTTGGCAATCCCTAAATAAGTTATTACACATCTCGAGTATATGCGTCAACCTCATGTCTAAGGATATAGCATACACATCGTATACGAGACCAACTGATGACTAAAATGTTCTCGCAGTGTCTCAAGGTAGGTCGATTCAACTCCATGTTCTCTAACATATGTCCATATTATTAATTTGATATCTCCATGTCCATGACTTATGAAACATGGTCATCAACCAATACATATGCTAATTTATTCATATATATCCTTATATGTTTATCGACTAGGGAGCTCTTTAGAATAATCATCATAGAATGATATATAGAGTTTCACAAACAAGTCATATACTTGCTAATAAATAATAATGATATTATTCAAGAAACAAGATAATAAACATGAATATAAGAAAATTCAGCTAGACCGTTGTGGTAAGATCTACTCGATTTCCTCCAGCTAACAAGAAGGAACAGCGGCGTCAGGGAGAGCTCGCCAAAGAGGAGGCCCCCCTTGACGCTCATATCCCCGAGCCACGCCGCTTTGCTGGCCATCAGCTTGACGCCGATCTCCGCTAGCTCGATGGCGCTGACGGACATAGACCCTTTCGACCTGTTCGAAAGCCGGGGTGGCTCCCTGATAATGACGAGGAGAATGGTGTGGTTATGTGGCAGAGAGCGGAGCACGTCAGTATCGTCTGCTGGCATGCCGGCTATGTGGTAGAATCGGATGAGGCCGAGGAAATGCGAAGGCCTGTAACTGTAACTACTCTCGCCGTCGCCGGCGGCAAAGCGTGTTGGCACAGGCCCTGCAAATTCACAAGATCACTTGGATACACACTCGGGGAAGAACAGTACTCAAAATTTTGGTGTCATATAACTCTGTTCGCGACGTTTCCTGTACTTATTTTTCACTTGGTGCCTCGGAATAAGTAGTCTAGCTAACCGACTGGCCCCTAATCTTGTGCCACACGCGCACGATCCAAACAGCAAGGAACAACGTAACTAACAAGCTAACTGATCAATCAACAAACTGACACGCACAATATGTGCGCTCATGTACCACACCACCACCACGTGCACTACTACTCAACACGACTCGGACATAACCCAAACACGTCTAGAACTTGAATATTAAAGCATAAATAAAGAATAGGTGATAATTATTTATATTTTTATTTACTTTAAAATTTATACAATTTATACTGAGAAAGAAAATATTGAAACACTGCTACTCTCTCCCTGTGTCCTACGGAGGCCAACAAAGCCATCCACGGTGTTAACCACTAAGCCAAACCAAATACCAGCGAACAGGGATGCTTTAGTATAAACTCTCATATAGTGGTTACAATGTCACCGCCGCCTGGACAACTGATCGCCAAGAAGACGATACAGCCTCTATCTCGCCGCCTGACTATCTGTTTTCCCTGTCGTTATATATACATGGTTTTCGCCCTCCTCTCATGCATTCTCGCCGCCACCAATGCTAATACACCCTAGATTCACTTGCTAATCCAGTCTGGGCCGAATACACGCATATTGGGCTTGTGGACTCGCTTGTTCAACTTAGTTGGGCTACCCAGCTTTGCGCTCGATTTGGCTGTGTCCTGATTCTGCCTTGGCGCCATCTCCTCAGGCGTTGCTTCACGATGCTGATACTCAGGTAGGGTGCTGACACACGGGTGCGGACCAGAAGCTCACGAGGATCTGGTTCCCCAGCAGCATCATGTCCCTCAGCGTGCAGGGCCCCGTCGACTGGCTGATCCGGTTGTCCAACATGCATTCCGTGGCCCGTAACGCGCCCATCAGAAAACTGCAGCAGGAAGCAGCCGTCCAGGAACATCATGGCCACGAACTCGGCGTCGCCAAAGCAGCCGCGGGCGTCGCCCACGATGGAGAGGATCTTGTCGCAGACCGCCCTGGTTAAGTGGCCCGAGCCTCTGCAGAAGCAGTGGGCCGCCGCGTGCTTGACCTTGTCGAATTTATCATATTTTTAGCTTTTTTTTTTGCAATTTTGGCTCTATTGAGTGAAATTGTAAATATAGACAAGTCCCTACCATGGAAGGCACTATCTGCGCTCTCCTATCGTGATAGCGCTCCTCCCACGCTTCCTGACCACGGCATGGACAAATGTCATCTACCATGCCTTCCGTTGTGGAGAAGACTAAATTTACAATTCTATTTGGGAGGGAGCCAAATTTGGAAAAGAAATAAAGGGAATATGTTCGAAAAGTGATCAATTCGACTTCTGTCTCTTTCAGGTGAGGAAGGCCATGGTGGAACGGGCCGAGGACCACGACGCTCGGGGCGATGTAGCCATCGCCTTGGCCGCCGATCCCCGTAGGCCTGCAGGGGACCTATGGATCTTTGTTTCTACCTTGGAGAAATCGGCCTCCAGTTTTTCAGTCGTCGTGTGCACCGTCTCTTCAATTGCCGTCGTATCTGACCTGCAGCGTCCATGCACGACGTACCAGATGTCGAATCGCCAGGATGGAACTTTACGAAAGAAATGCGGCGATTGGAATCAGCAGGAAGAGACTGGATGAACAGTGGGATTGGATTGGGAAGAATAAAGGGCAAATTGTGCCTGTGCTGTGCAGATTGAGTCTGGGAGGAAAGACATGGATGAGTCCAACGGCGGAACAGGACGAGCACTGCATTATTGCTAACTGAAATGAACTCGAGGTGCTTCCCAGTGACCAAGTACAATAATATCTTCAACTGCCAAATTCAGTATAAAGCTTCTTGCACGATTCCAAATCGATACTTGGTTCGGCACTTCACATATTGATCAGGAAGGAATGCACATTGTTCGTGATGAAGAATAATCAACACCATTTTTTTTAGATAATGGAAATACCTCCAGCCTCTGCAACAGCACACAGTCCAGTTTTATTACAATGTTGTCAGCTCTCTAGCTAAACAAAAGAAAAAGAAACATTACATAAATCATAAAATATTTAAAGATAGCAAAGTCTATTATTATTCTTCCAGCCGTTCTTAACAAAAGGCTCCATTGCAACACCAATATAATCACCTCAGATACAAAGCTGATGGTTTACAAGACAACTTAAAAATTTGAAGACAACCATGAGACCTTTGACACAGATCATTTCGTATGAACCATTAATTCCATTGCAAACTACTACTTCCTTCGATTACAAATAAATATTGTTTTGAGATACATGTAGTCAAACTTTCAAAACTCTGACTATCGATATCATTTTAAATATTTATATTGGATACATGAAAATCATATGTATAGATTTGTCTCAAAAAGTATTTTCATAATATTATAAATTTATTAGGTGTTATACTATAATCTCTACTATATAAAGCAAGAGTTTCTTCTCACGTCACTTCATCAAAATTATCCACATTTGCCATTGCTCTTTAATTATCCACCTTTGACACTGCTCTTTAATTACCCATCTTTGTCACTGTTAGTACTCTTTACAAATAAACTTTCTATCGCAAATTGAGTTTCCGTTGCAACGCACGGGCAAATGGCTAGTACAATAGAAATTAGTATTCAAAGTTGCATTCCGAGAACCATGTGCATGACCGGGCGATGAGACTGGCGCTTGACTTCGGCAGCCTCCTCGCCACCTTGGGAAGGAGCCACCTGCCCCCGCACGGTCACTCTGAGCCATCGCGTCCGTGGGGGCAGGTGGCCAACTCGGGGTTGACTGATGATGGTCTGGCGCCCGACTCCTGGCGGAGATCGTTTTAGCTTGGTCGGAGCCTGCGGGACGCCCGACCCATAGCAGGGGTCCGACCGCCCCTTGGTCGGTCAGGTCGGAGCTCGTGGGGCACCCAACCCGTGGTGGGTGTTCGACCGCCACCCGGTTGAATTGGTCGGGGTCGAGTGTCCTTCGTGGCCCAGTGGGGCCTTCGGCCAGAGTTGGGCTTGGGGCAGCCCATTCGTCGTCCTAGGCTGCTGGGGGTACCCGTAATATGAGTATTTGTCAATGGTCTCATTTCAACTTTAGCATAGGGTCTTCAAATTCTCGGTTACGGCCCTGCTAACTAGCACATCTCCCTTCCACAGATGTGATGGTAGATCTCTGTGCTCTGGGTGTAGGCAGCTCCAAGTCCAAATGGCTTAAGCGATGGACATCCACGACATTGTAGAAAGAATACCTACCGGTCCTAACCTGTTATTAGCACCTCTATTGGACGAAGATGTACTAAAGACGACAAAGCAGGAAATTGAGTTTGATATCTCGGATATTAAATCCAAGACCTATAGGTTCCTTGCAAACCTATGAGGGTTCGATAGAGACAGGGATTACATAGCACCCTGGATCGTGGCAATTGGTCCTTACTACCATGGTGTACCAGAGCTCCAAGCGATGGAGGAGGTGAAGCGCATGGCTGCTTACTGCTTCTGCGAGGGGTTGGCCGAGTTGTCGGAGGAAGTCTACAAGAAGATCCTCCCCGTCGCATGCGACGCCCGCGGCTTCTATGCCGACGCTGACACGCTTGAAGGTATCACTGATGATGACTTTGCGGCTATGATGTTCTTCGATGGTTGCTTTTTGGTGCAGTATATGCTTTCCACAATCAGCGCATCACTTAGAGCATGTACAATGGTACATATCGTGATCTCTAAATTTTACCACGTGGGATAAAAAATGATGTGGATGAGAGAAAGTGCATATAGAGAGTTGAGCCGTCTCTTAATCTAGAGTCGACTCTAACATGAGAACCAAGACAGGTTATGTGTGAGAAGAAGTTCATCTCTCATAAATAATTTGTCTATACTATTACATGGGTTATCTCTAACGCCGCCTATAAACATATCGAACACTATTATAAACAAAGGCGGTTATACATACCATGGTATACGTGTTCTTATGGAAGAGGTGATCGCCTCGAAAGGCCGCATTAACATCCATAGGACATAATGCTGCTCGAGAACCAGATCCCTGGCCGGTGCTCCAGCTCCTCACGGCCCTAATTAGGCCCTCGCCGATAGGGAATTTTATTGGTAACATGATGTCAGGTTTCGGTGTCAGACTGCGTCTTGAAAGAGATGAAGTCAATATCGACGAAGATTTTAAGCCTCCACATCTCCTTGGACTCATCCATTTTTATCATGTACGCCGGAGCTTTGTCGAGAAAGAATCAATGCTCAAATATTTCACTTTCTGAGCAACAGCGGAGCGGAGGCGGACGGCACGGTTTGCAAGGCCGCGCGAGCGACACGTCCGCCACCCCCACCCACTGACCCACCCACCGTCTTTGTCGCGGGCCCACCCATCCCTTTCCTTTACTCAGCCAAGCCAGTACGTCATCACGCCTGGCCTGGGTGGCCGTTGCCAATCATCCACCCTCACACGTGGCAGCCGACCCAAGCGCTGCTCTGCGCCTCCTCCGCTTTATTCCACCATCTTTTCTCCGCCTCCAACTCTATCTCCTTACCGATATCTTTGAAGTCTAAGAGGTTCAGAGCTCACCTCTCACCTCAACCTACCTACGGCGCCATCGCCGCTGCCGCACGACGTGTCTTCGATCCGCGCATTGGATTGGAGGTCGCAGCGCAGGTAGCCGCCGCGTCGTCTCCAACACAAAGCCCTCTCCAAAGCTTTTTTTTTCGCTGTCTTTACCTCCGGTTTTCCTGGGTTTCGCGGCCGGCCCCCGTCGCCTAGAGACACAACCCAGCCGCTTTCTCTGTGCTCTCTCTCTATCCAAGCTGGAGGCCCGAACTAAGCCCGTACCAATAGCAGGAGCAAAGTGCTCAACTCAACTGCACAAGCCTTCAAAAGTTAGTGACCCCTAATTTTCATTTAATCTTCAATTACTACTTGTTCAATATCTTCAGAAAAATTACTTCCCTAACTGTAGTTAATCTTGTTTAATCAAACTTTTTACCACCTTACCGAGAATGTCCCCACCTCTCTATTGCTATTCGATTCACCCTTTGCTTTCATGACTGTTATTCCTATATATATTTTATTTGCATATGAAAATTAACCTCTTTGATCCTAATTCTCCTCCAACTGACTGATTCTTGATTTCTCTAAAATAATCCCGATGACGGTGATGAACCAATCCACTCTATTTTCATCCATCTATTTGGTATTCTTTGTTATTCGAAAGCATAATCCATACTCTTATGGTATTCTCCTGATCTAAGTGTTACTCTAGCTTTCGTCCACCCATTCTTAGATCAAGAGACATGAATCTTTTTATGAATAGCATGAGACAAAAAAGAACCAAAAAACAAATGTTACGGTCTTATTTCAAATTTAGCATAGGGTCTTCAAATTCTCGGTCACGGCCCTGCTAACTAGCACACCTCCTCTCCACAGATGTGATGGCAGATCCCTGTGCTACCCCTGGGTGCGGGCAGGTCCAACTGGCTCAAGCAGTGGAGATCCACGACATTGCTATCGGTCCTAACCCGTTAGTTCCCCTATTCGATGAAGATGTACTAAAGGCGGCAAAGGAGAAGATTGAGTCTGATATCTCGGATATTAAATCCAAGATCCACAGGTTCCCTCCAAACCTACGAGGGTTCGGTAGAGACAGGGATTATATAGCACCCTGGACCGTGGCGATTGGTCCTTACTATCATGGTGTACTAGAGCTCCAAGCGATGGAGGAGGTGAAGCGCATGGCTGTTTACTGCTTCTGCGATGGGTTGGCCAACACGCCAGAGGAAGTCTACAAGAAGATCTTCCCCGTTGCCTGCGACGTCCGCGGCTACTATGCCGATGCTGACGCGCTTGAAGGTATCACTGATGATGACTTTGCGGCTATGATGTTCTTCGATGGTTGCTTTTTGGTGCAGTTTATGATTTCCGTATACAGCGCAGAGCAGTCACTTATGAGAGAGGTGATCACCTCGAAAGGCAGCGGTAACATCCTGAGGGACGTAATGCTGCTCGAGAACCAAATCCCCTGGCCGGTGCTCCAGCCCCTCACGGCCCTAATTAGGCCCTCGCCGATAGGGGAATTTATTGGTCACATCATGACACGTTTCCGTGTCAGACAGCATCTTGGAATAGATGAAGTCAATATGGACAAAGATTTTAAGCCTCCACATCTCCTTGGCCTCATCCATTTTTATCATGTACGCCGGAGCTTTGTCGAGAAAGAATCAAGGCTCGAACGTAAGTCGTTAGAAAAGAAAGAAAGAGCGAAGGAATTAGTTGTTAGAACTAGTGCAGCGGAACTCGCGGAGATTGGCGTCAAGCTGACATCCAGCGGGACGACGCAGTTCTCCGACGTGAAAGTCGAGAGGGGCCCCCTGTTCGGCACGCTATCCCTATCGCCAATGCGTCTGAGTGACGTCAGCGCTTGCTGGCTTGTCAACATGGTGGCGTTCGAGCAGTGCACAGCGACCACACGGGAATTATTCGACTACCCCGTCAACACGTACCTCGCCGTCTTGGCGCAACTCATGCAGCGAGACGATGACGTGCGCGAGCTGCGTGGCAAGGGCATCGTGCATATCACTTTCGACGACCACCAGACGCTCAAGTTCTTCAATTGCCTGTCTCAGCACCTGCGACGGGAAAGCTCGTATTTCCTTTTCTTACAAGACCTTGACGAGTACAAGCAAAAGAGGAGGGTGTGCATCGCCATCCACAAGTTCCTCTACAACAACGCCAAGACCATCGTCGCGGTGCTTTCCATCGCTGGCGTGGTGGTGGGCATCTTCAAAGCCCTCTTCTCTCTCAAGCAGCACCAGCCGTAAAGCTCATGTTCGTGTCACCCACCCTGTGAAGCATATGTGTGTGTTTTTATGTTCCATTTCTGTTTTTACTAAGATTACTAATTGTACTTGTGATCTGGTGCCGTACAATGTGAAGTGTTTATCCTTTCCAGGCTGAGGTCATGTCTTACCCTATTACACGTGACCGTCCCATTTAAACAAAATAATAAAATCGTTGCTCGTTGTCCACCTCCCTTTTCTCCACTTGAGCTCCCTTTCTCTACCAGATCCGCCCCCTCCGCTTCTTCTCCAGCTCACAGCCGGCAATACATTACTAGTAGTGGATTTAGGTTTAAGCTTAGTTTCTATGCTCCTCACGAGGTCAACTGGTTTCCCCCTTGCGGGTCTTGGTGTTTATCACTATCTCTTAGAGCCCTAGATCTCACCACCGGCTAGTTCTTCCCCCGACGTCGACTTCGTTGGATGGTTTCAAATCCGAATCCCAAAGAGTTTAACTTTGGATCTAAACCTCTTTACCCACAAAAGTTTGCAGCCGCATGATTGGGGGCCTTCTCACCACGGTCCTCGTCGGAAGAGAGAGCACCAGGGTGTGGAACCACATTGTCGCCGATGAGCTGCTATCTAGCTCCATCTTGGTCAGCGAAGGAAGTACCCTAGGGACTTGCTTGTAATTTTTATTTTCTTCATCTAATTAGTGGGTGTACAGTGCCATTTTTTTTATAATACAATCAGACTGCGCTTATATTGTATTAAAAAACAAAGAAATAAATCATCATTTTGATTTGGAGCATATCGCTCCATATATTAACGAACCTCATCTCCATGCCTACTGTTCTTCGTTAAAAAAATCTCTCTTACAGACACTAAATTCAATATGGACAAGCATTTATTCTTTTCGATCTAATAGATCAGATTATCTTGTATTTATTTATACTTTCTCTGATAGTAGAGTAGTAGAAAATATTTAACAAATCAAAAGCTAGATCTGATTTATACTACTCACCATATACTACTACAATATGAAATTTCTCAAGAAGATATTTGTTTTTGAAACTACATGATTTTACACAAATTTCCAAACTTGTTTCTCTGAATTCGAAGCTATATTGCAAAAGTTATTAAAGTTTGAATGTGCTCGGGTATGAAAATCACAGGAAAATGGAAAAATATGCTTTCTATAAAGAGAAGACGTATTTTGCATTTTTTGGATTTTCCCTGCTGCTTTTGAGTTTTTGCACAAAGGCTGACGTGGCTGGCCCATGGGTCAGTGGCTGTGCATACGTGTGAGCGCGTGTGACTGATAGAGCGGGCCCACTGCTCAGAGGCAGATAACAGAGCTAGGCTCAGGGGAGCACACCGGCGGTGACTCATCAGCGCTGGTTCTCGGTCGAAGGGAGGATAAGCTAGAGGAACGCTCAACGGAGTCAGGACAGGTGCCTGCAGCGGTCGGCGGTCACTGGAGCATAGCTAGGACTAGTCGCAGCAATGCTAGGAGGTTGCTTAAGAACGGAAGGGGGGATTAAGCATCGCGGTGTTACTAGGATCTCGTTTCAGCATTTTATCGTGGGGGTGAAGCTTCGAGGAGTTCTACCACCGATCGCCAGAGCCGAGGAAGGAGGAGGTGGTCGCGGTGGCTTGGAGCTGAAATTGAGTTAGGTGAAATGATCAAGGAATGGAAATGAAGGTCTAAGCATAAGGAATTGCCAAGTGCTCACCGGAATCACTTAATTGGGCTTGGTGACTTGGGGAGCTTGCTCGGCGACTATGGCGACACGGAGGAGAAATTGAAGCTTGGGTCGAGCAAGGGAGGATGGTGGAGGTGCGGGGGTGGTCAAGGAGGGGCTCGGCGGCTTTTATAGATGGGATAAGGTGGTGCTTGGCGAGAAAGAATGCGGCGTCGCAACTTGGCTCAAGACAAACATGATGACCGCTAGATTTTGTGCTACCACAGCGAGCGCAGTGTATGGCGAGGCGCTGCCGTGGCAAGGTATGGGCAGGAGTTGTCTCATACGGCGCCTTAACTTGGGAGTGCTCGGAAACAAGGGAGAGGAGGGTGGCGCTTGAGCTGAGGAGGAAGGAGTTGACTAGGTGAGGCACTGGGTCCAGGCAATGAACCAAAGCTAGGTAACCACTATTAGGTGGGCCAGGGGAGTAGGAGTGGGCCCCATATGGTAGAGAGAGAGCAATAGATTTCACTGGAATTCTCTTGCCTGGATAAAGCAAGATCTTCGCATTAATTGAGCTATCAAAATTGGTCAAAAATTTTTGAAACTTTTTTGTGTGAACCCAAGACAATTCTTATCATCTCATAAAAATTGTAGACCAAGATCAAGTTTGTACAATTTTTTAAAAGTTTTGACAAGGTCACTGTTTGAACTTTGTGTTTTTTTTTTCAGATGATGAGAAATCATGTATATTTTATAAAAGTTCTGACAACATTATTATTGTTTATTTGAAGTTCAATTTTTGATTTTCTAGGAGCAGCAAATAAGGTTCAATATTTTTAAACTTTTCTTGTAAGGTCCATTATTGTTGTAGATGATGTCAAAAAAAAATTAGATGATGATCATGTTCATACAGTTTTAAATAAATTTGACAGTGTCACTGTTCCTAGTCATCAAATACTATTTTTTATTTTATTAAGGCCTTAAGTGCTTTCAAACTCTTTTGATATTTTTTAGAAATATTCTAAAGGTATATTTAGATTTAAATATATTTTCTCTAGATTTTATCTTTATGTGATTTTTAATTTCAAAGCTTGTAAATCAATGATTCATTATCGAAAATGATTTTCTTAAAACCAAAAATCCAAGAAATCATGGAGAAGATGGAAATTTCAGAATAAAACCACAATTCTAACTTAATTTTATATTTTATTTATTTTTGTATTTTTTGGGATCGTTCTCCTGTTGATTAATTTGCAGTGAAGGCTGTGAGTGAGTGACTAATGCCCTTCGAATTAATATACCTACGCATGTAAGATTGAGATGTTTTTATAGATAACATATGAAGTGTAACAGCCTTAAAATGAAAAGAAAGTGGAAATTTAAAATTTAAATTGAATTTTTGGTCTTGAGTTGAACTTTCACTATTTATTAAATTATCTGAACTTTTGCCAATTAAAGAAAAGCTTTTAACAGTTAAGAAGTGAATCCTTAATTTATAAGTTTCAAAACCAAACATACACAAACTCTTGAAAAAAATTTATCTAAGTCATAATTCACTCTCAGATCATCCCCTAAAAGTTTTAGGGAAATTTGAAATCATTTAGAGTCATTAGAAAATCCAAAAACAACAAAAGGGGGATCAAACGGATTAAATTCTTTCCCCTCACCACTGCTGCTGGGCCCAGCTCCATATGTCCCCATATACACAATGTCAACCTCTTACACATACTCATGTATCCACAAGCTTCCTCAATACACAAATTCATATACCCACAATCTCAACACAACCTAAATGTGTTATCACAGCCGCATAATCAAATGTTTGCTTTAACACCACCATAATGTGATGACACCAAAATTCAATTCATTTATATCCGTAATATAAAATAGTAAAGAACAAGTTGTTCAGTTACAATGTGAATAATATGCATCCGATCCGACCCCATATCTTTCTCAAACAACATACAATTTAGTGTAACACATTTACAAATAGCAAAAAAACATAGTTACTTAAGAAAATAAATCATCACAAATACATTCATTAAACAAAGCAGTTTAAATTACAGTCCAATCCTCTTATAGTACACAATTGCAATACAGACCATAGACTATTCCAAAATTTCAAATAGGTACGAGTCAGTTACATTTCAGTCCATGAATATTATCAGAAATCACAAACTGAATACATTATCACATCATGATTAACACCCAACTTAAACAATATTACTCAAGGACACAAAATTCAATTCCATTACATCCATAATATACAAAGGGTGAAGGACAAATTTCAGTACAGATCACATATATCAGAGTTACATTATTTCTTCCAAACACTCAGTGCAGGGTTCACAAAATCGAAATCGTGATTTTTGAAAGGTTTGTGATTTTTCATTATCACCAAAATCACTCGAAAATCGCCTAGAAACCGAAGGTTATGAAATAAATTTTTTTTGGGAAAAATTTAAAAAAAATCAACTGGTAATGGTCGATAATATCCTCGATAATCATGATATTTGCCTCGATAATCCACCAATCAAATGAAGTTCTTCGGTCATTGATTTTTTGAGCGATTTTTGCTCGATACGATTGATAATCGTGATATTTGCGTCGCATTTTTTTTTAATTTTTTTTGAATTTGACCGATTTACCAATCGGTATTAGATGTCGAGCTGGCTTGATAGGGTTGAAAATTGCAATTCTCTAGTGATTATCGTTGATTTTGTGAACCCTGCTTAGACAAACTTTCATTCAAACTTCACACAAAAGCAATTACAGGGAGCCCTCAAGAGCACATAAAAGAATATAATCAGTGATCAAATCGGTCCTATTTAGTTACAAATAACACCCTAATTGTTATTTTCCACGTCAGCACAGAACCAGCTACCCTTAGACGCACACCATATGTGCACAAACAATTGGATAGGAAGGTAGGTGGCAAACTGTACAGCCTGCCTTCCTACCACCACACCATCCTCTCTCCTTGCCCATACCACGCAGACAAGTGCCCTCCACCTCTTCATCAAGCCCACGGTTTAGCCCCCACAACCATAGTTTTCAGCCAGCAAGATCGGATCTGCTGTCATATAAAAACCCCCAGCATTTATGAACTTTTATTCCATTAATTTTGGAGGAAAAGAAATATCCAATTCGATAACCAGTAATATTAGCGACGAAACACCTTGGTAAGCTTTGTGGTGCAAACTTAATACCAGTACTGATTCAACACGTCTTCTAGGATAACTGCTGTGCCCTTGGATATGTATATAGAGTGATTGACATCTGCAAATCCCTTCTTATGGAAACTGAATAAAAAAAAAGATTACACACAGAAGAAAGAGAAGAAATACCAGTGTAATGGTGGGTCCAAAGTTTGGCAGTCGAATGCTGCATTCCTGATACTAATTCCAGAAGTAATCCTGATACTAATTCCAGAAGTAATCTGCACTTTCGTTGCTGTATGCTGGAGCAGTCGAGCTTTCTGCAAGTGAACTAGTGTCCAATTGCATAATTGCCAACTCAACCAAAAAGAAGAATAAGAAGAAGAAACGAAGCCCCAATCATACGCCTAATGATACCAAAATCTGCGCGGCAAATCATACGCCTGTTCGAACTCCTTTCTTCTTCTTATCGTTTCCTTCATGTCATTTTGTTCAGCTCTGGCTGGAACAAGCCTACACTTGGCCACTATTACCAGATGTTTAGCAACTACTTACCCAAAACACAATTTGCAACCTTTTCCCCTCTAAAAATAAAGAAATAATTAAATAATTGCAACCTATTGCGCAGGCCAGCAAATACTTCCTTGCCAAGAACAGTAACAACTTTGGGGGTAGCTGAATGTGGCCCATCATCACATATTCACATAGCCCAAGAACAAATTAGCTCAGTTCACTTCCTCTCGGCTGTTCTACATTGCAATAGTCAACAGTGGCACTGCCATGGCGGTCGTGCTCACCGGCGCCGGACCGAGGCAGGTTGGTGGGTCTGAGGGGAAGAATGCAAGCATCTCTCTTACCTACCTAATGAGCCTTGGGAATAAGGCCCAAGCACGGCTCGTCTGTGCGTGCACTACAACAATTTTGAGCTCTTATGACAAATAGCTTACGACGTTAATTTCAACCTAACGTCTTCAATTAGTATGTGTTTTGGTTGCTTGTATTAAGTAGTATATGTATAAGATGGTTAAAAAAAAGTTATTCATATATTTGATTGCTTGAATAGAATTATCTCTCATCCTAGATGGTGGGATAAAATTTGAGGAATATTCTCTATATACGCTAAACCATTCTATTCACTTATAACAATAGAACCAAATGGTACAGAACCATCCCATCCCATTCAACATCATCTCACCAACCAAACACACTCTTAGTTACTATACGCCGTGAAGAAAATACAAAGATTGTCATAGCCAACTTCGGACCTTCCTCCTTGAACCCTCAAGGCCTCTTATAGCGCTCTTGCCTTCCCTTCTAGCTAGCCTTTGTAAAGAAATCAAATTCAGATTCTGAAAATGAGAAGAAAGACAAGCAGTCATGTATCGAAGGTGGGCACAGTACAATAAAAATCTACGACGAAATATTTATTTTCTGACGAAAAGGTTTTGTCATGCAATATTTTCAGTTTCTATGACGATATTGGATTTGTCGCAGTGGTAAATGTACACCTTTCCAGTTCTTCCATGACGGAGAAGTTTTCGTCACAAAGTTTCTATACGTAGAGGTAGGAACTGTCCCCATTAATTCTAACATTTAGAAATCATTCAAGCCATGACCTTTCCCATTCTAACGGTTAGAGGGCAGCGTATTGAGCCATCTATAGGTGCATTCTGACCTAGTTTTTATGATTCAGACTTAGAACAATCTAGATTAGGTATTAAATTGCAAGAATTTACCCTTTTTATTATTGTTGATGAGCTGAGAATCAATAATATTTTTGAGAACATGAAGTAATATTTTTCATCAGCCTGTACAGTACAGCCAGGAGACATGCAGAAGCTAGCATCCCTTTCTAAAAAAAACAAAGAAAAAAGAAAAGAAAAAGAAAAAGAAAAGGAAGAAGAAGAAGAATCAGCACACAGCCCACCCTAGACATGATGCACATCCCCACATCCAATCTATTATAAATGTATCCTAGTTTTCTGTACTTAGGTCCTGCTTATTTAGGCTTAGGTATTTTGGCTTATAACTTAAAGCCATCTTTTAGACTTGAACATCTTAAAAACAATAAGCTTTTATAAATGTTAGAGGTGGGTAATTTTACCATAACTTCAAGGATATTAGTCTAAAACTAAACCTCAATGAGCCAAAAAAAACTTCTTCGGTGGTTTTTGTCTTTTAGTTATATAGAGACTTATGACTTTTAAAAAAACTCAGATAAAAAGCCAGCAATTTATTTAGATTTTGACTTTGTACTTTTTAAACCGGTGAAAAAGCTCATACAAATAGAGCATCATTGGAATGCTGCCATGCATATTCTTTCCTTAAACATCCTACTCGAACATTTTTTTTAGGAAGGGTGTCTTTCACCTCAGCCAATCGGCCGTTCTAACGTAAGCAGGGTCTAACGTGCGCGCACGCAGTCTACAGTACAATCCTGGATTCGGAATTCATCGGTGTGCCAGCCGCGAGCACGTGTTACATACCCCACACCGATCATCAAACATGTGCTTTATGCAACATTCTTTGCCCAAAGTATTTCCTAATGTTTGGTTCCTAGCTTGATAGTAGCTCAATCATTACCTGTTGATATGTTTGGGGGAGCTATAAATTTTCTACAAAGCTATTTTTTGAATTGGACCAGTTTTTGAAATCGAACCATGTTGATACAGGCGATTTCACGAAAATCAAGCGATTTTTGTCGGTTTTGTGACCTTGGCTAGCATCCCTTTTTCAAAAAGAAGAAGAAGAGAAGAAAAAGCGCAGCCCACCCTAGAGATGATGCTCATCCCCACATCCAATCTACTGTAAATGTGCGCTAGTTGTGTACTTAGGGTCTATTTATTTAGGCTTTGATTTTTTAACTTACAGCTTAAAATCAGTTTTTGGGTTTAAACAACTTAAAAGTAATTGACTTTTATAAGTATTAGAGGTGGATAATTTTACCCTAACTTCAGTAGCATTACTCTAAAACCAACCCTTAATAAGAAAAAAAAATACCTCTTCGGTGACTTTTAGTTTTTAGTTATATACATACTTATGACTTTTAAAAAACTTAGATAAAAAGCTAACCATCTATTTAGATTTTGACTTTTTAACTTTTAAATCTACGAAAAAGGCTAAACAACAGAGCCTCGATGCCGTGTGAATGCTGCCATGCATATTCTTTCCTTAAACTTCCTAGTCGAACATTTCATTTTAGGAAGGGTGTGTTTCACCTCAGCCCTGCAATCGGCGGTTCTAACGTAAGCAGGGTCTAACGTGTGCGCGCTACGATCCCAGATTCGGAATTCTTCGGTGTGCCAGCCGCAAATTAACATGTGCTTGCTTTATGCAGCATTCTTTGCCCAAAGTACTTCCTAATGTTTGGTTCCTAGCTTGATAGTAGCTCGATCTTTGCCTGCTTCATCTAATATGTACTCTGGGGGTAGCAACAGCAATCATCGATTTTTCTTCTCAACCGACGAAGTTGTTTATTGTAGTACAAATCTTTTAAACTAGTAAGGTGTGGCGGCTGGATTTGCTACGAATCTTTTAGCATAAAAGGGCACAACTTTTGTGGTTTAAACTAACTTTTAAATAATATTAGGGCAATTTGCACCACGTTGGATTAACCATATTTTATAGGACTTGACCTAGCTACCACTTTCTTTGACTTCAGATATCGATACGTGATTCAGGCACATTTCTTGAATTTCCTGCGTAATTGCACGACTAAATACTATAATGCATATATATGTTTAGATAGTATAGAGTTGTACTTGTTATATGATTCTTTTATTTTTTGTGAGCACTGATTCTAATGCTTATGATGTAAATACAATTGTAACATCTCTCATATCTTATACCTATTTAATTGCACTGCAATAATATAGACCTAACAAAATGGACGGTGTAAATTTATCTCTTTTATCTCCGATTAACGTGGTATTTTCTAGCCTTTGTGAGCAGAAAGAGTGGTTCTTTTGACTTTGCTTTAATAATATAATAGATAGATAGATGGATCCGGTTCCTGCTATAGTAACCAAGCAGTCGTGTGCAAGACTTTGGATCGAAAAGCAACGGTTTAGATTGATTTGGAGTAATGTTGCAAAGTACATGTAGTGATTATGTACTATAGCATATGGATTTAGAAGATCTAGACTGTTCGTTCGCTCGATCGGACGGTCTACACCTATGGGATGCTGGACCTCCCTCCATAGCTAGATAGACAGATTTGGAACACACCTCTCACTCTGAACATTTTAAGTGTCAATAAAATTTTGAAGCCAAAACACATCTTGAGTTAACACCCTGTAAGCTTGACGTTGATCCTTGGCGGTTTCTATGTGCGATGACGACAACAACGATGATGATGATAATATAGTAGTTAATAGGAATAATTAGATATTTGCCACTCCTCAATTTGGAAATTCGATGCAGGCATCGAATTTCCAAATTGAGGAGTGGCAAATATCTAAGTCTCCCTAGTTAATAACCTTTAAAACAGACGTAGATAATGAATGAGAGATGTGTCAGTTCCACTGTTGACAACAAAAACTTTTTTGGGTGGGCCTGGACCACCATTGACCTATGAAAAAATGAGAGGAGTGTACAAACGAAATAAAGATAAATAATTATCTTGAAATCGTATAATGGCATGTATAGGGAGCAATACTTGAATGCTAGCTTGTACCAACCATGTTAATTGATTCATTTTATTTTTTATGGCAAAAGTCAAAATGAGACTATAACTAAGTAAATTTACCATCTGATCCAGAACCCCTCTCCAGTTGTTTTCTTCTTTCTTGTATTATAATTTAGAAATTGCTAATTTAAGGGTATCCTCACCAAATCTGTGTTGATGACGTACTCTCCTTGTGATAAGTGATAGCATCTCCTTTATTTCCCCACTTTCATTCTCCCTTAAAGGCTATCTCCTTGTAATAAGTGACAGCACATCCTTCATTCCCCCACTTCCCTTTTTTTTCAAAGACCCTCTCCTTGTAATAAGTGGTAGTACGTCCTTTATTCCTTACTTTCCTTCCTCCTCAAAGGTCTTTTTCTTATGTCAAGTGGTAGCACATGCACATCCTTTATTCCTCATTTACTTCCCCTCCAATACTCTCTCCTTGTGATACTTGGCATCATCCCCTTTTCTCCTCTATTCTCTTCCTCTCAAACTGAAAATAGTTTTTGTATTTTAATTTTTCTCCCAAGTGTTTGAAAAAAAGTATTTTTAACCGCTTTTGAAAGTTTTTTAATCGATATTTTTTGAACTGAAAGATAGATAGAGATGATACTAACATCCCAGAAATATTGCCTTAAATTTGAAGTCTAACTAGCAGTACCGTACCTTATAAATTTGAAGCCTAAGAGGTTCGGAGCTCACCTCAACCTACATACGGGCATACGGCGCCGTCGCCGCTGCCGCACGACGTGCATCCCGTCTTCCATCCGCGCTGTCTCGGCGGTGGCGTCTCGCCGTGCTGTTCTCACCGCCGCCGGCTACGGTCACCGGCGTCCAGGCATTGGATTAATGGAGATCGCAGTGCAGGTAGCCGCCGCGCCGTCTCCAACACAGAGCCCTCGCAGACGACCCCCAAGAAACGCTCCAGCTGGTACCACACGACCCAACCGCTTTCTCTGTGCTCTCTCTCTATCCAAGCTGGAGGCCCGAACTAACTAGAAGGCCCCTCAACTGCACAGGGCCTCGAAATGTTGGCGCCCTCATTTTCATTTAATCTTCAATTACTACTTGTTTAATATCTTTAAAAAATTACTGCTCTAGCTGTAGATAATCTTTTTTAATCAAACTTTTTATTACTTTCTTACTGAGAACTTCCCCATCTCTCTATTGCTCTTCGTTTCCCCCTTTGCTTTCACGACTGTTATTATTATATATATTTTAATTGCATATGAAAATTAACTCCTTTATTTTGAATTCTCCTCCTTCTGACTAACTCTTTATTTCCCTAAAATAATCCCGATGACGGTGATGAACCAATCCACTCTATTTTCATCGATCCATCTATTTGGTATTCTTTATTATTCAAGCATAATCCATACTCTTGTTGTATTCTCCAGATCTAAGTGTTACTCTAACTTTCATCCACCCATTCTTAAATCAAGAGACATGAATCTTGTTATGAATAGCATGAGACAAAAAAGAACCAAAAAGCTAATGTTATGGTCTTATTTTAAATTTAGCATGGGGCGTTCAAATTCTCAGTTACGGCCCTGCTAACTAGCACACCTCCTTTCCACAGGTGTGATGGCAGATCTTTCTGCTACCCGTGGGTGCAGGCAGGTCCAACTGGCTCAAGCGGTGGAGATCCACGACACTGTAGAAATAATACCTACCTGTCCTAACCTATTAGCACCTCTATTCGACGAAGATGTACTAAAGGCGGCAAAGGAGAAAATTGAGTCTGATATCTCGGATATTAAATCCAAGATCCATAGGTTCCCTCCAAACCTACGAGAGTTCGGTAGAGACAGAGATTACATAATCCCCAGGGTCGTGGCGATTGGTCTTTACTACCATGGTGTACCAGAGCTCCAAGCGATGGAGGAGGTGAAGCGCATGGCTGTTTGCTGCTTCTGTGATGGGTTGGCCAACACGCCGGACGAAGTCTACAAGAAGATCTTCCCCATCGCCTGCAACATCCGCGGCTGCTATGCCGATGCTGACGCTCTTGAAGGTATCACTGACGATGACTTTGCGGCTATGATGTTCTTCGATGGTTGCTTTTTGGTGCAGTTTATGGTTTCCACATTCAGCGCAGAGCCGTCACTTATGAGAGAGGTGGTCGAATCGAAAGTCCCCGGTAACATCAAGAGGGACATAATGCTGCTCGAGAACCAGATCCCCTGGCCGGTGCTCCACCTCCTCATGGCCCTTAGGCCCGCACCGATCAGGGAATTTATTCGTCACATCATGTCACGTTTCCGTGTCGGACGACATCTTGACATAGATGAAGTCAATATCGACAAATATTTTAAGCCTCCACATCTCGTTGGCCTCATCCATTTTTATTATGTACGCCGGAGCTTTGTCGAGAAAGAATCAAGGCTCGAACGTAAGTTTTTAGAAAAGAAAAAAAGAGTGAAGAAATTACCGTATACTAGTGCAGCGCAACTCGCGGAGATTGGCGTCATGCTGACATCCAGAGGGATGACGCAGATCTCCGAGATGGAAGTCGTGAGTGGCCCCCTATTCGGCACGCTATCCCTAGCGCCAATGCGTCTGGGTGTCGTCAGCACTGGCTGGCTCGTCAACATGGTGGCGTTCGAGCAGTGCACAGGGACCGGAGGGAAATTCGACTACCCCGTCAACTCGTACCTCGCCGTCTTGGCGCAGCTCATGCAGCGAGACGATGACGTGCGCGAGCTGCGTGGCAAGGGCATCCTGCACGCCACCTTGGACTACCACCAGACGCTCAAGTTCTTCAATCACCTGTCTCAGCACCTGCGATCGGACCTCTCTTATAGCCTTCTCTTCCAAGGCCTTGAGGAGTACAAGCAAAACAGGAGGGTGTGCATCGCCATCCACAAGTTCGTCTACAACAACGGCAAGATCATCGTCGCGGTGCTTTCCATTGCTGGCGTGCTGGTGGGCATCTTCAAAGCCCTCTTCTCTCTCAAGCAGCACCAGCCGTAAAGCTCATGTTCATGTCACCCACCCTATGAAGCATTTGTGTGTGTTTCTGTGTTACATTTCTGTTTTTCCTAACATTACTGCTTGTACTTGTGATCTGGTGTTCTACAGTGTGAAGTGTTTATCCTTTCCAGGGTGAGGTCATGTCTAGCTTACCCTATGAATAAAACATACATTTCCATTACACGTGACCGTCCCGCTTAAACAAAATAATAAAAATCGTTGGTCGTTCTCCGCCGCCCTTTTCTCCACTTGAGCTCCCTTTAGATCTCCTATCAGATCCACCCCCTTTCGCTTCTTCTCCAGCTTATAGCCGGCGATACATTACTAGTATTGGATTTAGGTTTAAGCTTAGTCTACGCTCCTCACGAGGTCAAGTGGTTTCCCCCTTGCGGGTCTTGGTGTTTATCACCGTCTCTTAGAGCCCTAGATCTCGCTGCCGGCTAGTTCTTCTCCCGATGTCGTCTTCTCCTCGACGGTCTTCCTCCCCCCGTTCACTCGTTGGATGGTTTCAAATCCGAACCCCCAAGAGTTTGACTTTGGATCTAATCCTCTTTCCCCACAAAAGTTTGCAGCCTTGTCATCATCGATCCACGGCGGAAGAGAGAGCACCAACGGTGCGGAACCACATTGTCGCCGGTGAGCTGCCATCAATCTAGCTCCATCTTTATCGGTGAAGGAAGTACCCTAGGGACTTGCCTGTAATTTTTATTTTCTTCACCTAATTAGTGGGTTTACAGTGCCAAATTTTTTATAATACAATCAGACTGAGCTTATATTGTATTAAAATACAAAGAAAGAAATCGTTATTTTGATTTGGAAAGAAATCGTCATTTTGATTTGGAGCATATCGCTACATATATTAACAACGAACCTCATCTCATGCCTACTGTTCTTCGTTAAAAAAACTCTCTTACAGACACTACATTCAATACGGACCACCATTCATTCTTTTCGATCTAATAAATCAGATTATCTAGTATTTATTTATACTTTCTGTGATAGTAAAGTAATAGAAAAATATTTAACAAATTAAAGGCTAGATCTGATTTATACTACTCACTGTATACTACTAATATAATACACTGTGAAATTTCTCAAGAAGAAACCTCGTGCCCTTCTTTTGTCTATTTGCAAAGAAGATTTTTTTACAAGGACGCACATAACTCATATATACCACACTCGTCATACACGTGTGAGTGTTCTATTTACACACTAAGAAATTTTTTAGAGGCTCTATGACCTCCGGAGCGCAGGTCTATTACATTGAACGTACATGTATGTATTTTTATTGGAGATGAGCACACGTGTTTGACTGAAAATTAAACACGGGTGACCGAGACGCTCAACAATATGCTCTGCCTGCCAAGCGTTAAGGTCCTCACACTATTACAAAAAGGATTATATTAAACACCTCATTACTGACTGTTTATATTCATACATATTTTTGCTCGAAAATGCTGATGCATCTATTGCCACCGTTGCCAATTTCCCGTACATCACGAGAATTGCATCAGCTAATATTTTGCCGGCCAATGTTGCCTAATGATCCAAATTCAGCCATCCCATGGTTGGTAGGGGTTCGGCCAATTGATTGCTGGGCCTCGACATACATTGCAAATTTCATTGTGGATAAGTAACAGAGTTAAAAGTTGAGGACCTAGCGTTGGTTGAAGTGTATGGAAAAAAAAACAAAAAGAAGAAGAGCTTTTTTATCATACACTAAATTTAATATATGTTGTTTATTATTTTCAATTTAATGGATCAAATTAACTAGTATTTAGTAGAGTAGTAAAAACATTCTTAACAAATCAATGACTAAATTTAATAATTTCTAATACCTATTACACTATCAGTGTAATGCTGTAAGATCATGGTACATGATATATTTGTGATGAACAATTGGCGAGATTTTGATATGATGAATAAGTGGTAAAAAGAGTTAATAAAGCTAATGTGGATCAAGTTAGGATGAACTTGTTTCCGGAAGATGTTTTCTTTGTTTTTGATGCGCAGGTGAAGCGAGGAGATGATCGTGGTGTGTGACGAGGGACCGAGACTAAGATGGGATTTCCGAGGTCGGAGTCGGTCAGGAGATGTCACTGACTGGTCGTGCTCTAGTTTGGGCGCATAAAGATGGTGAAGATGTGGAACGGGGAAGTTCTACGCAGATTCTGTCCATGGTGTGGGTTGTACGTGTGTTTGTTTAAGTTTTGAACTCTATGTGTTATTGGGTCAATGGATATGCATACGTGTATTTAATAGGAGATTAGGGTTTTTATTTTTTTGGATAGTCGCCTTTTGCTTTCTGTGGCGGCTGTGTTGTGAAGACATGCATGCAAGAAGTTGCTGGTCTTCTTGTCGAATAGAAAGATTATCTTTCGCCAGGGCTTGTCTTCTAGTTGCTGGTGTTTTGATCCTTTGTTGCTTGCGTTTCCTGCTACTGATTGGTCTTGCGGCCGGCGACTAATCTCCTGCGCCTGGTGTCCATTGCGGCTTGATTGCTCTCGTGGGCGGCTGGAGATTTTTGTGGCGTCGATTGTGTGCATGCGTACGAGGAGTCTAGCGACTAGATAATTTGTTGGCGACACTAGTAGTGCTAGAGGCGGCTGACGGCTGTTTCTGGTTTTTGTTGCTTGAGCTTTTGGTTTCCTGGCGGCCGCGCGCGCGCATGCATGCAAGAAAAACGTCGACTAGATAAATTCTTGTCTTGCAACGTGACGCCTGGGTTGCATGCAACTAGAAGCATTCTTGTGCCGTGACTAGAAGCTGCGCTAAATCATCTTCCTGGCCGATCGTGCATGCATGCAAGAAAAGAGAAGACGCTCCTGAAGACCGACGCATGCAGGCGACTGAAAAATTGGAGGCGTTTTGATTTTCATGTTTGCGGCCGGCGGAACGCCACGAAGAAGAAGCTTTGTTTCATCAGTAAAAAGCTTCTCGGCCAACGAGCGACAGAATTTTTCTTGTGAACACATCTCGGCGATAAACATTAAAATTTGCAAGTCGATGCATCAGTAATCTCACTCTTCGTTTTCATGCCTATTTCCTTTTTAGATTGATTCATAGTTTCGTCGTAATAATTTTGATTTGATCCATTCAAAACCTTGCTAGGGAATCAAGTGATTGATCTGAAAAGTTTGATTGGTTAATTCCTCGTAAATCCTGATTAATTTCGTAATTAGGATTAGATCAATTTTCGTCATTATTGATACAGTCAAATTACGAAGGTAATATCTTTAGATCCGTAGATCCAATCAAGTTGATTCCTATTGTGTTAATTTTAAAATTGAATCTAGTAGCTACAGTTAAAATTTCACACCAATCCAACAATGGGATCTTCGGTAATTACTGTTTTAGTGAACGTAGGTTATCTGTTTTTGTCGAAACCGAAGTAGTTTTTCCTATGTTGTTTAGGGGGTTTAAAGAATCACTAAAAATTTGTTTTAGCTTCCACTCAATCATTCACCCTCTCTGATTGACGCCATCAGATCTTACACTGATACCAAGTGTTGGGTTTATTCTTCAGGAGCTATGTTATCGCGCCAAGACAGAGCAAAGTTTCGAAGTTGCCTTCAGCACTCTGCTTGCCCAGCGAAGACTCCCAGCGACGTTTTAACTCTGTCGCCCTGGTATTCAGACAACAGAGCCGTTTTTGTGCATTGCTTAGCAGACAGATCAAGAACTTTTTCAATCAATTGCATTGCCTCTTCTGAGGTTTTATTCATTTTATATAGCCTCTGTGATTACAAGTGGACTCGGAATACTTTGCCTCAAAGTCGACTCGACTTCTGTCTGCTACTGTGCCGAATCTGGCACAAACTCTTATTCGAACTACCTGACTAACGCTAACACTAACTGAACTCGGACTACTCGTTTTTTTGGCTAAGACAGGATTACAACTAATACAAGACAGAGAAGATGATAGCAGTACAGTTTTGCAGGGCATGGCGAAGCAACGGGACGAGCGATGGCCATGCCGGGTGGAACTCGAGGCTGAGCATGGCGCGGGTTCGGACAGCAAGCAGCAGATGTTATTTCAGTGAGTTAATGAGCCGCTCAAGTTGGCACGAAAGGGCTTTTATAACCAGACTATGGGTGTTTAGCAGAAGGACGAAACGAGCGAATTCGGCGGTCAAATGGCATGGGCGATGCGACGCGGCTAAAGGACATGGCCCTGTGTTTGAGGATGACAGGGCTACAGACCTACAGTGTCGGCATGGCCTGGTCGTGAGGATGACGCGGCTACAGTGTCGGCTGGAGAAAAAGAGAAGGGAAAGTAACGTCAGTTTGTACGGAGACCTGATGTTGAGGTGCGCACTGTGCTTGCTGTCGAGGCGAATAAGGAGCTACACTGCAGAGCCCTGGCCAGCCGAAGGACTGGATAATGGTTGTTGCACTTTGTACGTGAACATGTAGTTTTCATTTTTTTTTCGCTCAATTCGTCACTGCAGTTTTCGTACAATAATTTCTCAAAAGTTAACTAGTTTTAAACACTTTTTGAATTTTTAAGAGCCTCAAATAATTTATTAATTTTCAAGATTTTTACCAGGAGTAAATAATGCATTAGGGACACTATACTACTATAGTAATTTTATTAGAACGAGATAAGGTCAACAGTTTTTTCATTAGGGCTGAGTGTACACTGTTCTTAGTCAAAGAGGGTCTTTTCATTTATCATTCTAACATTCTTTGCTTTAAAATTTTATTTATCAACTGAAATGATTTATCTAAGTGCTTAAGATTTTTAATATAATTTTTTTCAAGATTTTACTTTTACCTTTTTTATCTTTTTACCATTATCCATTCATTAATTCCTTTTAGATAATTTTTCTCGCAATACACAAATCCAAGGAAAATCTAAATAAAAACCAACGATGTTAAGAAACTCAGAAATAATCATATTCAAATTCAAAATATAATTTTTTTACTTTATTAGTGTTTTCGGGATGTTACATATCCGCCTCCTCTTAATGCTAATCTGGTAATTCTCTCTTGCCTTTGTAAAGCTTGCATTACATTTCTGTTTGTACCTCAACTATATTTCGTATTTAGTCAGTATTATCAGTGTTTATACACATTTTTGGTGATGTTTTTGGGTGCCTATGTGAGCGCACTGCGCACATCATATATGGATTTTGTACTAATGCAAACCAAACTATTACTTATGCACTATGTGGGGAACTAGCGAACCATCTTACTAACTCACCTACTTGTTGCACCCAAATGGATTCAAATCTCTAAATCTAAATAAAAATAACATGTCCTTTCATGTTTTTGATTTGTGCTCTTAGGTCAAATTAGAAAAGCTAGTAGATGATACTCCCTGGTTAAAATGTTAAGAAGCAGACTTGGAAACCTGTATCAAGTTAGAGAGAGAGCACATGTTCTCTTGATGTTTGAAAAATGATGCTGAATTGGCAATGTTCTGAACAAGTTAGATGGCATATATGTTAATATTCCGGAAATTTAGGGGGACTCTGCGCGCTAAATCAGAATGCATACTGTGCAAACAGAGCGCCTAAGCCCAACCTAGTTTCAATGAATTCTGAGAAAATTGCATGTCTCCCACCTCAAAAACATTAGGGAATGTCTACTTAACATTCGATTGTTGTTTTTTTGGCAAATCAGTCAAATTTTGAAACATAGTATCAAAACTCATATTTAACATTTGACTAATTTCTTTTTAGCAAATCAGTCAAATTTTCGTTTATAGGATCTGTCGGGAATTGGTTACCACCCATAAACGACCATCGAAGCTCGGCCCGCGTCGACCATGCCCGTGTTCGGGCGTCGTCCCTACGTACGGTCCCCGGGCGTCCCGACCTTCATCAGTACCCCTTGTCCGAGCTTGCTTGCTCGGTGGTCCACGACCTGGCGACCCGGTCCGCCGAAGATGCCTCGAAGATCACCCAAAAGCCGGGCACGGTCTACGAAGAAGACCCGGCATTAATTACGGAGCCGCCCGTGGTCTGCACGCCCGCAACACATGCTTGTTGTACCCACGTCGCGTGGTGCCCGGCGGGTGGCGCGGTAACAGCTCTACGCACATCCAGAACAGTAGATCGCCCCTGTAATAAATGCTTTGTCGCTCGTAACCCCCTATAAATACCCTCTCGCGCGAAGGGCTGGGGGTTCGATTCCGTCACTTTTTTAGGCTCCCTCTACTAAACTCACATTCTTACTTATATGCAGTATCTGTAACCTCCTTCACGCATCAGTGCAATCACTGGACGTAGGGCTGTTATCTCCCCTGTGAGAGGCCCGAACCAGATAAAAAAACGATCCCTTGTGCCCTGTGATTGTCTTGACCACCTCGTTCCGTAGCTCGGTAGGGCCTCGGACGCTATACCCTTCGCAGAAAAGGGGTCTTAGGTTGATCCCTCATTCAACAAGTAAGCTCGGCGGGGGACCGGTTCCCGAATCGTTGACAGTTGGCGCCGTCCGTGGGGATCCACTGAAGTCCTTTCGTGAGGAATCCCTGAGGATGCCGAACTCACAAGACAATCAGGACCTCTGCGTCTTCGACGACATGGAGGACGGCGACGAATACTCGCCCGGCGATAGGCGTGGGTGGTCTGGCCGATCGAAAGGCCCTGCAAATCGAGTCTTTCCGGTGGGCTGCGGCGCGAGAGCGTTTCCTCCGCTCGCGGCCGAATACCCTCGCTCACGAGGAAGGGTCTGGTGACGTCCATAGCGACTGAGGCGCTCCCGACCGTCTCGAGTTTAGCCACAAGACCACGTCATACGACACCATTTCGGCATCGCCCGTGTGATCTGGTGCCCCATAAGCGTCTGCATGGCGGGAAGGGAAGACGATCAAGAAGAGCATCGATCTCAATGATTCTCCCGTCACCGGCGAAATCTTGGCGAGATCACTCGGGCCGTCCCCGGCGAGAACCGGCGATCGTCCACCGCCAACCTAGCGGGGGCAGCGCCGGGGCGGGGCCGAGCTCGCGAGACCCTCGCGAGTACCACTCCCGGAGTCGTAGCGCCACCGCCTTCAAGTCGCCCCTGTCGCTCCTCAGAGCGCCGAGCGCCTTCGCACCATGGCGACGGTCGTGCGCGGCCTCCAAAACTTCTCTAGCCAAGCGGACCTGGCGGCCATGGGGGCACTCGTGGTTGAAAACCTGGAAAATCTCGCCGCTGACATCGGGTCCCAGGACCATCTGGCGCTCAGGGGCCCCGGAGTGTTTCCGGGACCATAAGCGCCATTCCCCGGCCAGGCCTCCCGAAGTCTGCTCGGGAGGACCGGGAAGCAAGACCGCACCGCGAGGACGTTGGAGTGTTTCCCGAGCGGCCTCACGGGCTCGCGGCATGCCTCGTCGCCTGGCGCTCCGTGTGCTCCACCTCGAACCCGCCATCGTCGCCGGCGTGATGGTGTGTTCTCTCGCCTCACCTTGTCGCGAAGGATCGCCCCCAGCCACCACGATCGCCATACCCGGAGGGAATCGACGCATGACGGCGTTCGGATGCCGAAGCTTTTGGCGTCCTCCGTGACGTCAAATGGCCGAAGCAAGTTCAAGCTCGCCACATCGGCGTTTCAACGGGACCCGAACCCCGGCAAGTTCATCTCGATCTACTCCACCGCCATACGAGGCGGCCGACGGGATGGGGGTCATAATAACTACCTCCCCACGGTCCTCGGCGGTTCCGCCAGGCGTGGCTTTTCAACAAAAGGAGGATCAATTCGCTCATGGAGGCGACTCTCTTAAGCCCTCCGGGCAAATTTTGAGCTCATTACACTCGCCGTAACGTAGCGCGACCTCGAGCATTTGATCGAGCGGACAAAGAGACGTTATGCGATTTCGTCCAAAGGTTTATTAAGGTGAGAACTCCATCCCGAGCATCTCGGATGAGGCGGTCGTCGAGCCTTGAGTTCGAGTCCGCGACGTCCGCTTCACGCATAGACTTGGAGATCCACCCGACTTGCCGCCAATGAGCTGTATTCAGTATGGCCGATCGCTCTGCTGAATGCCGGCGAGGCCGTGCAATGGAAGAAAGCGCTCGACGAGGGCAAGCTGCCGCCCCAGCCCGACCTGGAAGGCCCCTCGAGCAAAAGGCCCTCAGGCTTCGCGGAGAAGAAGGTCAAGAAGAAGAAGAAGTCGCGCGCGCTGGATATGGTCGCGGCCGTTGAGCACCGCCCGCCTCGTGCTCCGTCGGCTCGACAGCGCGGGGGCGGTCGGGGTAGGCCAAGCTCACGGCACCGCGACCAAGACGACAACAACCAAGATCGCGGCGATCAGGATCGCGATGACCATGGTCGTGGCGGCCAGGATCGTGGTGAAAGAGGCGCCCCTGCAGGCGACCTCTTCTGCCCGCTCGACCAAATAGCCGGCCACGACCTCCGCAATTGTAGGACCTGGGCGTACCGCCTGGAGAAATTCTACAAGGGCTAGGGCCCCATGCCCATTCTCTCGGGCAAGGGAGAGAGCGGCAAGGGCAAGGGTCCCGCAGACGACGACGACGACATGGACTACCAGGAGCCCCAAAACCACATAGCCGTCATATTTGGGGGCTCCTCGACCTACAAGTCTCGCAGGGATTTGAAGGAGGCGGCACGGGAGGTTGGCCACATTGCTCAAGGCAAGCCGCCCGTGCAGCCGCTCAGGTGGTCCGAGCTGCCCATCACTTTCTCCAAGGACAATTGTCCCCTTGGAATGACCAGACCCCATAAGCTCCCGTTAGTCGCGAGCCCGACCGTCAACAACGCCAAGGTCGGTCAGGTCCTCGTCGACGGTGGGAGCTCCCTGGACCTCATATCCGCTACGGTTCTGGACGAGATGCAGGTCCCTCGTTCCAAGATCAAGAGCATAGCTGTCCCGTTCTTCGGGATCGTCCCCGGCACCTCGATCAAGCCTCTGGGCCAGATCGTCTTGCCCGTGACGTTCGGGGATGCCGCGAACTTCCGGACAGAGCTAATCAATTTTGAGGTTGTGGACTTCAAGTCGGCTTACAACACCATCCTTGGCAGGACGGCCCTCTCCAAGTTCATGGTCGCCACGCATCATGCTTATCAATGCCTGAAGGTCCCCGAACCAAAGGGCGTCATCACCGTCAAAGGCGACCATAGGGCGGCCTTGAACTGCGATGAGAAGTCTCTCGACATGGTTGGGCAGCTGCCTCAGCGTGGCCCGACCAGGCACCGACGCCCTCCCGGCCAAAGTTACCCTCCAGCCCAGAGGAGAAACCAAGGCGGTCCCTCTAAGCGAGGCCGACCCGACCAAGGTGTTCCATCTGGGATCTTCCCTAGACCCTAAATAGGAACTCGAGCTCATCACTTTCCTCTGGAAGAATGCGGACGTGTTCGCCTGGGAGCCATCTGACATGCCCGGTGTCCCAAGGGAAGTGATTGAGCACAGGCTAGCTGTTCGGCCTGATAAAAGACCTGTGCGGCAAAAGTTTAGGCGATTTTCCCCGAAAAAGCAGGCAATTATCCGGGAAGAACTCGATAAGCTCCTTAAGGTTGGCTTCGTCAGAGAAGTCGAGCACTCGGAGTGGCTAGCAAACCCAGTCATTGTCAAGAAGAAAGGTGGCAAGTGGCGCATGTGTGTCGACCACACCGGCCTAAACGCCGCTTGCCCGAAGGACAACTTTCACGCCACGCATTGACCGGTGGTCGGCCAGCGACAGCGAGTCTCGGCGATGAGCTTCGGATGCCTACTCAAGCTATCACAGATTAGCTTGTCCCCGAAGACGAAGAAGACCTCCTTCATCATGCCATTCGACGCGTTACGCTACGACCATGTCGCCCGGTCTGCGGGCACGCGTGACCTTCGGCGTCGATCGATGAAGACCTTCCGGGACGAGGTAGGCCGAAACTTGGAAGTTTATGTAGATGATATTGTAGTTAAGAGTAAGCTCGCCTCAAGTCACGTAGCCGACCTTGAGGAGACCTTTTATAACCTTAATAGACATAGAATAAAGCTTAACCCTGAAAAATGTGTCTTTGGCGTGAGAGCAGGTAAGGTACTCGGCTACCTCATCGGATTTGCGAGGCATCGGCGTAACCTAGAAAAATCGAAGCCATCGAAGGATCGCCCCGAGCTCCGTTAAGGAGGTGCGAGACCTGACCGGGCGCATGGCGTACCTGAGTCGCTTCATTTCGACAAAGTGAGCCTGGTGCCCTTTTTAAGGTGCTCGCATGACGAGAGGTTTAAATCAGACGAGAAGAAGTGACCGCTCCTTCCGGAGCTGAAGCGATACTGTCGACCCCGATCTTAGCCACCCCTAGGTCGAGGGGCGCCTCCTTCTTACCTCGCGGCGACACCCCAGCCGTAAGCGCGGTGCTAGCGATAGGCGAAGAAGGCCGGCGTCCGTTGTACTCGTCGTGAGTTTTGCATGGACCAAAGGCGTTACCCCGAGGTCGAGCTCCTATACTGGCTTTCGTAGCCGAGGAAGCTGCGCCACTACTTCAAGCTCATAAGTTCGTTGTCGACCGACTTTCCACTTAGGGAGATCCTAAGGAATCGGGGCGCCAGGCCGGACGGTAAGTGGGCCATGGAACTCGCGAGTTCGATGTCACTTCTCTGCCCGCAACAATCAAGTCCCGAGATCTTAGCGGACTTCGTGGTGGAATGGGCGAACCCGCCTAGGCCGACACCAAGACCAACGAATCGAGGCGACCATTTGGACCATGCCAGCGGGTCCCGAGCTTTGACGCTTCGGCTGGTGTCATCTTGGTATCCCTCGAGGCGCCTCCATCGTTATCCAATTACGCCGCGCAACCAACAACGCGGCGGAGTATGAAGGCCTCTTGGCAGGGCTACGAGCGTGCAAAGCGCTCGGAGTCCAGCGACTGACTGTGGAAGGCGATTCGCAGTTGGTCATCAACCAAGTTAACAAGGAGTATCAGTATTCTGATCACTCAATGGCGCTTTACTTGGTTGAGGTAAGGAAGATGGAGCGGTACTTTAGAAATTTCGAAGTACTCTACATCCCGAGGAAGGACAATTCCCTGGCCGACCACCTCTCCAAGGTCGGTTCCTCGCAGATGCCCGCCCCTACAGGGGCGCTCATCGAGCATCTGCACAAGCCCTCCATTCCCTATGTAGAGGAGGCAACCCCCTAGATGCCCGCCCTGCTCGGGCGCCGGTTGAGCATCTGAAAAGCCCTCGGTTCCTCTCGTAGAGGAGGCACGAGAGCGTCGTGCGTCTCCTTCCTCGGCGAGGTGCAAATTGGATAGCGCCATTAGTCCAATACCTTGCCCACAGGACCTTTGCAGAAGCGGTAAGTGTTCTCGGCTCACAAGGCGGTCCTCTGCCTACAAGTTAGTCGAGGGCGCCTTATTCCGCAAAGGAGCACTTAGAGTCCTCTCCAAGTGTATATCTCGAGAAGAGGGCAATTTCCTTCTCAGAGATATCCATGAGGGCATGTGCGCAGCTCACTCGTCCTTTCGGACGCTCGTGAGCAAAGCATTCCGTCTGGGATACTACTGGCCAACAGCTTTAGACAACGCTTGGGCACTTATGGCGACTTGCCGGGCGTGCCAGTTCCATGCCCGCAAGGCCCACCAGCCAGCGTACGCGCTGCAGACCATCCCACTCTCATGGCCATTCTCGGCCTGGGGGGCTGACATTCTCGGGCCTTTCCCCCATTGTCGAAAGGGTTGTAAGTACTTGCTCGTGGCCATCAACACTTTCTCTAAGTGGATCGAGGCCGAGCCTGTATCAACCATCTCGGCCCAAGTAGCCAGGAGATTCTTCCGCAGCAACGTGGTGACGCGCTTTGGGGTCCCCAATCACCTCATCATAGACAACGGCACCCAGTTCACGAGCGAACTATTCTAGGCCTACTGCGAAGACATCGGAACAAAGGTTTGCTTCGCCTCTGTAGCTCATCCGCAGAGTAACGGAGCAGCCGAGCGAGCAAATGGCCAAATTCTCCAAGGGATCAAGAAGAGGGTCTTCAAAGACCTCACCCAGCATGGCGGGTCATGGGTGGAGCGAGCTTCCCCGTCCCTCTGCAGTGCATGCGCACCACAATGAGCCAAGCTACTGAGCGAGCGTCCTTCGGCTTCGTCTATGGTGTCAAGGCCATCCTACCTGCCAAAATTGTGCTCGGATCCCCGAGAGTTCACCTGGCCGATAGTATCCACCAAGGCCGCGAGCGTCGCCTCGACCTCGATCTCGCTGAGGAGGCGCGTGTAAGGGCGCTGCTCCGATCCGCCGTCTACCAGCAAGCTCTTCGCAGGCACGCGGCCAAGTCAATCTGGCCTCGAGCCCTGCAGGTCGGCGACCTCGCCCTTCGGCGAGTCCAGGATATGTTGAAGGCTAACAAGCTCTCGCCCAAGTGGGAGGGTCCTTTCACGGTCGTCTCGATAGCACGTCCGGGGCTGTCCGCCTCACGAGGGAAGATGGTCGTGTGCTCGCGAACTCATGAAACATCGACCAGCTGCGCAAGTTCTTTGTCTAAACTTATGCTCTATTTTGCATCTTATGCATATATCCGCGCTTTTCATTTCTTTTTAAGGAAAGTGGCACTTTCGTTGCACTCACGCACAAATGTCTGTTTCCCCCAAGATGCTGTGAAAATGTATATATAAGGTCACTGCCCTTTGGTAAGCCGGCTTAGTCTCGCGCAAGGGCACACTTTTCCTTTTCTTTCATGACCTTGGTGACGAGACAAGTGCATTGAACGCAATTAGTCACTATAAATTCATTTTGCGCTAAAAGTTCAGGCCGGCGCTCACGCGATCTCACAAGGTGCCACGACCAATACCCCACCAATAAAACTCGCCACCTGGGGGCTCTAGTCTCAATAAGTCGACCATATCCGCAGTAGCTCTTCGCTGCGCGATACAAGTCGCGTACAAACAACCCCTTGGTCGGTCCGAAATTGACCCTGGCGCGCGCGTGTTTGGTCGTCGCGCACTCTATCGGACAAACGCGTGTCTTTCCTCGCTTTCGACCGTACTCGCAACACAGGGGTTTGCGTCCTAAGCGTTAAGGATGTCTAGGCCTTGCTCGTTCTTCCCCTCTGACCAAAGCCACTTTCGCTGCTCGGAGAAAATGGTGCCTTGGTTGGGGGGCGTCCTTTCCTAACTCTCCTGCGAACGAGCCCGTCCTCGCAACATAGGTGCACGACCCTCATTCGCAACGGGGGCTTGGGGGGAGCGACTTGCCACGCCAGCATCATTCCAAAAAGTCGCGGCCAAGTGCCTCGTTCTATGTTACCAGCATAGCATTGCTTCTTTCCTAACGATACGATACCTATATGAGGTCGCTCTTCGCGTATTTCGGGCTTGTGTCGCCCACGTTTCGTTCTAATCTACGATCGACCTGCCTTTCACTGTTTGCCTCGTGGTTTTTGTTTACAGGAGAAAGCCAAGCAAGAGCAAAGGAAGCATTACACCAGACACAACCCATGGGCAAAAGAAAGTACACACTTCACCAGCAGCGTCAAAAATCGTCCCAAAATCTTCAAAGAAAAACAAAAAGAAGAAATCCCCTACGCGTCAGTCTGTGCTCCCTTGAGGGCCGCGGACAATTTCCGCCTCAGGTCATCGATCTTGGTCTTGTAGTCGATCAACTTCGGCGCGGGCTTTTGCGCGGGCTTCGCATGGTTCTTTCGACCTCTTCGTTGCCTTGTTACTGCAAGGTCGGTGCCCTTCATGGCTGCCCGTTCTAGCTCCGCCACCTTCGACTCAAGGGCGCAGGAGTGCTGCCTCTTTACCTCGAGCTCTTGCTTGAGTTTAAGGGCTTTCTCCCCGGCTTCAGCAGCGACCTTCACTGCCTCAAGAGACTGCTACTTCTCCCGCTCGAGCTCCCCCTCGAGCGTAAGGACCCTTTCTTTGTCGGCGGTGGCACCTTCCTCGGCTCAGTGAGAGCGCTGTTTTTCTTGCTCAAGCTCTCGCTCGAGCCCAAGGTTCCTTTCCTTAACCTCGGTGGCGTCTTTCTCCGCCCGGCGGCATCTGTGCACTAGCAGAGTGTCCCGATCCTTGAGGTCGCCCACACGCTCCTCAAGTTTGGTTATCTTGGCCTCATCTTGTGATGGCAGTGGGCCGTTCCTCGGGGCGACCATCGTGGCGTCGAAATCACCCAGAGTCTTCTTAAGGAGCTGCGGGCAGAAGGACTTCAGTCCACCGGCCCTGAGGCCCGAAAAAGCAAGAAATTACGATAGTAACAAAAATAAGCACGCTCACTTGAGTGAAGCCGGCGCGAAGATTGTCCCAGAAGCGTTTGGAAACTTCATGCTCCCGAGGATCCTCAAGGACCGGCAGGGGGCTGGAGTCTTCCCCAGAACCCTTAAAGAAAGGCGGGTTGGTCGACGATGATGAATCATCCCCCTGGGCATGAGGTTCACCCCAAGGCACCAAGCCCCACTCCTGAGCGGCGCTTTCGCTCAGGGTGTACTCGCTGTCCGCCCGAGCATGTTGTTCGCTCAAGGGCAGAACATCCACCCAAGCATGTGATTCGCTCGGGGCGGGTGCCGTCTCATCCCGGGCATGCGGTTCGCCCGGGGGCTTCGCGCCTTCATCTCGGGCAGGTGATACGCCCGGAGGCACCAAGCCTTCTTGGGCGGCCTTGTCGCCCAAGGCTGCGGGGTCGACTTCCTCCCCTCCTCTTATGCTCTCCGTGCTGGAGGGGCAGGGAGCCCGCCCAGGGGGAGCATTCTCTCCTGGACGGCGGGATCCACCTCGACGGGGTCATCGGCGATGAACTTCTCCACCGCCCTCACGCCCTCGACCATCACAATGTCGGCGGCATCGGCGAGCACCCCCGCTAAGGCATATTCAACAAGCTCGTAAGCTATTCTGCGATAGTCCGGGAAGGCCCTACGGGCTATTTCCGCCCACGTCGGAAGAGTGGGGTCAGCCCGGGTGCGCAAAAACAAAAAGCAAGGAAAGTGAGGAAAGGTAAAGCTCGAGCCTCACCTTCGCCCAGGCCTCCGTCGCCACCAACGGATGGGTTCGCGGCCGCCGTGACCACCATCTCGGCCTTCTTTTCCGTGGCCTGGGTGATCCTAGCCAAGCGAGGGTCGGTCTCCTCCATATCAATCTCAACCAGCGCCGCCTCCGAGCTTCCGCGCTTGGCCAGGGGATGATGCGTGTCCAGGTCGGCGATCGCAAGGGCCCGGTCTTTCTTAGCTTGCTCGACCTCGGCCTTTATTTTGGCAAGCTCTCTCTTCAATGACTCCTTTCGGCTGCACCATCCCTTGATCGATCTTCCCTCGCCTCGTCTGCTCCACTTGAGCCCTCGGACTATAGTGCTTGACCAGAGCTTCAAATAAAGCTTACCTCCTCCTTCGGTCGGCGTACTCCTTATAGGTGGCGATCCTAATCCTTGGTGCTTGCCTCTTGACGATCGGGTGGTCGCCCGGTGGCGGGCGCTCCTCTTGCTCCTTGTGCCCTTGGCAGGGAGGTGGGATGAGCACTTCCTTGCCGCCCGCTTGATGCAAGCTTCGGCCATCGCCAGGTCAAGCGACCCTCTCTGCAGCAATGCGCAAAGGAGGCGTCGAAGGGCTCGGGATACTCTTCCCGAGCATGAATTGAAGAAAAGCTTACCGCCCGCTTCGAGCCGCGTTGCTCGGGACTGCCGCTTGTGCTCGAGCTCCTTATCCTTGGGGGTGCGAACAGCTCGGCCACCCTCTTCTCCGTCGATCGAAGTTGAGGTTGTTTGGACGATGCTTGAAATCGGCCACGGGCCCAGAATGGCGGAAGCAAAGCAAAGAACCTTCAAGGTCATGGAACTTACAAGAGGTGCCCTCTCGGGTCATGTCGTCCCATCCGGTGATCTGGTAGAAGGGGTGCTCCCTCCTCCTCAGAGAGGACACCCTGTTCCGAAGGAAGTCGCGGGCGATGTCCCGGCCGGTGAGCCCCATCTGCATGAGCTCGCCGATCAGCATTAGCGTCTGCTCCTCCTCAGGCACGACGGGTGGGCGCGGGATCTCGATGTGGCGCACCGCCGTCTCGGTGTAGAGCAAAGTGCTTCCCTCCGCTTTCCAGAGATAGAACCAGATTTTAGACCCATCAAACTCACGAATCCTTAAGGGTGAAAGGGGGTACTCGTGCTGGCGGGTGCCAGTAGATGGAAATCTGCAGGGAGCCGATGGGGTGGTGCCCGATGCGAATATAGAGTAGAAATGAAAGAAAAGGCTTGGCGTGGGGAGGACGCCCACGAAACCCTCGCAAAGATGGGCGAAGATTGTTAGGACAAGGATAGAGTTGGGGTTCAAATGAGTCAGTTCGCACTTACAGTGTATGAGTACGGTCTCCACGAATTCGCTCTCGGGCATCCGGAGCCCGTTGGTGATGAACAGCTCGCATGTGACGATCTCGTCATTCTTGCTGGCAAGGCTCCTTCGCCTCGAGGAAGCCGCCAAGTGCCGAGCCTTGAGTACCGAAGTCTGGCTTGCAAGCCTCTCCGCAGTGGCCTTGCTTGCGCCGAACTTCACCATGAAAGGAGCAGGGGGGAGGGCGTCGGAGCGTCGGAAGGTAGTTGAAGGATGAAACGCTTTCTCGAGTCTAATTGCGAATCGTGGGGGGAAAGAGTTTCCAGAAGCTGTTCCCGCCTGATATTTATAGGCGGAGAAGTCGAGTGGGTGGAAAAATCGTTCCGTGTGCCGATGGCCAACGTGTGGCTGCTCGGTCCCCGAAAACCGCCCTGCGGTGGCGCAGTTCTCCAGAAACTGTTAGAGTCGTGCCCGCAAAAGCTTCGCTGAGAAGGAACCGTCGCGGTTTCCCCCTTCACTTCCGAGGCGTTGCCCGGCGAGATCCTTGGGCACACATCCCCGTTCCCGAGCAAGCGTTGCTCGGATGCTGTGGTAGCTCTTCACCGCAAAGGTCCCCGTTCCCAAGCAAGCGTTGCTCGGATGCTGCGGTAGCTCTTCGCCATAAAGGTCCCCGTTCCCGAGCAAGCGTTGCACGAATGCTGGGGTAGCTCTTCGCCGCAAAGGTCCCCGTTCCCGAGCAAGCGTTGCTCGGATGCTGCGGTAGCTCTTCGCTGCAAAGGTCCTCGTTCCCGAGCAAGCGTTGCTCGGATGCTGCGGTAGCTCCTCACCGCAAAGATCCCCGTTCCCAAGCAAGCATTGCACGCGGGCCGCGGTAGCTCTTCGCCACAGGGCTCCAATCCCTCTCAAAGAATCTGGAGGCTTAAGGCAGATTTCCCCCTTTAGCCTCGGGGGTTAGATGTCGGGGATTGGTTACCGCCCATAAACGACCATCGAAGCTTGGCCCGCGTCGACCATGCCCGTGTTCGGGCGTCGTCCTCGTCGGTCCCGGCGTCCCGACCTTCGTCAAAGTACCCTTGTCGAGCTTGCTTACTCGGTGGTCCACGACTGGCGACCGGTCCGAAGATGCCTCGAAGATCACCCAAAAGCCGGCACGATCTCTGAAGACCCGCATTAATTATGGAGCTCCCGTGGTGCATAGCCCCACAACACACACATTTGTACCCACATCGCGTGGTGCGGCGGGTGGCGCGATATGACTCTACACCGTCGAGCGAGTGGATCGCCTGTAATAAATGCTTTGTCGCGTAACCCCTATAAATACCCTCTCGCGAAGAAATTTGGGGTTCGGTTCAAATCACTTTTTAGGCTCCCTCCACTAAACTCACATTCTTACTTGTATGCAGCATCTATAACCTCCTTCACGCATCAGTGCAATCACTGGACGTAGGGCTGTTATGTCCCCTGTGAGAGGCCCGAACCAGATAAAAAAACGATCCCTTGTGCTCTGTGATTGTCTTGACCACCTTGTCCCGTAGCTCGGTAGGGCCTCGGACACTATACCCTTCGCGGAAAAAGGGCCTTAGGTTGATCCCTTATTCAACAAGTAAGCTCGGCGGGGGACTGGTTCCCGAATCGTCGACAGGATCAAAACCCACATTTCTCATATCTTTTATGCGTTGCAACATTACAAAACAATCAAAAATATTAACGGTGGAAAAATGTTACTGGTCTCACTTTGACGGCTGATTCATTTTTCTTGACAGATTTTTCCATTGTCCTTTAACAGCTATTTTTCAAGAAAATAAAAATGAATTTTCTAAGTTAGACAAAGAAAAATGGGATTGGTGAACCCTAACATAAAAATAAATGAGAAAAGAAAAAAAATACTCTAGAGAATAATGAAAAAATATTTTTTCAAAGTTGACAAAAAATTGGGATTGGTAAGCCCTAATAGAAAATAAATGAGAAAAATCAAATTACCTATCTGAATACAAATCGGATAGACAGAGAAGTAACTGAAATTAAAGAAAAAAACTGACAACCGACTTTTAGCAACTCTGAAAACATTATGAACATCAACAATTCAACAAGATCATCAACATGACAACAACACAGCCAGGGTTAAAATTTTTGGCAAAATTTCGGATTTCGGGATAGGGCAAAATTTGAAGTACTGGCCGAATTTAAAATTTTGAAAAAAATTGAATTTACTACAGTAATTTCAAAAATTTTGGGTTTTAAAACTGGATTTTGATGTTTTAGAGCCGTATTTGACTGGAATTAGTCCAATAGCCCTTAAGAAAGTCATCTTACATGAAAATTTATTGAAAAACTAAATTTTTGAGATATTTTAAAGTTTAGGCAGAAATCTTTGTCGATTTTTATAAAATTTTACAAGCTTGATAATAATCAAAACAATTTATGGTATCATATTTATTAGTGTAGGATCATAAATAAAAAATTTGAAAATAATTGAACTTCATTTGTTATCTTTAAAAAATCGAAACATAATGGACATAATTGGAATGATAAACTTGTTATATTTTCTAAATTTTCTCGAGTGTGATCATGATCTAAAATTTTTATGAATGATTAATAATTTCTTTAGTACCATTCTATAAAATTTAAAAATAATTTAAACTTTTTGTTTATTCAATAAAATATATAAAACCATTGAACTTCATTTGTTATATTATATTGCAAAAACCAAAGAGAAAGAACAAAAATGCTCTTGTGCTTTGTAAGAATTTTATAAATTCACTAGAGTGTGATTATGATTAGAAATTTTTATGAGATTTTAAACACTTACGTCGGTGTACTTTACCTTTGGGGTACCCTCTTCGCCATGTTGTGAGCCTGAGGCAGCCTAGCCAGCGTGGCGGCTTTGGCGGCAGTGGGCGATCATGCCCTACTCATGGGCGTCGGCCACGTGGCGGACTTTGGCGGCAGGCGGGCGATCTGGCCCCACTCGTCAGGCCACGCGGGCAGCCAAAAGAATGAGGAGAAGGCTTCGCCTCGAAGTCTACTTCCCCTGACATGCTGTGTCAGGGCCATTGATTGCAAGGAATTCTACTATCGACACGACAACAGCCCATCCCTCTGACACCTCACACCAAACCCATCGCAAGAACGTCGCATCCCGGGTGGACCGGACGAAGCCACACAACGGCATTAAATGGAGTTACAGCGACATTAAATGAAGCTTAAAGGACAAGGCTACTGTGATGGGTGTAATAAATGAGTCGTGGTTCAGTATGATGAGACCACAGTGATAGGTGTAATTAATGAGTCGTAGATCAATGTGATGTCACCTTCCTACCTGCCCGAGCTAACCCACTCTATATAAGGGAGCTCTGGTGCATGGGGAAGGGGGAGAGCTCATCCGAACCGAGAGTGAAAAAGACTTAGAAAAAAAAAGAAGTAGAAACAAGTGAGAGAGCCATTATGTCGCCTCCATACTTCATCAAAAAAGTGCAGCGGGGACGTAGGGCTATTACCCATGCTGGGGGTCTAAACCTGGATATATAGCTGTGTTGCTTTATCTGTTGATCCTCGGAATCCCTCGCATGAGAGTCTTTAGGGTTTCCAATCACGAAGACGCCCTCTGTCGAACCCTAGCCTCCATCTTAGGAGTAGTCAAACCTGTTCGTTGATGGGGTTTTGTATAGCGAAATACGCCGACAACTTCCTTATCACTCTTCTGTAAAATTTTCACAAATTTTAAACCTTCTTTTATTGCTAAAGCAAATCTATGTATTGATTATCAGGCTTTTATCAGGACGTAGCACTGTCAGAATTTTTGGAATATCTTCAAGCATGATAATCATATAAAACTTTTATAAAAATATTAGTGATACATAAGGACCTTCACAAAAATTTCCAAAATTTTCCAACGTGGTTTGAACTATTTTTCATTCCATTCAAATTTACCGGTAAGGCTTTTATCAGGATAGCAGCACTGTCCAAATTTTTAAAAATTCTTGAATCTTGTTCACCATCCGAAAATTTTATGGAAACATTAGTGATTCATCAGCATAATACACAAAAAAATTTAAAATTTTCTAACATCGTTTATACTTTTTTTCATCTAGTTCAAACTTGCCGGTCAACGTTTCATCTGGATAGTACCAATGTTTAAATTTTTAAAAATTCCACAGACCTGATAATCATCTGAAAATTTTATGAGAACATCTGTAATGTGTCAGAAACCTTAAAAAATTTTAAAATTTTTCAACATCGTTTGAACTATTTTTTGCTCAGTGCAATTTCGCCGAAATTGCGGGAATTTCAACCAAAATTTCGGAAATTTTGGTAGAAAAAAATGGATTTGAATTTTTCTTTTTAAATTTTGAACGGATTTTGTCTGGAATGCCGAAATTTCGGTAAAATTTTGAATTTTGACCGTGGGCAAAATTTTATCCAAAATGAAATTCGAATCCTTGGACACAGCAGCAGCGGTAGATGGAGCAGGAGAGCGTCACATGGCTTCAAGCTTTGCAAATCAAATCCAGAACATGAAGAGATAGAATAAAATTTCCCAATGCACAGAGTAACATGTAACGAACACCTCGTTCACAGCATTCACTCATCAGAGTATATGTAGATTACGGTCTTAGGCTTTTTCACTGTTTTAAAAGTTAAAAAGCTAAAATCTAAATAAACGAGTAGCTTTTTATTTGGACTTTTTAAAAGCCATAAGTCTCCATATAACTAAAAGCTAAAAGTCACTGGAGAGAGGATTTTTTGGCTTATTGATGGTTAGTTTTAGACTAATAACACTAAAGTTAAATAAAAGGCACATTTGGCAAAGCTCGATCTGATTCTCGGCTCCGACCGATTCCCTATGAAATCGATTTTACGGTGGAAGTGATTGAAATAGTTATGAACTTGGTGGGAGGTTCATAACTAGGAGGTTGTGAATCGGGGTGAGGAGGAGTTTTTGGCTTTTAGAGGCATAAGTCAAAAACATGAATCACTTTCTCAGATTCCTATGTGAAGTTGGTTGATTTTTTCTTGTTTGGTAGAGCTCCTTAGCTTCTCATGAGGAAGCTGAAACTGGGAGCTCTGCCAAACACACACAAAATTACACACATCTATCACATACAAAAGCCATTATCTTTTAAGCTGTTTAAACCGAAAAAGTTGATTTTAAGATATAAATCAAAAAGTCATATTCGTAGACAAAAAAAACAGTGGCGATGGACACATGCACGAATAAAATTAAATTTATTGTTTCCATATAATAAAAGAATACCACCCCCACCCCACCGGGCCCACTTCCAGCCTCTCTCTCTCTCTCTCTGTGACCTGTCTCCGTGTACAACATCGTCAAGCATGTACAGTACAAACATACACCCCGGCCCCACCCGTAAGCCCCCCTCTCACTTCTTCTTCGCGTAATGTATACGTACATAACTAATTACCACAGGTAATTAAAAAACTAAATCAAATCAACACCATCTTTTTCTGGACAAAACTAAAAGAAAAGAAAAGGGCAAAAAAGTAAAAAACAAAAAGAAAGATCAAATTTTGGCGCTCGCTCGATCAAACGCATGCACAGCTCAGTGGATGACTTCAGTGGTTATAGTAACTTGTTTCTTCAGTAGCAGTTCGTACTCTTCGTTCTCATGTCGTTGTCGTTTTCTTCTTGGGAGTTGGGACGAGGTCACGGCCAGCTGTAGAAGAGGTTGTCGTCGATGCCGAGCTTCTTGCCGTGGCCGTGTGGCCGTGCGCCTTGGCGTGGGCGGCGCCGTGGCGGCCCGGGCCGTGGATGTGAGGGATGTTGATGTAGAGCACGGCGGTGATGACGAAGGTGAAGGCCCACCACACGAGCACGACGACGGGGGTCTTGCCGTGCTTGACGAGGATGCCCTTGGCGAACGGGTAGAGGTGGAAGAGTACCCAGAAGTTGAAGAAGACGCCGCCGGCCACCTTGAGCCAGTGCGTCCACTCGCCGTTGAGCACCTTCTGGTACTTGGTCTTGGCGAAGAGGCCAGCGAGGGACAGGAAGCAGGGCCCGCCTGTTAGATATAATCTTGACAAGATTAGCATGCAAGATTATCTAGTTGTTTGCTCTCCATGCTCTTTAAACCATAGTATTTTTCTTTCTATTTATCAAGATAAGGAAGAGCTACATACAAGAAAAGATTTACCTATAAGGAAAGAACTAATCAGGAAGAAGGAAAACCTAATCACATCCCAAAAACAAATATCTTTCCTAAAACAAACTTTCCCAACTAATACATATCAAGATTTTCTCTAATATTTTTTGTCGGTGTTTCGTATAACCGGCAAGTAAATTTGTAAGTTTAGGGGCCGCGCGCTCCCTCTCCTTGAAGGTTAGGTAGCGAAGCCTCGGTTTATCTTGGTTCGGGCGAGCGTCCTCGTCGATATGTGGTGATGGATCTCATTGCTCAGCGTATGGTGTTTTACATGCGAGGGCGGTGATTGACGGCTTCCTGGTCACCCCATGCCGGGTTGGTGACGCAGCGGGCGGCGCTCCATTGGGAAGGTGTGCACCTGCCCCATGCTCGCTTGTCGGATGCTGACGTTGCCTGCGCTGTATCGCGTACGTTCCCCTGTGCCTGACGTGGTGAAGGAGTGGACACTTGACCCAGCGCCCCCTGCGCCGCCCTTGGGAGGGTCCCACCTGCCCTATCTTGGACGTCGCATCCATGGGACAGGTGACCATCTTTGGGTCGGCCGTCGACGTGGCGGAGGTTGTTGAGACGAAGGCTGCCGGGGCTTGACTCGGTCGGAGCCAGTGAGGACACCCAACCGGCTGTCTGTTCGGACACCCGACCAGTATTCTGGTCGGATTTTTGGAGATCGTCCGATCATTCTTGGCCGAGGCACCTGATCAGCGACACGAGGGCAGAAGCGACCGCCTGGCTATGGGCTTAAAGTTGGGCCCAAGAGGTTCATCTGACGATCCGTCGATGTTTAGGGATAATCCCACATGAGGGCTTGTGACAAGTCCTCTCACGCACTCTTCGTTGCGTTGTTGGGCACGGGCTCTGAGCCAATCGGTTGAGGAAAGCGATCTTAAAATAAATGTATACTTTAATATTGGGATACCCCCGGTATGAGTATTCGTCAGTAGCCCCCGGGGTCGTCTTGAAACGTGGGAGTTCCTGGACGAACCCTTCGTCTTTTGTCGGTATGATCCTTCCAATCAGCGCGGCGCGGCGTGACGAAGCGGTAGGTATCCTCGGGTGTGGCTTCGAACCCGACCAATCCTGGTTGGTCACAATAGGGTGCTTGTGGCCTTCCGTCAAATCTTGACCAAACCCCGGCGGTTTTGGAAAAGCGGCGGGGTTTTTTAGATGGTCGACAAGGATCCCAGAGCGAAGCGACTGGACTCGATCGGCCCTGGACCTCCAAGAGGATCGAAAAGCTGCCTAGGGGGACGGGGTCGGACCGAATTGACCGGCGGCTTCGTCCGATCTTCGTGTAGCCCGAGCCTGGCGGTTTCGAAAAACTGATGCGGGTTACTTTAATCCAAAAGCGTCAAGCCGGAATTTGGTGAAGGGCCTTGATTGACGGCGTGTAGGTCAGCGTGGATTTTTGGACACCTTTGCGTAGAGTTCGCCTCCGGATGCTCATTTTACGTCGTAGCTAAGCGGCCGTGGTCGGCGAGGAGGTCGGATACTGTAGCGAGAGTTACGGTTCCCAAGTGCTCGTTCGTCTTAATTTGGTGCCGCGCGATGCGTAGGAGGTCGAATGCCTTCGCGAGAGTTCGGTTCCCAAGTGCTCGTTTTACGTCTTAGGCCGGGCAGTCGCGGTCGGCGAGAGAATCGAATGCCTTCACGAGAGGTTACGGTTCCCAGAGTCGCTTTCGTTCGTCTTAGGCTGGGCGCGTTAGGCGGGCTATTTTACGTCATAGGCGGGCGAGTTAGTCGGGCTATTTTTACGTCAAATGGCTGGAGCGAGTTAGGCAGGCTATTTTTTACGTCATAATTGGATGAGTTAGGCGGGCTATTTTTACATGGTGGGATGAGTTAGTCGGGCTATTTTTATGTAAATGGCGGGCGAGTTAGTTGAGTTGGTTTAACGCGGAGCTAGGCGAAGGCATCCTTCTGAGTCCTCGTCGAGGCGGGTCTATGGGAGGAGAGGCGTGTCGGTCTCACGTATCGCCCGTCCGCGGTGTGGGACTGGAGGGGTGGCGAGGCGCGTGTTTGCCTCGTCGGCCGAACACCGTGCTCGTCGAGTTTCTAACGGGTGATCAGTGGGCCACAGAGATCCCGTGCAGGGATCCTAGCGAACATTCCCTCGTCGGGCGTCAGGCCCGCTAGGGAGTGACCCATAAAACCTTTCTTTACTCAATCTCCGTCGGACCTGGCCGTTCGTAACTTGGCGAGTGGCGGTGGTTCTTCTCTTTTCTGGAGAACTCCGCGAGAGTTTGAAATATGGTCTCGGACATGAGTTAAGGTGATTGGGTCGTCAAATCGACCCAACTAAGGGACCTTGTGGGTTCACCACGAACTCGCCCTCGCTCGCTCCTTTCTTTGGGGTTGGCTAGAGACTCACTTGGTGGGCATTGCCTTTGGATCCTGATCGAGTCTTAAAGATCAGGCATTCAAGCCCTCTCGCCACCTCGAAGCCGCTTCTGACTGGTGGTCTTTAGGTCACTGCATTGGCCCATCGAGGCACCAAGGTGGAGATCAAGAGGTCGTGAGGCGTCTCGCCCGGGCGGCGCCACTGGCGCCTGGGCGAGCATTATCTTGGCGCTGCAAAAATTAAATCACGAAGTGAAATGATTGGGGCGTCGACTCACATTGTAGCGAGGGTGTGGTGTTCGACGAAGCGGTAGCGACGCTTCGTTCAAGGCGCGTTCAATGGCGTGTATCCAGAGTCGACAGCGTCCGGTGATGCTGTTTTGGCGGTGCTGTTTATTAACTATAAGTTCGGTGCCGAGGGGCGCTAGGGCACGCTTCTGCTTTTCGCTTTTGCCGCCCTGGTCTTTACCTTCCTCGCTCATCGGCCTTGCCTGAGACGAAAAAAGAGAGCCAAAGGAGTCGGAAGAGAACTACTCACACTCCTTCCATCTTCCGATCGCTCGCACATTGGAAATGTCGTGAATGGAGTGCTTTACTTTCGGCCAACCCGCGGATTGGCACGGAGAGAAAGGGTTCCTTCCTCATAAGATGTCTCGCGATGGAGAGTCGGCGACAGGGCCGTGGAACGGCGCCGGAGGAAGAGAGATCATGGTGCACTTTGGTTCTATGAGCAGCGGGTTTGGACTCCGCTCCATCCCTTTGTCATGGGATCTTTGCACCACTCAGGTGGAGTGCATCATCTCAACAACCAGCGTGCTCCACATAGCGATTTTTATGGCGCTATGTGAGGCCTTCTTAGGGATCGAACCCCTTGGTTGTTGTAGAAGTACTTCTTCTCGTCCTGTTCAGTGGAAAGATAAGTCGTGATCGCTCACGGCACCCATAGGGCGTGGCCTGCAGTGCGCTCAGCCAGTGGGATGGAGTATATCCCTCTGAAGATCTTAAGCGTCGAACCCAGAGGTGGCACTCCGTGGTTCTATACCGGAACACAGGAGGCGGCGCCTAGCCTTCCGGCCTTCTTCTAGAGTCGAGAAGGGCGAGTGGAAATTTGAGTCTCGACAAAAGGAGAAAAAGAAGAAGGTGGCGCCCGGTCTGGAGCGGATCGAGGCTCAGTGAGGCGGGGGCTGACCGTGGCTGTTGATGTCTGTAGCGTTCATGAGGATCTTGGCGTGCAACCCTTATGGAAAGGGATGTACTGTCTGTGGGACATCGACCCCATGAGGATGGTCGTGAGCTGCTATATCGGAGCTCAAAGCTAGGGTGTACCGTCTTGACGCCGCCAAATGGCGTGGTGGCGGTCTGAGCCCTTCTCGGCGGAGAACCCTCCGGATTTGGTAGGCCGAGCGATTCCCGTCTTCCTTTTTCTCTCATCTTCTCAGCTTTTGGCATATGATTTGACCGGTGCCTCCACGTTGTTCAGGGACTAGGCCGAGTGGTGTCCCGAGTGCTGCTACCGGGGAGAAGCAGCAGAGGGCCCAGATCCGCGAGGCAGTCGCTCGGAATGAATCTACCCACAAGAAGCGAAAGGAGGAGGAGAGGAGAAGAAAGAAGAGGGAGTGCACGGCTAGGGCCGCGCATGGCGAGGACGTCTCCGAGTCAACCGCTCTCGGCTGGTGATGCGGAATCGCTCAGTGGCGGTGGTGACAACCGGCGATCCATATAGAGGCCTTCTGAGGCCGCCGGGTCGTGATGGGCCCAACGAGGTTCTTGGAGCAGCCTTGCGTCGTCGGGCCCGAGGAGAGGTCCCAGAGGGAGTCGTCCCTAGGGAAGCGGAAGGGTGATTCGCCCCCGTCAAAGAGGCCGGCGAAGAAAATGCAGCTGCTGCAATTCCCTCGCTCGACAGTGGAAAGTTCTGACGAGGTGGTGGCCTAGCGAGAAACGGCGCCAACTCTGCCCTCAGCACTAGTCGGGGCATCGAGCGTCGATCTGCCGCGCTTAACGAGTCTGGGCCACTCGCCGAGGAAATGCAGATGGTAGAGAAATTCGGTATCCAAGGCGGGTCGGGGGCTAGAGGAGACGAAAGAGGGCTTCCGCCACCACCGCCAGGGCCCGTGGCGGTACGCGATCTGGCGCTCGCTTTGCGCCCCGCCGTCACGCCAGAGACTCGCGGCCGAAGAAGCGGCGGATGTCGGGAGTGGTTGACGTCGAGCCGCAGACTGAAGCGGCGAATATCCTCCCGCAAACTAGGACACGCCGGCCTGTGCTAACCTGGCTGGGCAACGACCCATCCGGCAAACCGCAGCTTGTGCTGGACGTCGAGGCGGAGGCCGATTTGTGGGGGACCCTTCAGGAGGGCGCGCAACAAGTGGAGGCTCATCTGAGCCAAATTAGGCAGGGCCTGGCTTTTGCCCTTGGCTCGACCGACGGGGCGCTGAAAGTCGTTGCTAAGGTTACCCTCCCGATTTGCCAGGTAAGACCGATCGGACTCTTGACTTCAGCCTTCAATTTGCTTTTAGCGGCCGTGAGACTAAGCGAGGTCTGCGGGCTGCTGCGGCAAGGGTCGGTCGGGAGAAAGTCGGTGATTCTCCACTACGCACAGAATAAAAGTGACCGCCGTGGAGGAGGATGACCGCTGCGCCCGAGTCGGCGGGGACTCGGCTCCCCAGCGAGCGGGCGGAGGTGGAAGGGGTCCGCTTGAGGCTGCTTTCAGCGTCGGATCGCGGAGTCGAGAGATGAAGATATCAAGGAGCTCGGGCGCTTTTGGCGGCGACGGCGGTCACCGGGGCGCCTTCATCACCGCAGTAAGTGTGGCTCGGGGTGGCGCGATCTAGCTTCGGTGAGTCGGATCTGCCGGAAGGGCGCGCCATACTCAGCGGAAAGGATCGAGGTCGGGCGGAGCTCTAGCGCCTGAAGGCCCTTGCGGCTGGTAAACAAAATAACCCTAACTCAGCTTTCTGCGATCGCCGATCGCCCGCCTTCTTTGACCTTGCTTTGATTCTGTGTGCATCGAGGAACTCCGGCGCCCGGAAGAAGCGGTGGAGGAATGTGATCTGCAGAACGGTGTGGTATGCGAAGGCCCTCTCAAGCGAGCGAGGCTGGTGGGCGAGATCTATCGAGCAGTGGCTGGCTGGCGACCCTTCACGAGAGTTGATCGGGAGGTCCGCGACAAAGTGTTCGAGACCTCTAGGCGGGTGTGTGAGCTTCGCTTCGCCCACGGCCCGGCTCGCGTCTTGCGAACCGTCGGCCTTCGGTGGCGAGGATTGAGCTCGGAGCTTGCTCCGAGCTTTAGTCTTTGCACTTTCCCATTATCGTGGTATCAACCTCGGCGTTATCGTGATGGGGTTGCGATGAACCGAAGCAAACAAAGAGATCAAAAGATTCGAGGCAAAATTGCTCCCCCGGGGC